>JAVDOI010000133.1:135000-448126 GCA_032191485.1 Leptoclinus maculatus
AGAAGGCAGGAGTCTGACTTGTGTGGGTTGGAGGAGTGTTAAAAGCATTTTGGAGCCATTAACACCATTTCTCTCCCTTCACAGCCTTTAAAAGCAATGCAGTCAGACACTGCCTGTTTTCAGTGCCCGGTGCTTCCACTGTGTATCTGTCTCTTACAGACAGAGTGAAGTCGTGTTGGATAAAGATGAGTCAACCTCGCACTCCTCTCTTGAAGAAGTCGTCATTTTCCTCTGGAGGTGTATCCCTCCCTCTTCATCTAGTGAAGACTCGGAGGTCCTCTGAGTCTTCCTTTAGAGAAACTCTTAATATTCTCCCCATTTTCCATCCTTTGAGGAAGCACTCTGCATTTATTTACCGTCTCTACTATTGTCAGATTTTCCATCAAGCTCACCCTCCTCTTTAGTTCTCTTTAAAAAACACTTCCACCTTCCATTTAATTCCCTCCTTCCACTCAATATGTCTTTACCCTTTTACTCTGTCATGCTACCTTTATTTTACTTTTTATCTTTTCATCTTTTGCTGAAGTACTCTTGCATGAATCCGTAATGTTTGTGCTTTTCATCTATAGCTCTAAACCTTGTAGTGAATATGACTTTCTATGAATTCATTAGTTTTATATTTTATTTTTGATCCCCATTCTTTCTCTTTTTTTTATATGAATGATACTCCGAAGTCTTTTCCCCTTTCCATCCTTCCTTCCTCCTCTTGACAGTGTAGGTGCTGCTTTGTTCAATTCAGCCAAAAGAAAACCCCCTGCTTCTTATCTTCCTCTCTTTTCACACTCTTGGTGTCCCATATTTTCCTCTCTCCTTTTCTCCATCTCGACCTAAGCCTCTCTCTCTCGCTGCCTTTCTAATTTTACTTTTCCCTTTCGGTGTCCTGGCTTTAAGGCCCAAACCCTCGGCTGCAGTTCTGTCAGCTTTGCTTCGGAATTTATTCTCCCAACATTTTTTCATTCCAAAGACAAACTGATAATAACACATGGACTGAACACACACGGGAAAATAGAGGAATGCAATGCTTATTCAAATTGTCAAATTTAGTTAGTGTTTAGGTACGAAAGATGCCATGACCTTATTCAACTCTACATTCACTCACATTCCTCCGCACACACTCAATTTGTTCAGCTGTTTTGTCAGACTGCCTCTGTCTGACTGACTTCATCTTTACTAATGAAGCATGTTAGTGACAGAAACGCTGCACTAATCCTGCCCTGGCTACAGCGCTTAGTAGAATTACACACACACACACACACACACACACACACACACACACACACACACACACACACACACACACACACACACACACAATGAACAGACAGTCTATCCAACAGGCTGATAGGCATTCAAACATACAGTAGATACTGTTGCATGGACACCTGGAGTCACATTAGAGCTGGTCTGAATTTGTCAAATTGGGAACTTTTGGGGTTCATGTGTTATTTTTCTACTCACAGGAAAATACAATTAATTAGGGTTAACACAAGTTTGACCCTTGAAGACTTAAAAGAATTTTCATCATCAACTATTTGCCAAAATTCAAAGATTTTCGAGGCACGCAGGGACTAAACGAGTTTTGTGTTCCTCGAGACAGAGGATTGAGAAGAGCTACTTTGAGACGAGTCTCAATAACACTCCAGTGCGTTGCTGATGCAATGCTGATGATACAGACGAAAGACAAAGATAGCAATCTCTCCTCTCTCGTACACAAACACGTTGGAGCACAGAGAAGCAGATACGAGTAGGCTCACAAATCCACAAGCACAATATGGTTGTGAAAACAATAATGTTCTATATACACAAATTGTTGCATGCTTGCACAGGAACACACATTATTCAGTCGGGTTTAAAGTTGAGTTTTCTGGTGTGCAAGCAGATAGATTGTATTCAGAAATAACCGATGTGACTTAAAAACCTCTTCCTGTGAACGCTGACACCACAGACTAACAGCATCTAGAGAGATACACTAAATAGTGCAGATAGTGCAATAGTGCAAAGTGCAGATCCAGGTGTGTCTGCAACGACCACTGCTGTTTTGTGTGATTGAATGAACACAAGCCACAATTGGCTAACCTCTCGTCTACATACTAATGGGCTGTAAGCCGTGGACAGAGGTGAACACTCACTCGCGGACACACGCACATACGTGACCGATCACATGATCCTCATGGCGAAGATAATACAAGTTGTATTGCCATTCAAATCCTCCTGTTTTCAACAGACTCTGGGACTATTTTCATGAAGAGAACCGTCTTCGTGGTTGTTTATCTAGATGTGCAGAGTTCAGTTTAAGGGCAGACGAAAACATAAGAGAAGTCTTCTCTTTAATTATAGCCAATCAAACAACTTCTTTTGCTTCTCTTCAGAGGTAATGTTCTCTTTATTTCAAGACGTTCTCGCCACGGATCAACTCTTCTTGAGAGGAAACTGGCGTCCTGTTGCAGCATGGGAGGTGCAAAATCATCACACCTTTCAGGATATAAACTTTTGAGAGCAGCTAATGTTGAAACAGTTTGAGGAAATAATACATTTGACGTCTTTCCTGTCCCACGAGAATGGCTGTCTTGTGTATGAAACAGTTCAATAGCATTAGAAGCCAGCAGCAGCACACAGGAATGTGGCATCCACCAAACACTGCCTTTTGATTTATAAAGAAAACAACCTCTGTGTATCATGCTGCATACTGACGCTTCTATGTGGGATAACAGTCATACACACTGCAATTAGGGAGTCAAATAGAGGACTTTCTTTTTTTCTTCTTATGATTTTATGTGAGTTGGCCAGCGTCAGCCCACACATGGTCTGAATCGGCAGGCATTCACTGCGTGATTGTTACCGACATTTCCCCCGACTGTGCCGCTCCCCCCACATAACTGCAGCCAAGGTCATGATGAGTCATCAAAAAGCAAAATAAATACAGGTGAGAAAGAAAGAAAAAAAAAATAATAATGATGAAAATGCTGTTTTTCTGGTGCAAATCCCCCACCGCTACGTAGCATGCACTGTCACAAACACAGATCCACTTTAAACTCCCAATTTCTAACAAAGCCTTGCACTTTCACCACAAATCCTCAAAATGATTGAGTTGCCCATTTTTTTAAAAAGAGCCACTGAAGATTGACCCTTTCTGGCAGCAGGATCAACTAAATCAACTGCAGAATCTGTATTTTACACCTTAAAGCTTCTGGTCCTTCAGAGGCCACTCATAACAAAAGCTCAAAGATAAGACATCCTGCTGTCAGTAAAGGCGACACACTCACCCTAAACAAGCAATTCACCGAAAGAAGCTGCGTATTTATCACCTTTAAATCTGATGGAATGAATAATCTACTTTTTTTTGGTCACTACACACAACGATGAGCCACAGAACACAACAAAACCCTTCTTGCTGTCTGAGCATGTGTATCATCCTTTAATATCCGTATGTGTGTGACTGTGTAAGTGTGTGTGTGGGTGATCCATGGTTTGTCTAAAGGGCTAGTAGACAGGGCCGTGGTCATAAATTTGCCCAGCCATAACCGCGGTGATTTGCAAGTTCAGAGAAACCATAAACATCAGCACTGAGAGGCCCGCTGCCCTCAGAGGAGGCTAAATTAAGTGGTGAGTGTGTAGCTGTGTGTGTTTGTGAGTGCCAAGTGTGTGTGTGTGTGTGTGTGTGTGTGTCTGTGTATACCTGGTTGAATGAGTGCGTATGAGTTTGCTCAAGGGCATCCCTTGCAGGAGATGAGAACCGAGTTTGGTGATTGGCCGGGGGTTTGAAGGGGTCATTAATCTACGCTGCTCCATTGGCTGTGACGGCGGAGGGGAGGGGTTAGTGCAGCTGGTCAGTTAGCTGCTGTCAGCTTTCTAATCTGGAACATCCTTCAATATTAGATGGAGTGCGCAGAGGATCACTGGGGCCGAACTGGAATCACACTACAACGCTAGATTCCTCTGTCCTGTCCCTTTTAGTTTCTCACTGTATATTATTAGGCAGAAGCAAAGTCTCCAAATAATTTATTTTAAGTATTTTTTGTCTCTTTTAATAATCCTGATGACTCCTGCCCTCTCTATCAGCATGACGGCAACGATAAACCAATGTGAATCAGGAGGAAACGGCTTGTTCAGCGGTAACTTTAAAAGGCATCTTGAATGATCGTATACGTAGCAGAGGAAAGAAGCTACATGAACACGAGGTAGAGAGAGGGGCCGTTGGAACAGTCTAGTATTCTTTTCCACTTGAATTATATTTTTATATTCCTCTCCCTTTCCTTATCGCCCTCTCTTAATCATTTCTTTTATTTTTCGCCCCTCCTCCATTCTCCGCCCCCAACCTCTTTCTCTTTTATAGCAGGAAGGATGGACGGTCCAATCTCCTGCAAGATTGTTTTTATAATTCAACTTGTATTATAGCCAAGCTGGACAGTGAGCTACAGCTACGTCAATAAGAAAGCATGTTGGAGAACAGAGAAGGCACACACCAGGTTCTTATACGGTTGGACCACAGAATTGCTCTAAATCCCCCCACTGTATCACTGTAACACACACTGCATCAGTGGACAGACACCATTTGCGGCCACAAGTTGGAATCTGATTGATTCAGACTGAAAGGCCTCATGTAAAAATCAATCCAGAAACCAGCTTTCAGGTGGGGTGTGTGGCACATCGGCGGGAAAAACACTGCAAATCGCTTGTTGAAACTTCAGTATCTGAGATAAAAGTCTTTGTCTCCTGCATGTGGATAGCTGGAGATTATAGAGCCATCGAGGAAGAAAGAACAGCTGCGGACGGAGTAACGGTTCCCCTCAAAAAGCATTTAGATGATGTGCCTCTAAAACTCCTCAGTGACTATGATGCGTTTTTCTTGTAGAACATATCGAAACACAAATTCTACAGATGAATGTGGCTAGAAGTTTATTTTATCACCATATCCTCCATTCAAACAGAATCTAGAGCAAGATGTGACACATCCATCTGCATCTGTTGTAAACGAGTGGATACAAAATGGTGCCCCGGTGCTGAGAGATCAGGGCCGGCTGTGGAGCATCTGTACTGATGGAAAGCGGTTTTTGCAAAGACAGCAATTCAGGAGGTACTGACTACTACAAAAACTGCTGAAGCTGACTTTTAAAAAAAAAAGGATGCTGAGCAAAGTGCAGAAACCTCGAACTAAATGTTTTCAAGCTGCTGCACCAGGCGCTAATCGAGCAAAGGTTTTATTCTCCGTCGTTGGGGATGTTGAACTCTTGTGTCTGAATGCTATTTGTGAATCCAAGTTTCCCCTTTTCAGAGAAGAAGTTGACTAACACCTTACCTGATGAAGGGGAATCTCAACAGATCATTTTAAAGAGTTTGAACAGGGATCACTGGATACTTTCAAAACTCAGTGTTAGGCTTAAAGCCAAACGTAAAGCCTCTAAAAGTGCTTAGAGAGAGTGAAACTAGTTGAAGTCCTCTAGCACTCCCATTGAAACATCCTAGTTTATTAACAGAATATAAAATTCCATTTCCTGTTTTATTGGGGACACCTCTTCAGCTTAATGGGCCTTAGTCTCTCACAGTGTACTGAATATGCAAACGTCAGCCAGGCTGAATCATCACAAGCTGTATTATTCTTTGTTCTCAGCAAAGCATCTGCTTTGGTCACAAAATTAAAAAAAAGCACTCAATTCAATGTCAGCATTCAGTGTGTGAACAAGTGATGGTCAATGATACGACCGCTTTCCTAGAGTTAACCAGAGAAGAGACAAAACTCAGACACATTCACACATACAACACACTATATCATATATTTACATGTACCCGTCGAATTCTTATATATATATATATATATATTTTTATTTTATAATCACAACCCCAAGTTTTGGCATGCAACAATGTTAATTATAATGTACAAAAAGACCAAAACTCTATTCTGTTGGACAATTAAGGGTTACAATTTCTGATAAAAAAAGAATAGGCTGAACTGTCTTTTTGTCCCATTTGAACCAGTCAATAGTCTCAAACACCGCATGAGAGATGACAAGAAGTCCTAAAGGGATTCTGTCTAACATCTAGACATAATACAATAATCCCTTTAGTCTGCAGGGAGATCAGGGATTAGAGTAGGAGAGAGAGAGAGAGAGAGAGAGACGAGACCAGACTGTGGAGCAAAGAGAGAAGAGAGAAAGTTAGGTGGGAAGAGAGCGGGGGGGGGGCGAGAAAAGGGTGAGAAAAGGAAGCAGAGAAAAAAGTGTAAAGGCAGCAGCGTACCATATGAGTTAAAGAGGAGTGTGTGAAGACCGAGAGAACAGGAGCGAGATGAGGCAAAGAACGAAAAAGAGCAAGAAATTCCCCCGAAGTGTGTTTGCGTCTCCTGAGAGGATCAAAGAGCAGAGAGACGAGTGACCTTGTGGTCATCTGTCAGCCCCTCTGACTCCGCTGGAGGCAGGATATCTCTCCAGGGAAAGAACACGCCGACACACACACACACACACACACGGCGTTAGACAGGATACTGAGGAGAACATATGTGTGTGTGTGTGCCATCATTCCCACTCGCACATCTAAACAAAGCAACGGCATGAAAGCTGTGTTTTCACCTACTGAAGGGAGTAAACAGGATGGTGCCATATTACATCATAAAGGATCTTATTGTACAGATTGGCTCTTTTCTATTTTCAACTTTCTCATATTCTGTCTCCTGTCTCTTGTATACACACTGGCAGTATTTTATACATGACACTCACATGTTACAGTAAGTATACTGTGGAGACTCTTAAAGGATTGGTTCACCCAAATGAACACACGGTCTTCTTTTTTTGGAAATGTTGAAGAGCATTCAGCCACACGTCCTGTCATCATCAGTGGATGGGGTCCATTGGATCTGCCTTTTTATGAGGAAAAGGTCCCTTTGAAAATGGTTGACGTGTTCTCCATTTTACCCTCACAGCCTCCTCGGCCTTGGAAACGGTACGATGTCAAAACAAGATTTTTCTTTTTGTTGCCATGATTACACTCAATTTAATCTCAAGGCATTAGGCCAGCGCTTCTCTATTATGTGAGATCATTTGGACCTTCCGTCTTTACAATGTGAATACAAATGTAATTATTTGAATGTTCATTGGGCATCATATATTGTTATTAGCAGGAGCGGGGGCAGCGGCTGACCACTTGTATAGAGCCTTATTACAAATCTATATTATCATGACAGAGCTGCATTGGACTTGTGTGCATATGTGTATTTTTCATTTATTAATTCACCTCGAAATACAAAAAAATCCACAAACAAAAAAACTCTTTTTATCTCACTTTTAAAAGTTGCAGACAACGGCTACTTCAAACTGAGCGTTTGGATGACGAGGCACAAGAAAAAGTTTCAGAGTGCACTACAAGGAGACTAGACTTGTTATGCCTGGAGGCCACTTATGCAAAATGACAGGAAGCCAGGGGCCAGTTAATAAGCAAACATTAATAATATTTATCAGATAAAATGAATACGTAAAGGCCCATAACTCATCTTTCTTTGAACATTTTCTAATTAACGGACTTATTAACTTGATTTATTAATTAAGTAGACTCGGTACAAGGATTGACACTAATATATGAAAGATATATCTGGTATTTCTCTTCATTAAATAGTTGCAACTGCATTTTAGTTGAGTTTATACAAGATTAGCTGGAACATCTTCCATTTGTTCCAAGTTCCCAGTGCCAATTTAATTATTTTCATGGTGAATCAGAAAATGGTTGGCGGGCCACCAGGCACCCTATTGACCATGTGATCCTGCTGAATATGGAAAGGAAACATGGGTCACAAATATGGAAAACAAAGTTTTATTAGAAAAAAAAAAAGGTACAAATAGTTTGTTTGTTTTGGTCTTTCCATGTAATTTATAGACAAGCAAGAAAAATATAAAATATTACCAGACTTATCATTTAATTTAGATAGTTAGATGTAGATGGATACACTTTGATGAATGGAATGAGGCAATATTTACAGGATTATACACTCATACACGTTTTCCTGAGCAAATGGGGGTTAATGGTGCTGGTCTCTGTGACACTCAAACCTGAAGGAAACTGGATCGATCCGATTCATCATCTCCAACAGTGATGTTGCCCATCGCGCCCCACACCGCCCCCCCCCCCCCCCCCCTTGTAGTGTATTTTCAAGCACTTTTTCCATCCTCCTCCCCCTCCTGAGCATCCTGTGGAAGGTGTTAGCTTTTCCTCGCACTTCCCACCCCTAAAAAAAAAACCCCCCTCTGCCGAGCTGTGACATGCTGTGGCATCTTTTGCAATCCAGGTGGGTGTTTATTGAAAAAAAAGCAGCACTGCAGTGAAATGTGGGAATCACACAGTGAGTCCACAGTGAAGCCGATGGAAGCAGTGGGAGAGACCAGAGGTGTCATCACCAGCTGTCCCTGAGACCTCCACAGTCCAAAAGCTCTTCTCAAGATCCGGACACAAAACACAGCGTATTGGTGTACGAGGAGAAGTGGTCAGTCCGATGTTGCAAGCTGGCTGTGGACACATCAGAGGTTCCTGTGGTTCTGTCACTGAAACCTGGCTGAAAGTCTGACGCAGCAGTGATTAACATTTTAAATCCGGGAAACCCAAATGACAAATTCTCACCTCATGTTGGAACCCAAAACATTTCTACCAGCCTTCATGGGGACCGACCAGATGTCGGCCCAGTTAGCATGCTGGGTGGCGAAGTTATAATACCAGGGTCAGATGCATCAGACAAGCTGTGTACGGACTGACTCAGTGGTGTTAAATGAACAAATCGGACTTCTTCTGAGATGGCGTGATTACATATCTGCAGGACAGGAGAACAAATGAAAAGGTCTGGTCCTGTTCTGTTTACATCCTTCTGTTCTTAAGTATTTATGTTGGGACTACATGTTACAAATACGTGCGTTGGAAAGATTATCGGAGAAGAATTCAATGTTTATGTCTCGCACAGGCGAGCTTCACATAAACATTGTATTGTATTGTTGGTACATAGGAAAGCCCCAAACACTGTGGGTGGTGGGTGACATGGAAGAATGAGTGGAGGAAGCTGTGGGAGAATTGATGGAGAGTCACAAAAGCAGGGGAATGGAAAGAACGGGAGAGAATGATTTGAAACCAGAAGACAGAAAAACACAACTTTTGTTGGAGTGTGGGGAATTTCAGGAAGCACTAAAGCATTAGAAATAAAACCCTTTTACCTCACTTAGGTTGTTTTTTGTCTGTCAGCAGGATTACAGAAGAACTACTGGCCCGGTTTTCATGAAACTTGAAGCATGGGATAAAGAAGAAGCTATTACACTTGTGAGCGGATCTGAATGCCCCTCTAGTTATGCTGCGTTCAGGCTGTGTTTCTATGACTCGGATTAGTTCAGGTGCAGCAGTGTGACGTGTGCTGTAAAGAAACCTTCACTCTGTAATGACTCATACTGTGTGGGTTCAAAAACAAACATCTCACTAAAGCAGCAACTGAACGTCACCAGAGTCCGAATTTGATCACAATAGCTTGTCAAACTCGGCATGCTAATTTGAGATAAAGACTAAACTGTGAACACATTACCTTGGAAACAAGCACTCGGCAAAGCGTTCCTTTGTTTGCTGCGATGATGTTAATTTTCCCATCTGTGCCTGCAGGACAATAGTCAAATCAAAACTTGAGGGAGAGTTGTGCAACAACACTTTCTGTTTTGAATGTTGAATTTTTGAGAAGCTTTTGGTAGAAAACTAATCAGGCTTTAGAGCTTTTATTTATACTCAATGCAGCAGCATTTAAGCAAAGATACATGTGGGGTCAAAGGGTTCCTCTCTTTTTCTTTCATATCATTTTGTATTGTAGGAAGAACAAATCCCCCGTCAGCTCAGTACTGTAGGAGCTGTAAACACTGTACAATCTCTTGAATATCTGCTCCCTCTCTTTCACACTCTGCCCTCCTCTTCATTTCTCCAATACACAGACTCTACTTGTTAAAACCTTCTCCATCCAAACTCTCCCCCGTTAACCCCTGCTCTCCTCCCAACCTGCGTCGTCCTTTATTTTCCTGTTTCTCTACAGTTTTCTCATTCGGTTTTTTTTATAGCCTTTTTTCTCACTCCCTGCATCATCTCTCTCTCTCTCTCTCTCTCTCTCTCTCCCTGCATCCCTCTGTCTCTCTTTCACTCTCTGACCCAGAGGGCCGTGTTTCGCCGAAATCCAATCCTCTCTCTTTTTTTAAACCTGCTGTTCCATTTCACTCCCATTTTGTCACACTGCAGTGCACACACAACACCCGCTCCTCCCTCGTTTCAACCCTTTTCTCTGTCTCCACAAACACACACATCTACAGCAGAGTGCACACACAGACGCGCTCACAAACATTTGCACAACTGCATGAATACGAAGGGAAAAAAAGGTAGATACAGAAAAATAGCTTAATTAAGCCATCAATCAAATGTTTGATGCTCTTGGCTGGATTCATGCACAAACACACACACACACACACACACACACACACACACACACACACACACACACACATACACATCTTACACCCTCCCTTGTGGTTCTGTGGCCATCCATCATAGCTTCACTGACTCCGCTCAACCTCAGCTCAGAACCAATCACACAGAGGTTAGGGACTAACTGAGTGCTTGTGAGTGTGAGTGTGTGTGTGTGTGTGTGTGAGAGAGAGAGAGAGAGAGAGAGAACCACCAGTGGCTTTGGGAACACTCCTGTAAAGTCTGTTTTCAGCAGAGTGAACTGTGATATGTATTATTTACTGTTGAACAGTTGTGACTACTGATGGGTGGAATGTCAGCCCAGCCCTGAACACACACACACACACACACACACACACACACACACACACACACACACACACACACACACACACACACACACACACACACACACACACACACACACACACACACACACACACACACACACACACACACACACAACCGTCTTAGTGTTCTAGTGCACTTCTACACTGATGAGCGATGCTGCACTGAAATGAAATGAAGAGAGAGTTCCTCACAAACCACCTTATATGAAGCCTGCTAGTGTTAGCGACTACGTTTGCTAAAATGTATAGCAATAATGACATTTATTTCATCTTCATTTTAAATAAATAAGGGCTCAGGCAAGAAAATAACTGTGAAACAAATCTAACACTTATAGAAATGTGGATATTGTTGCTTTCCTCAAAAGCTCTTCTCACAAAATAACAAGACCCACTGATGTTTTACACTATCTGATGAAATGTATAAGACGAGTGGAGTAGTGAGACTAACATGGAGAAGTCCGAGGCATCAAAGATTGTTACTGCCTGAGATCCAAATGATATCATGTTCATGGCCCATGTCCCAAGATGTTATTGCTCCATTTGGCTGCCTGGTCCATGAAAGGAAAACAAAGGACTTTTCCTTCCAGTGTCAGTGTGTTAACAGCTGTTCAAAGTCAATTATCCTGCTTTCTTGTCCTCTGGCGCGTTCCTTTGTACCCATATTATGCAGATGTTCTTGACATACAGGAACTGCAGCATGTTTAAGTTTTTGGTCTCCAAGCTAAGGTGCTTAATTAAAAAAAAAAATGAAGATGTCAACATCAGAGCCTGACATTTTTTTCGAGCGTTCATAATTTGTCCAGTATTTTGACGCCCCGGTCAAATTCGACTTTCATGACAATATCATCTTCACCTCAAGCTTACGGTGCTCACAAAAAGCTGCTGTCTCTGTGTGCTCGCCCTACGTCCTCTCACTGTTGTTTGAGAAAGAGAGCAGCTCCAGTCTGTATCCACTGGTTGGGGTTCGCACCACAGGGAAGACGGATGTGCGTGACCACCTTCACCCTCTCGGAGCTCATATAGAGAGGCAGCCAGATACTCTCCTCCGATGCTGCGGAGTCAGCAGCGGAGTTCTAGGATCAAAAGCAGAACACACAAATGAACGAATGAATGTATGCACAGTGCCCGTTTGTGTTTCTCAGCTACCCCCACAAACACATCATATCAATGAATACATCCCCAACAATCCCCGTATGAAGGCAAGTGTTAAGCATTCTGCTTGTATATGAATACATCAGTCGAACTGTTACTTTTCTGGTTGAAATACTCCCTTAGGATGTATAAAGAGCCAATCACTGTTAGTTCCATGATTATATCAGACAATATAAACACTCAAACAGCACAACAAACATGTTTCATTGGTCATAAGTCCATGTTCTGTTCATGTTTTACACACATGTTAATGTCAGGCAGATAGAAAAGTAAACCTCCTCGGTGAAGGCAACAATATGTTGCCGTTCTATACACGAACACATACCTGTGGAACCCAGGCCATGTAGCAAGGCGGGACAGCCGACACACTGGGAGAGTCGTGTTGATTCTCACAAAGATGAACGCCGTCAAAACTGCAACCCTCCAGCTGGAGACCTCCGACCTGGAAAAGGAGCGAGAGAGAGAGAGAGAGAGAGAGAGAGAGAGAGAAGGCGTGAGAAGCTAATGGAGGCAATGGAAGACAGAAAGTGTGTAAACAAAGAGAAATGTAGAGCATGTGAGGAAGACACACATTGCTGTCACCAGATTAACCAGCATGTTATACAAATTGTACATGGGAGAGAGTGTTTATATGAGTATATTCAGTCTAGTGACTCAGGGATTTTCCACAGTGGAGCAGACAATAAAAGGAACTCTGGCATCAAGTCAGACATACACAGACAACTGCTAAATCGCCATAATCTGGGCAAAAAAAAGCAAGAGAGTGAGCAAGAGACAAATCCAGAAAAAGCTTCATTGTATGTGTGTGTGTGTGTGTGTGTGTGTGTGTGTGTGTGTGAGAGACCTCATTGCCTCACAACAATTACCCCCTTTCTCTTTCTCTTTCTCTGTCAGATGTCGGAGTATTTCCCTTCCCTCCCTGCAGCTGCAGCCTGATTTTAGGCACCCACACCCTTCCCCTCTCTCTTTGTATATTTCAGTGCAAGTCAAGCCGTGCCAACTGTTAGTGGCATGACAAAAAACAAACAAATGACAAAAAGTATCCAAATTGTAGACAATGCAACTATATCACCCTTGAATCAGAGCATTAAAGGGACATAAATTAAGACTGAAAGTGGTATAGAAGAATATCTGCGTTCACTGTTCTTTAATTGTATGAATTGGTGCACAAATGGATGAGTGAAGCAGACTGAAGCTTTCTTTGCTCTTTTTTTTTCAGGTCCTTCCTTCTTATCTGCATCTGTATTCTAATCTTGCAATCTTTAACTCCATTATTTTCCAGCCAGAGTCTGCCTTGTTTACAGCGCCCGTATTCTGCAGCTGGATGGGCGTTAGCGTGTGTGTGTGTCTGCATGCATGTTCTGTAGGATCATGTGTCAGAATTTCTACCTTGACTTGTAGCTTGGCTTGTGCAATAGGACTCCTCCATGATGAGGCAAACACCAAACTATCCATAGAACAACCCATGGACCTAAAACCACAAAAAGATGTATTGTGTTATAGCGTCACACACTCTTTCTGTGTCACTTAAACCCACAAGCATCCGGTATTACCTGGCAGTCTCCTGTCTCAGAGCGTTGAGGAAGGTGTCGGGGTGGAAGAGCTCCGATAGATCTAAGGTGTCTGATAGAAGAGCTTGTCTGCCTGCACGCTCCACCCAACTCTGGATGCACAGAATAAATCATACAGAGACACACACACACACACAGAGAGATTAATGAACTAAAAACCTACAACTAAACACTCAAAGATAACACATAACTCATCCATACAATTTCATCAGTTTCACACAAGAGTCAAGAAGCAAAAGTTGTATTAGATCACTGAAAAATAATATGTACACACAATTTTCTTGGGTTCATGCGGTGAAATTTGACACAAATAGAGACGGCTCTAAATACTTAAAATATTCCCTCAAAATGTATTTCACCCTGTCACCACAGACAATCGATGTTTGCATTGTATTTGGCTCTTTACATTGTTTACAGAGAACATCGATCTGTGAGTGGGATGATCACAATTTCCATTCGAGTCAATTTGTTAATGAGAGATAAAAAGGGGTTACAAAGGGACAGAGCAAAACACAAAGACAATAAAAATGTGTGGTCAATAGAGTATTTAATGTCCCTTTATCACCACATCAACAAGCTGATAACACTGGAACCCCAATTACCTCCTAATGGGAATACAGTGATTGTATTCACGCGCACGCACACGCGCACACACACACGCACACGCACACACGCACACGCGCACACACACACACACACACACACACACACACACACACACACACACACACACACACACACACACACACACACACACATTCCCATTTCAGCATGTGTGTATACTGTATTCACACATGCAAAGACAGAGATGTGTATGTGCAAAGACACTAAGAGACAACAAACGTGAAGAGTGGATCTGTATGACTGCGGATAGACTCCTCTGAGGCCTCTCAGATGTGTTGATCCAGTCTTCCTTATTCAGCAACAACTGCTTTGATCATGGAAGCAGCCTCCTGCTGTTTTCCCTGCACAAACTAGTTATTTCTGTCAAAGGCACCGCTCACGGCTTAACCTGAAATGATATCTCACAAAACAATCTTAGGTCTCAGTTTGTACCTCTCTTTTTTGTTTTTTGAGAGAAATGTTGCCGAGCGGCACAACAACTGATTTCACCGTCATCTTTACACGTACTGCCGAGCTCATCGTGATACATAAGCCTGTGTGGCTGCAGTGGCCAGATTTAGGGCCTTGAGAGTTGGCCTTGGATTGAAGTTTTGATCTATTCTCTGACCTTTTTTTTTTTTTTGCATTTCTGTATTTTTAACCGGTAGGCAGTTTCCTCTAAATCGTGTATTTTGGAGGTCAGCTGAAGAAAATTGCTGACAAATAGAGGCAGAATAAGCAAACATCTGATCCAATCTCTATTATAAATGGATTCCTTTTAACTTCTAAGCACAGCGTCAGTCTTCGCTGTGCTTTAGAGATCAATTGGGATGAGCGTTACGCCAAGAAAAAGAAAACAAATGCACAAATGCAAGCCCATACCAACAGCCACACAGTCACATTTACAGGCAGATGCACACGCACAGCGAGCCAGTGTGTGCTGGTATGCATAGTATTTATCTGCATATATGTGTGTGTGTGTGTGTGTGAGAGCATTTGAGTGTTTTCAAGGTCGCTCTGCTCGTCTGGGGTGCACCGCTGTGCCGTTTGCACTTTTTTCTTCAGCAGCTCCACACAGCAGCAGCAGCAGCAGCAGCGTTGGCCGTCTCCGCCTCTATCAGGCTGATTAGCTAACAGGACATAGACACTCTTGCTAACAGAGACATCACTCAGTAGTGATTGGCAGAAATAGACAGTTAAGGACAGTGCAGCCTCCAGATAGACACACATGAAGACAGATGGATGGTGCAGGTAGACGGGGAGGCCAGCAGACAGAAAGGAAGAGAAGAGAGATGGCATGCAGACAGGGAGACATACACACAAACAGATGGGCAGGCGGGCCGGCAGGCTGGCCGGCAGACAGACAGACACAAGCAGTGAGGCTCGCCCACATGAATAACGAAATGCATCAAATTCATAAAAAAATAAATAACTTCTGAGTATGTGTGTGTGTGTGTGTGTGTATTCTAGTCTGCCAGAACATATTGAGGTAGGCGTACAGGCAGACACAGTCGAGAGGAGTTTCAGCCAGAACCTTTATTTCCTGGCACCAACCTCGGGCACACACTTCCCGGAACCTCATGCTTTTATATAATAATCTGCTTCTTTTTTTATTGAGCCCTTTTCAAAACAACATTGGAATTCTTCTGGCATAGGTTTAGTCAACACGTTGCCTCAGTCAGTCATAAATCATTTTAGTCAGGAGCCCAAAAAGAGTACTTAGACTGGGTCCTCGGACCGAGGCTCAGTTAAAGGACTCTTGTCATGACGGGGAAACACCAGAAACGGGTCTGGGGCCATCGTGGGATATCTGAGGTGCAGAGTCCTCTTTTGAAACTAAAGACAGCTTCCATGTGCATTGTGTCTATTTAATGTCAGTATTCTTTGTGTGCCTGTGGGAGAAAGGGAGACAGATAGACGGACAGAGAAAGAGAGTACAGCATGCATCTTGGTATAAACACATGAATGCGTTACCTGTATGGCGAGAGCCCGTGTTACTACAGCTCTGAGGTACAGCATTGGCTCTTCTGGTCCCTCCCATTTATTCTGCCATGTTAAAGGACACTGAGACAGAGGGGAAGCAAGCGTAGAGAGGAATCAAAGTTATTTAGGGGCGTACTAATGAAGAATACATGTCAGTAAACCATATTATTTTAGGCGTGGACATTCTGCAGTCAGTCAGACTGCTGTGTGGTCCACTGAACTAACTTCTCTTGTGTACACAGATGCAGCTTTGTGTCTGGCTCATCGTGTAAGTACATGATACAGTTAATCTGTTTAATCCATCTGCTTATGCCCTTTTGTCTCACACTGGAACTGTAGCAAAAGCACATTTGACTCTTTCTAGGTTGTACTGCCATAGGGAATTTGGCAACAAACAAACCCCCCCCCCCCCCCCCCCAACAGAAAACAACAAATGCTGCTGTTTTTCTGTGGAGGATTTTCTTGTGATTAGTGCGATTGTGAAGAAGTGTGAATAGATGATCTATAATGCAGCAAAGCATTTGGGTGAGGAGGGGCGGATGGATGTACAAACAAATCTTGGTTTACTTAAACATCTTTAAAGTTTGAGTTGCCTTCCCTTAACCGTAAGAGTTTATAAAACAGTCATTGGTGTAGTTCTGAAAGGCTCAAAAGGGGATGTTTTGGGAAGGCACTCACAAATGCCACATTTGTGTGTAGGTGGCAAAAGAAAACTTCCCTCAGGAGACAACTGTTAACTCTGGAACAGGTTAGGCGGTCCATCTAGCTTAAACTGTTGAACAGAGATCAAAGAACACAAACACATGCACAGATATGCACAGTAGGAGATTGAGGATTAAGAATGGGATGTTATTCAAGCTTGAAAGTCATAATGGAACTAAAAGGGACCTTGCATGTCTCTCAGCTGCAAGTCAACCATTCAGTTACTTCCCTGCTGTGTGAGTGTGTGTGTGTGTGTGTGTGTGTGAGAGTGTGTGTGTGAGTGTGTGTGTGTGTGTGTGTGTGTGTGTGTGTGTGTGTGTGTGTCACACTGAAGTGGGAGGAGACGAGCATGCAGCTTAAGTTGTATGACTGAAATGTGCAAATGTATCAGAGTTAATGATGCCAGAAAACAAATATACTCCCAGAAAGCATATCAGAGTATATATTTAAATGTTTTTCAATTATTTTCAGCTGCATTTAGTGAAAACTAAAAATCTAAAAAGGCCCAGTACATTTTCAGACCACATGTTTGTTTACATACAAGGCACATAACTAGTGAGCTCTTAAATTAGTCTGTGACGCAAGCTAGCAGCTAGCAGCCTGAGACGACACTAACCTGTCACTTAAAGCAGCCACGCCCTCAATTATGCCTAACTTCAACCCTTAATATAATTGAAACGGGTGAGTTATATGAAGATCCCCCCCCCCCTGTTTTTTGTACCAAACTGTTTATCTCTGCTGTAAAGTTGGGCTTGTTAAAATGGGGGTCAACGGGGATCGACTTGCTTTTGGAGCCAACCTGAAGCAGAACTCAAATTGTTGTCATTTCTGTGTCGGCTTCGTTTCCCAGCATCGGAGGTTGCCGCTTGCTATTGACATGCTAATTATTACCACTGGCACCGAAAAGTTCACCGACACTTGAGATTGTTAAACCTTTAATCAAAATGCCAGTCCTCGTGTCTTGATTTGAATGATCTTTCCGCTGACTAAAGGCAGCGGTGATATCTATTCCTGTTTTGCAGCGCTGTCTAACCACTCTCTTCTGATGCTTGGGTAGTTTCAAAGTATCTAATTATTTTTTACTGCATAGCTGAGGAGAGGTGCAATGGAGCTGATCTCTCCGGAGCTGTGCCTGCCATACTTTTACAATATTACAATCCCAAATGGGCCATTTTCCAAACATATCAATGACATCAGCAGCTCTTTCTGTTCCTCTTCTCTAGTTGAAACTGAGCTAATCAGTGACGGTTGGTTAAAACAGAAGCCGAACTCATGAAGCCTCGTGGTTGGAGACAGTTGTATCTAATATGATTGACTGTGAAGACTAAAGTGTTAGATAAATCATCACGTTTTCAATTCTGCTGGTAGTAAATCTAATAAGTGTCAAGGATTGTTGCTTTTTCAAGGATACTCCAGACAATTTCTGAACACTTTCTCTCTGGGAGAGGATATCTTAGAAACAGGCCTGTGCCACTACTCTGGGTCATAACTCATCATCATTTGAATTCATTAAAACAACAAACAACTCATTCAAATGCTGCAGTTTGATTACGTACATCGCATACGGAGAGACTTAGTCTTAAACTGGGTCCAAAGATGAGCATCGAGGAACAACAACTGTGCTCACTAGTGTTGGGTCCAGGAAAGTGTTCCCAGCAGTTCAATTAAAGGGGAGCATAGACTCGTGAAATGGGAGTGAGAGCTCATCTGTTTTACAAGCTGAGTAGTTACAGGAGTAAGTCAGCCATAGTGCACTATGAGGTGTCCTCATTGGTGGGAACCCGTACCAGATGGATCACTAAAAGAAACATGGAAATCATCCATGTCTTTTTTTTGGCTAACATGGGTATCCTAGGTTTACTGTGACCATGAGCACTGATTTAGCAAGGTAAGCAGCTGATTGGAACAATGTCTGGGCTGTTGTGAGATACAATTATCATGGACATTTAGTTTAAATGCTTTAAACATGTAAGGAATTGTGTCTCATGCATTGCAATGAACTATATCCCAACTATATCCCAAACTAACTGGCGGCTCAGACATTTCATAGCTTTGGTATTAGTGCTAATTGTTGTGAAGGAATATTTGAGAAGGGAGAGAGACGAGGAAAGAGAGAGGGAAACACGAGAGACGAAGAGCGGAGAAAGTTGGTCGGGAGAGAGACTTCAGGCCTGCTGATTAATATAGAAAGAGAGATGAGGAAAGCAGTAGAAAGGGAATCATGCCCAAGGCTGCTCCCAGGAGGTTACAAACTTAGAAGAAGTAAAGGGTTGATTGTGTATCTCTCCCCCTCTACCTCATCATAACCCCTTTGTCCTCATCTCAGCCTGGGGACTCAAACGAGGACACATGCAGTGTTTGCTACGAGTCCACAGTACAACTCAGCTCTGTACGCTAAAGCGTGTGCGCATGTCGGCTCTGGTGGTCTCATCTTCATCACTGTATGGGGACGTTGTACACCTCGAAAACAATGTAGTGAAGAGGAAGATTCACTTCACACTGGTGAGATACAAATTCTATGTCTCTCAATGTATTCCCCCTTTCCTCCATTGCTCTAATTCTCCTTTCTTACCTCTTGATTGAGCAGGGCAGTGGCCAGTTTTTGGACTTCGGGAGTCAGCAGTTGGGTCCCTCTGATGACTTTGCTCAGTGCAGCCAGGGATTGGTGAATACTCTGTGACAACACGTACAGTTTAGTGAACACACTGTGCCAATATACCAGAGCATTGGTACCTGGGGCGTCATTTGATTGCTGGGAACTGGTTCAGTATGACGGGCCATTGATTGACTGATTGGGCTTCTTATTTTCATCTTATTACTTTGCTCTCTTAAAACAATCAAATGTATTCAGTACACATGCACATATGGCTTTAACATATACCCCAAATAACAAGTAACATACAGACTGCTGCTCGAAATGCCCCTTCCAGGAGATGAATGAATCTAACTGTGTATGACTCACACTCATCCCATACATCTTCATGAAGCAAAGCCCATTTTCCATAACTCTTAACATTTTAACATATCCATCTCATTTATAATGCAAGGTACAGGACCTATGCTATCTGATGAAAGCCAAATTACAAATGTTCATTAAACACCACCCAGTGAGAATAACGTAACGTAACGTGTTTGACATTATTAATTAATAGCGCTTATTATCTGACGCACCTGGACCAAGCGGATGGCGTTGAACTGCTCCAGAGTGATGAATGACAGGACCGGTGACCCCTGACCCTCTGTAGGTGCGGCCACCTTCTGATGGATCAGAGCAGAACCCTGATCGACAGGAGACGGACAGAAAGACATATTAGTATATTGACAGAATAAAAAGATAGATTTCCAAGATTTTCTAATATTTCCAAGACTGAAAGAGAAAGAGAAAGAGAAAGAGAAAGAGGGGGATAAGGATGTGCAGAGGGCAAGGAGAAAATGCAGCAAATATAATTAGATGCTGGTCATTCTAACTCATAACTTAAGATATGTTTACCTTGGGCTAAAGTGCTGCCCTGTAGGATCACTGTTTAATATAGTAGAATGGTCCTAGCATTGCTTTATGTCCCCATTATCACTGGAACATTGTTAAAATTACATCAGCTAAACAGTCTCCTCTAATGAGCCACCACACAGGAGTGTGGACATAGTGTTATTTAGAGTAAGACGTATATTGCATTTTGTAACTGCTGCTGTGCATCAGCATGCTATGGCTTGTTTTTTTTAATGATTTCCTCAATTACGACTGTATATCTTTCCTGTGTTCCCTGTGGGTCTCCTTAGCTCAACATTCATAAAGTAAATTGTTCCGTTGTTGGGTCTTCCACAACAACAAGATGTAACAAAATGGGAACTCTCTCTCTTCCTGCAGTGTAGACTAAGGGGACAATTTGTTTGTATTAGTTAACACAGAGATCTACTGGATGTGCACCAAGTGTCTGTGGTTGTGCACAAATACAAATACATAACGTCAAAATGTGCGCAAACACTGATATTTTGTTGCATTCTGCTGCAGATATCGGGCTCTGTACCGGCATCCTATTTCAATTGTTCTACTTGTAGTACGAGTTAGAGGAGGGAATAGAGGGAGAGGAGGATGGTAGGGATGTGGGATTGAGAAATGGAGACATGGAGAGCGACACGAGAGATAAATGAGACAATGAAAAATAAATCTGGAATGGTGGGATTCAGCTTGACTACACCTTTGCTATTGCCTCTATTCAAAAATGTAACTTAATAACCAAATAAGTACACCCCCCCCCCCCCCCCCCCCCCCCCCCCCCCCCCCCCGATCCAGACTACCGGTACATAAAGATTTGTCAAAATAAATACATATGTCCACTCACCGAAAAACATACACACACAGTTTAAAGACACAGGAATGCACATGGCCATACAGAAGCACACTAAGGCTGACTTGAACATCAACATTTACACACACACACACACACACACACACACACACACACTTCGAGGACCACACATCCGCTGATTATCAAACACAGAGGGTTAGCTGACGACAAAGGGCCTGTTAATTGACAGCAGTCAGAGGTAGATTGTGATCTATGGGAAGCTATAGGTGCTGATACAACGGCAACAATTAACACAGTCAATCATTCTCTACTCAGTGGGTACAAAACAACTCTGTCTGAGAGAGAGAGAGAGAGAGAGAGAGAGAGAGAGAGAGAGAGAGAGCAAAGGCGCAAATGAGTGAAAAGGAGAGGGAGAGTAAGAGAGCGGGAATATGGTGGCTAAATTATTTAATGTGGCAGTAGATGTCCTTTGGATTTGAAAAGGTGCCTGTCTCCAAGCAACCACACACAACAGGGCGACCCGACTCGGCCAGCCAGTGGCTATCACACGCAGTGGGTGCTCAATTAAACCCTACTTATTTCCAATTAGCTCTCACAGCTTTTAATTTAGACTAATTGCTGCTGCACGGGCAATGTAAAAACATGATTCTGTGTCCAAGAAAAGACTATCGTGGAACTGTCAAAGCTGGAAAAGAACTACAAAAACATATTACCAAGCAATCATGTAAATACTTAACCACTGTGAGTGTAATAACAACATGGTGTTAGACATGTGGTTATTCAGCAGCTATTACTGGAATATAATAAATTGCATTAATGTGTTCATCAGTGTAATGTCGTAGCTGGTGAAGTGGTGCTAATTTTAATTACGTTTTAAGTAGTTTAAGCAATCCATGCTAATATATCGTGATTCATTAGTCAATGTAATCATTAGTCAGATTAATAATCTGAATCTGCAAAGTAACTTGTACTTGATGTTGTCAAATAAATGTAGAAGAATAAAAGGTATAATATTACCTGTAAAATGTAGTAGAAACTAAATATATACAGTAAAAAGTGTACGTCTGTACAGTACATGTACTTAGTTACATTCCACCACTGATCTTAACACAGTGTTGATAACATTCCCAGTTGAATTTTAGTGTCTGAGGTTAAGAGTCAGATAGAGTACGAAGAGATCTTTAAAACGTTGTAATCAAGAACAAATTCATAGGGCCAGCTGTGCAGTTTGGTTTGCAGACAGAGGGTTTGATTCTTGGTGAAGACTCAGTAGTGTGAGTTCTTAGTTTTGTGAAAGGAATGAGATATAAAAGATAAAAGATGAACTGGAGAATAACTGACCTGGTTGAGTTTCTTCCACAAGTAAAGGACGGGTGAAAGTCCATTCGACCAGAGCTCCCTGTCGAACTTTGAACCTGTTGCTACCGAGCGGCTCAGGACGCGCAGTTGGTTAATAACCTGTGAGTCAATAAAATATAAAACACAAAAAATGAATCAATTTAGCAGAAGTTGCACAGAGGTACCTGGTTCCTGAAGGTTCTGTTGTGTTCTGTGAAAAATAAGACAAATATAAATACAATAAATATGCACTTTTGCTAATTTAACCCAAAGGCAAATGTATGATTAAAAAGAAAACCACTGTTAGTTCTTAAAATACTGTAATAAAATGTCATTGACACCTCTGGTGGCTACACAGTCAGCACTGTTTCAGATCCCAGAATGTCGCAAGTGAAAAAAGGCTGAACCCTAAACATATCCTCTAACAGCTTCTTACACACCTAATCAAGCATGCTTAGCTTCTGGCTTTGAGTATTGGATAGTGCTTTTATCATGACTTAGTGTGTGTGTGTGTGTGTGTGTGTGTGTGTGTGTGTGTGTGCTGAACAGAAGTGTGAGCTTCTATACATGTGTGTGGTGAGGAAGGCAAAGCGTCTGATAAATGGCTTTCATTTGGTCCAGGAGAACTCTTTACTAACACCTGCTTTATCTTATTTGCTCAGGAGGGAAAGTGTGTGTGTGTGTGTGTGTGTGTGTGTGTGTGTGTGTGTGTGTGTGTGTGTGTGTGTGTGCGTGTGTGTGTGTGTGCGTGTGTGCATGCATGTCTGTTTGAAAGGGGGAGGCAGCTGTGGATGGAGATTTTAAATATATTGGGGTTCAAATGTACAAGGATTTAAATATATTAAGATTATTCCTATCTCAAGCAATTACTACCTGGCAGCAACCTGCATTTACCGTCATAACAAACCGGGAAGAAAAAGTTACTCCAACGTCTATGTGCAAGAGAGTTCAGTTTGAATCGCAGTCGATATGGTTAAGGCTTTCACTGTCAATGTGATCCAGGATTGTGGTTCAGGGTTTTTAATCAGTGGACTATTTATCAATGTCTGAGACAAGATGGTGTTCAATAAAGACATCTAATGAGCATCTATTATACCCAAATATATAATGCTGCCATCACTGAACATAAGTGCATTCAAAGAGAGCTCATTTATTCGGACAATATCGAGCGAAAGATACTTTCTTGATAAACTTTTTTAAACCTAATTAGGATAACACATCAAGGATATACTTTCCCTTGCTAGTCAATACTCAAAATACTCCCTCATCATTTGCATTGCACATGAAAACAAACTATGCGCACATACATCACACCTTTGTCTTGTCTGTCAGCCCAATGCAATCCTCTATAAACCCTTCTGACCCATGTTGGGTCATTAAAACTGAGCTTATGCATTTATTTTAAATGGCATCTATCAACACTGCTCCGTTCAGTGTGTGTGTGTGTGTGTGTGTGTGTGTGTGTGTGTGCCCAACCCACAGACAGTGACAAGGGTCTTTAGAGGGAGAGAGAGAGAGAGAGAGAGAGAGAGAGAGAGAATAAACGTGACAGTGATAAATAACAGCAGCAGTGGAGGAGATAGGTGGAGACAGAGACGCAGTAACCCACACACAACTGGCCTTGTGTGTGGGTTACTGAGTACACCGACAATGTGAATGGACTTAAAGGCATTAACACACACACGGGGACTGTTAACACAAACTGTAATGGTTCTGCAGGGTTTAAGTGTGTTTGAGGATTATTATTATGCACAGAAAGACACGTGCAAACCCCAAAAACATGAAAAGCATCTCATTCTGTCAATTCTACCACTTCATTTGTTGTACGTGTGAGAGTGTTGCGTTGATTTAGATCAGAATATGCAGTGACCATGAACCTCTACACCTACACACACACACACACACACACACACACTCACAAATAAATAAATGAATATTCAAGACAACATGAGCATAAATATTACAGACCATCTGCAACCACACATGTTATCATCGGAAACATTGTTTGCATATAAACTAGATTGCAAACTAGACAGAAAGCCAAAAACCAACCCTTAGCACGCGAACACACGACACCGACCGAGTTATAGAGATGTTAAGTTCTGTGACTATAGAGCTGGTTGTGAGCTCAAAAATGTTGTTTTAAAACGTTTTCATATATTTTCTACGTCAAACATATACAAATATGTCAACCGTAGACATCTTTGGTGACCCCCCGTCTGCATGTCAAGCGGATCCAAGGTTGAAAAACTCTGCTGTCACCTTCGTGCTCGTACGTCTAACCTCCCCCAGCATACTCCAAAGTCATCTTCTGTTCCCTTGTTGAAGACTGTTGAACATTAAGCTATTTGTTCACGTTACATTATTGCTACAACGCACTGACCACACAATGGCAACATAACCTTGAGAACAATAAAAGCAGATGTGATATTCACTGTGATGGATTACCCATCTTGACGTAGTTTCATGCCTCAGCAAAGTGAATTTGATTCCAGAGTGGAATAAATGGAATCGGATGGCTGCCTGGTAAAATCCTTTAACCTTGGATTGAAGTCTTGAACCTGAAATAAACTGCTTTCATGTCTCCACTATGGAGGTGGTTCCCCTGACATGACTGGGGTTGTGTTTTTTTTGTTCAAGAGTAAATACACGTACGTATCAACTCACTCAAGATGGCGCCGCAGATGGCAGCCTCGGTACTGCGCTCTCTGGTACTTTTTCTTATATCGTACATAGTACTTAAATGTTTATGCTTAGTTTCTCTGTTCTACTTTGTTGTCTTTAATGTCCTTGTTTTTTATATTTCTCTTGTTTATTGTATATATTTCATGTGTGTGTATGCGATTGTGATCAAATACATCGAGACGAATCCAGAGAAAACAAACAGAAACAAACAGCGGTGTCATAGAAAGCAGCTGCACAGGTTTCACCTTCACTCTGGCAGCTAGAGTAAACTCCTATTCAATTTGAGCACAACATTGGGATATAAATTGCCTTCCTGTACAAATAGTGCAGTGAAAGTGAAAAAGTGAGAAACTACTCTAAGACATGAAGCCTTTGGCAGGAACTACTTGACCTGACTCGCCAACTTGGAGCTTTGTTTTAAGCTGCAGGAGTTTGAAAACACCAATATCTGAACAAGCTTCACTTGCTGACACTTTCAAAAGTGAATATCTTCATGAAGACGGCTGGGTTTTTGTTTTCATGCTTTTGTGCAGTTAGCTGGCCTGCAACACTGTATGTTGAGAATAAACTGTAGTATTATAACATGAGAATGAAATTGCAATAGGTTAAAACATTTGATTTGATATTAACCATACTGAACAATTAAAATGTGCTCTGATTGGTTCTGATACCTGGTGCTGATCAGCACAGGACATTCCCCATACACACAGTGAATACGATGCAGACGGATAAATTAGAGAAAACGTGCAAATAGGGTGGGACAATATAGGATTTGATCAAGAAGCTGATCGATTGTGGTGAATTTACATTATCGGGATGATCGTTAATATCCTAAAACTAGCTGTCTAGCTCTCTATCGCGGTAGACAAGAGAAAAATAGAGCCTGATTTAAAAAAAACACAGGGATTACCACGTACAAAGAACACTCACTCTTGCTATTTAATTTATTTTGTCCTTATTTATGCAGGGGGAAGTTATGATTTGTGATTATTTAACATTGGTTTTCTCAAAAAAAGATGCCTCATCTGAGACACACAAATGTAAGGTAACATGATTCCAATATGTTTTAGTTTAGTTGTTTTAGTTTAAAAGTTTTAAGCATATCTTGATGATTATTGGAATAGTATTGTGATTATTGTCCCATGTCCCCACGCACAAATAAAGTAAGATGAATGATGAATGATTTTCTTTGCATTCAGTGTGAATGCACCTGCATGTCTGGAGTGGTTTTGACAGAATGGAAGGGTGGGAGTGTGTGTCTGTGTGTGTGTGTGTACTGGCATGCATGTGGTTCTGTGAGCATGAACAGTGCATGTGCATATATGCACTGATGAATGTGCTGCTGTGTGCTCCTGCTACAGTATATATTTGAATCTGTTAGTTTGTGTGAGTGTATGTGAATAAATGTGTGTGGGTGCCTTTGAGTTTGTATCACTGAGTATTAGAGGAAGAGATGGAGGTTGTGGTGGTCGTGTGTGTGTGTACGTGTTTGTGGGAATAAGCAGGTGGCTGTGTGTGCGTGTGTGTGTGTGTGCACCTGGGAACTGATGATTCTCTGGGAGGATCTCTCTATGTTGGCAGGCAGACCAAAGAATGCAGGCCTGTCATCCTCTGGGAGGTTCTCTATTATGCTGCGGTAGTCCTGGGAGAAAACACAGACACATCCTGTACAGGTCACACACAGAAATGTATCCACATGTCCATATCAAGAGAGTGACAATGTGAGCATGCTCCCTATGTTCATCATGGCTTTACAACACAAGACAACATTTTGCATTTCCGAGCACCACATGGTCATAAACTTGTAGCGTGCTTGTTAGATTGCTATGTGGGAGTATAGGATTCTGCTATCTTGCCCATCATTAAGTGTGTTGTTTGTATGGTTTAATGCAGATTTTCTAATGATATCCATTTGGCACAAAAAAGTACTACTAACATTGAACTCCCACTTATTCCTGTCTGTTACATTGATTGAAACAGTTTAAAGTACTAGACTTCCATATTGATTTATTTTGCTTCCCAGATGGCCTCTCAATTGCTTCTCAAATGACATCTAATGAACAGTTTTGGGCATGTGTGCTCCCTTATTCTTTGTGTATACACTAAGCTGCATCAACAGAATGCAAAGCAATAGGATAACAAATCAATTGTGTAAACTTGAGGCTAACATATTTGGATATATTTGTAGTGGCATAACATGGACTTGTGAAACTTCAACACTGACCGAACCAAAAATACTAAATCTAGTCAGTGAAAAGCTTGGGTGCATTAATTCAGTACCCTTTCTTTGAATTGTTTTTGCTTCTCTGCCAATGCACCTGGGACCAGCAGCTTAAGCTCAACAACATAGATGTGCTCCTTTTGTTCTCTGTAGCAAGAATTCAGTTCTTGAATATCTTTAGGAGCCACACATACAGCATTCTATGCCTGTAACTGCATTAAAATGTGTGCTTGCCAACTGTGTCATCCTGACAACCTACCAGTATGGAGCAAGAGTTTGGGAGGCTGATCTGTGGGGGAAAGAAGCTCGTTCCACCTCTGCTCTTTCTCTGACCAGCTGAGAGGGAAGACGAGAGGAGACGAGCAGAGAAGAACTGCTCCAAGTAGGAGCGTAAGATGCGCAGGTCAGAGGGGTTGTCGATCCGTCCGCCGTAAATTGCACTCTCCAACAGCCCGTGGACAAACTCCCACTGCAACGATTTACCATCTTGGAAGATACCAAGACACACAGGCACAAAGAAAGCTATAAAGAGTGCACACAGAACAAAAGAACACTAACAATTCACTAATGTGCTCACAAGACAGGGAGATACAATGAAGGGCTCACATGTGTACGCACTGCATAGAAATGCAAACCGTATGTGCTGCAGAGCAAACCAACAGAGCAGAGCTCCCCACTGCAGTGTGATGTTTGTAGCCAGCCCTCCATACCTTCAAAAAGCCTGTCGATGATCTCGAAGCCAGCACGGAGGTCGGACATGGAAAACTCGTAGAACTTAGTCCAACCCTGGATAAAGCACAGAGGAGGGGGAATAAGTACAAATATAATTACGATACATTTATTTTACAACCGGTACAATCGGGCGACTGTGGCTCAGTGGTGGAGCAGCGTCGTCCCGCAATCAGAGGATCGGCGGTTCGATCCCCGGCTCTGCTAGTCCATGTCGATAAGCACAAGATGCTACGGTTCCTACGGTGTGTGAGTACTACATGCTGTTGTATGAATGTCATTTAGAGTCCTGATGGGCAGGTGGCACCTTGCACGGTAGCCCCTGCCTTCAGGGTGTGAATGGCTGAATGATGACATGCAGCGTTAAAGCGCTTTGAGCGCTCGGAAGACTAGAAAAGCGCGATACAAAAACAGTCCATTTACCATTTACAATAGTCAGAACACATCAAGTACGAATGGATTACTTTCAGAATTTGTCAACTAAACAGTAACAGATGGCATTCAAAACCTCACATCACATACAGTGTTTGAGGATTGATGTATCATCCCTCACATCCCTTCTTAATATTCAAGCAAACGTGGGCCACTGCAGTTTTAATTACATGGCAGCTTTATTTTTCTACCCCTGAGATTGAATATACAAGCCCAAGAACGTAAAGACAGCCGATTGCAAAGTAGTAGAGAGTGTGCTGTAAGTCGATATATATCTTTCAATATAATGTCATTTGTGGCTCTCATTTTCAGGATAACTATCCACTCTGTGTATTAGCGATACTTGAGAATGTAAAATCACTTTAACACATCCAGATACATCTACTTGCCTCCGTAATGATCAGCTCAAATTTACCTTAATTGATACTTTTCAGACACCCTGTATTTTGTAATACAGCCCCGATATATAAACTGCCTTAGTAATATGATGAAGCGAAAATAAGCAGTAGCGGTTGAATGACGGCTACTACTGCTAGACTACTATTCACTTTCTCAACGTTTCTGGTCTGGTCATAAGAAAAGCTCCCATACAGTTAGTGGGTATATCAAAGAAAATTGAATTATGGGGGGGGGGGGGGGGACAGACATCACAGAAGAAAAATTAAAAATAAAATCACAGAAGTGTTAAAAGATAATTGAGTGTGAGGGCAGTCTCCGTATGCGAGTGTGTCTTCGTTGCATTTCACCGCTATTCAATCAGCAGTTGTAATATGCCCACTAATGAGGTGAGGGGTGGAGGAATCTGTGTCGGCATGCTCAGTAATTCTTTCAATGAATAAGTGGGTGTTATTTGTTCAGTCATTTTGTGCTTGAGCGTGTATTCACAGATAGGGGGGCATGTTTCTGCTTCATTTGATAAATGTATGATTGTGCTCATGCATGTTTGAATTTCTTGTACCGTACATAGCATCGGCTACTCATTCAGTGAAACGATTCAATGTATGGGTCTTATAATGGTGACGGTGTATGTGTATTTGCACGTCTTTATTGATTGTGTGTGTGTGTATGTGCCTTCAATTACTTTGGTGAACATGCAACTAGGTAGTTCACAGTAAGTGCTCACAGACATAATTGGTAACTCTTCTCCTATGGACATCAAACAAAAACCTGGATCTTTCTAAACACACACACACACACGCACGCACGCACGCACGCACGCACGCACGCACGCACACATACATACATACATACATACATACATACATACATACATAGTAACAGTAAATGTTCTCTTTTATTAAGGCTGTACATGACCGTACATGTGAAAACCTGTCTCTCTGCTTCCATCTCTGCTCTTTTCTCTTCCCTCCCTCTCCATGTCTATCCCTCTGTCTTGTCAAAATAAGTGGTTTCTGCACAGACATGTTAAATGAGAGAGGGAGGGAGGACAGCAGATAAAGCGAGGGGTGAGAAAGTAATGGTAGAGCGGACAAAAAGAGCCGTGACTGTATAAGTGATTAGGCGTCCATGTTCCTGGATGAGGAACACGACATCACCGGCTCAAATGAAATCACTCGCCAGAGATTCAGTGATTGAGGGAGAAAAACAGAGAGACAGGGGGGACAGTAGGCGGGGAGGGAGGCCAGGAAAAACTAAATGAGGAAAAACAAGTACGCAGGGTAAAGTGAAACAATACAAGGAAAGAGGAGAGTAGAGACATATCCCCAAGAACCGTACAAGACAAAGGGATACTGCATGCTAGTTATGTATATATGCTTACATTCCCCTATAGGGCAATCAATATTTTGTCCCCCCCCCCCCCCCAAACCACTCCACAATGCGGGGGCTGGCTAAAGGAGAGTATTGGGACCAACCTTGGGGGAATAAGACAGACATAGAAAGAGGAGAAACAAGTGTGCAAACTTTGGTGGCAGTTTAATTAGGAAAACACGTTCTCTGCCACAGTCCTCCCTAGTGTTTGGGTTTACCGGGACTGTGTTGATTGTGTGTGTGTGTTGGTTAGCGAGACAGAAAGAGAGATACCTTCCTGCGGTAACTGCAGAGATGTTGTATCATTCGATTAGACGGGCCACTCTGAGGCATCGCTGCAATACACGCTGAGACAAATGAGTCCCAGTGCCTCTTGAGACTTCCACACATCCACATGCTGTAAACTGTAAAAGCAACCGTTTAATGTGACAACTGGGAACATGACACAGCAAACTGCGGCAAGTATCCAGTAATTACAAGTGCAAGCACATCTTATTTCGCCTGTGTTAAAATGTCTGCGTGTTTCATTAGTTTTGGACTCGCACTCCTCAATCACAAGCAAACCAGCTAATAAGCAAAAGCCACGGACTGGAGAAGCTTTATTTAGTGGACTTAATTTAACTTTATTGTGTTCCTTCCTGAGTTATCGTGCATAGCGATTGGAGGCTTATGCTCCAAACCAACGAGTGCGTACTGTACATGCGTCGTCTGAGCGTGTTGGAAAGCCAACGTGTTTACGGCTCTTCTGGACAGCCCCGGTCCAAGGCAGGGAGAAAACCCTGCCGTCATCGAGAGTGGCTAGCCGTGATAATGGTTTAATTACGAAGATAGCAGCGCACACGTCACACACAGCCTTTCATGAAATTCATTCATCGGGTGACACTCTGACGTACACATGAAAAGTGACGGAAATAATAGAGAGCATGAGAGAGAAGTTCAAACTGAGCTTACTTTCTTACCTACGCACAGTTTCGGCCAATATCCTGAATTTACTTACAACAGCAATTATACCGTTTTTCAAATATTTTGATAGAAATTATACATTTAATTTTTGTAAATCAGATTTGACTATTTACAAAACCTGTGGTCTTTTGGACACAAGGGTCCCAATAGTCTAATACTGTAAGTCTATTGTTTAGCATCATTTCCCTCAATGTTTTTGATTTGTTATCTATTTTGTGCCGATTCATCTCTGCCTCGTGTTTCAACTGAGAAAACAAATAGTCTCGATAGGGATGTCGTTCTTTACACCCTCTATCTTGTCATGTAGAGACGACTTATCCTCAGAGCTGTAGTTCAAATGAGGAAACACTGTGTTCAATCAGGCACAGTTAAAACAGACCATTTGGATTTATTCTGCTGTGAGAGACTGTTAAAGCTGATATGCAGTTTAAGAAAAGCAGAGTAACTATTACCATAACGCAGTGGGTCAATTCAATCTTTTTCAACCTTTTTAAAATCCCTCAACAGTGTGTGACTTCGTAGGACTTGTATTGCTCACTGTCCTGACTTGACAGTGAGAGTGTGCGTGTTGACCAGCAGGGAACTATAAAGACGATTCACAGTTGCACACACACACACACACATTCATAGCCTCGCATACATAGCATACACAAACAAGCACTATACTGTGGGCTCAGCACAATAAGGACAAAGATAAGTGATCTCTGGGGTAAGTTATTACCATTTCTGTGGGTGTCTATGCATAGACGATGACTTTTATGTCACTTCCTCCCTGTTTGTATCAATATGAACGGTTGTTTTTTTTGCACTTGTCTTAAACTGGCCAGGAAATAAATAAATCATACATTTGTATAATGTGTTGTGTATAGATGTGTGTGCTGTGAATTCGGTCTGCACTTTTAGTAATTGTGTACGTGTGAATAACCACTGTGGAAATAAGGTCACATGCTGTATGTGGGGGGTGTGCGTGTAACTACACCTTTGGGCTTTACAAGTGAAAACTACCAAATAGCTTGTAATTCCAAGTGGCATTAAAGCACATTATTATGCTGTAAGTATCAATGTTAGCGTATCTCGATGCGACAGCGGCTAATGCTAGTAGCATTCATTAAAAGAGCTTTAATCCAATGGCAGGTCTACATTGGGGTATTTGTGTTTTTTACCTGTGGTATGTAGTTGCGCCTCTCTTGGCAGACAGCATGGAACCAAGCCAGACAGAACAGAGACTGGGCTCTGGCCAGGATGCCTCCTGGACACAAACAATCAACAGCATGTCATAACCAAAATAACTACAATAACTGATTATCAGTATCTGTGTGTTATTAACCTTGAGGGCATGTTATCTCTTATTATTCATCAAACGAAATACAACAGAAAGGACTGAGATGAGATTCAAGCGTGCTGTGTTCAGCTGTCGATGGCTTGTTGTTGATTGTTGCTGTTCACTTTCTGTCCCTGAACCTGAAAGCTCGCTGGGATTCTCACAGTAGGCGTAGCCTGAGCTACTAATTATGCACTGATTGTTAACTATTCCTTTACTGTAATTTAAATCAAAGCACAAACTATTGAAGCTCAGTGTCAGCTCATTCGCTGCATTTGGTTGTTAGCGTAAATGTAGGATGTACGGTAAGATTTTCATTCCTTAAAACACAAAGCGGAGACATCTCCACAAATTCACATGATAGCATTATTCAAAACGTTAGCATCGCTGCTTAGAATAAGAGAACATTTGAGGCAACTGACATCAGACAATGATTCAAGGAGAAAGAGAAGAGCCAACCTTTACTGATCTGCTCAGGAGTCCACGACTCGTATGTTCTCAGTAGATTCTTCTTCAACCCAGGAGGAGCCTGGAGATGGCAAAGGAAAGGGAGGTCAGATAGACAGGAGGAGGAGAAAGGGTTTTATTAAGATGGACTGTCCAGGAACATTCACATGTTCATGCAAGTTCAGATTACAAGGTCGAAACAAAGTGCCGTCATACAAGCACAGAAACATGGGATCCAGTTAATAGTTATAGTAAGATGTGAGCTTGTATTATTGTGAGACTATTTGTCTGAACTGTAAGCACAGGGTTACAACTGATCCGACATGACCGAGAGTGTGATTCATCAAATATGTGTGGATGGCTAGACCAAAAAGAAGCTGTGAAATCCATTTGTAATGTGTGTCATGTTGTTTCCTTTCATCGTCTGGTTAGTGTTCTAACCAGCAAAGATTTGACATTTTACAAAAAACACTAGATTGGTCAGATAACATGGAGACACTGACCAAGCAAGGGCAGAGAATTGATATCATATTAACAGGGCTGAAGACTCCTAAAGAAAACCTTCTGTTTAAGTCATTTATAGCCCAACATCTACGACAGGAGACTATGAATAAACATAGTGTTGGACACATGTATTGCCACCTATGTTCTTGTTACACTGTACTTAAGTTGGCGTAAGTTGACACTGTAAGTCTAATGCAAGGCACTATTGCATATTTACTCTGTGAAGCTTCAACACTAAACTCCAAAGGGGAGTTGAGTGTGGGGTAACGTATCTGGAGTTGGGTGATGGAGCTAGTCACTGCGGTTAGTGGGTTGTAGATAAGCGGGCCATGCTGGCATCAACATCTATGTATATCAGTTCTTATGTAAACTGTTTATCTTTGGTTTGACATATTAGCTCTGACACTCGTCCTGAACTAGCCCAGAAATAATATATTACAGTAACTTCAGAATGTTTTCAGAATCTATGTTCATACATATAAAGTATGTCAATATGTTTTTCCATGATGAAACAGACGGGGACAGAAAAGACTGAGCATGCAGCATGCTTGGCTGCTTAAGCAGCTAACCCCTTGTGCACGACTCTCATCAGAAGCACACTGAGCACTTAAACACGCATGACTTACACATAAGCCGCAGGCTGCTTCTCCTTACAAATGCACTGTATATGTGGCTGCATTGCGTCGGTAGTCATTACATAGGCAGTGGCTCAGCGATAAAAGCGGGTCTTCTCTCAATAGCTCCCAAAGGCTGTGCCGACGCTGTTCGAGTTTGGCTGTGAATGCTTGATTAAGCCTGATGGGCAGGTGGCACCTTGCATGCTATGGATGTATGAATGGGGTGTGAAGAGGTGAATAACATGTAGTGTTTAAAGGGGTCGAAGACTAGAAAGGCGCTGTATCCATATTGAGGGTAAAGGGACATACACATTGCCATGACTTCACATGACATTTCAAACAAACGTATACACATCCTACATATGTCAATTTGCCACAACCTAGAAACATGGCCCGCTGGGGCAATGTGTGGGTGCATGTTCGTGTGTAAAGTTCAGTCACATCGACGCCACCAAAACACTAAACTTCATCGTGAGCTACTGTACGTGTGTGGTGGTGAATGTGTGTGTGTGTGTGTGTGTCTGAGGACCTCGTAAGTGATCTTGAGGCTGGACTGCAGCAATATGGGAGGAAACCTGGGGTGAACTTCAGCCGTCAGCCACAGACGGAAGCCGGGTTTGGGACGTAGCACATTTAACTCCTGCGGAGGAAGGACAGCACACACACACACACATTAGAAACGTTGTACACATGGCCACAGGAGAGCAACATGAGACCAGACTACTGGTGGAGTAGTATCTGGCTGTAGACACAACTCCCCTTACACACACAAATATACTGTCTTTCGAAAGATCCAATTTAAATAAATATATAAATTCATAAAATGGAACAATTAGTGACGACTTGATTGTCCAGACGCTGCATCATGCATCACTGCATCGTCAACCTTCTAAGCTGATTGTCTTGTTTAAAGTTGCTGGAGGGCTGGAGTCTATCCCAGTATATGAATAAAGTCCAAGCCAGCTGGATTGAATTCAAACGCACGACCTTCTTGATGTGGGGTAAAAGTGCTCACGGCAAAGTTCACACAAGAGTAGATTAATAACTTTATACTGCACCTTTTCATATCCATAACTTTGGATTTGTTCTTCCCTTACAAAACCTTCATTCATATGTTCATCTTTGTAAAGATATGTGGATATATTCACTAAACCTGTATTTATAGTGTGGTCCAATGAGCGCTATCTCCACGACAAAACATTTCACCTCACTTCTATACATTTGTTTCTCTCTCCTCCATCTCTGTCTCTTCATCTCAATTCCCAGCTTTCTTTCCCCTTACACTCCTCCCCCCTCTCTTTCTAGCTTTCTCAAAGACTTGTGGTTAAAAATAGCATGCTGGCACCTCAGGGTCTTGTGTCATCTGATTGGGTACTCACACGAAAGCATGCGCACACACACACACACACACACACACACACACACACACACTGAATTGTAATCAATGTGTTTCTGCATCATTTGGAACCAAATTAGTTCTTTTGGAAGCACACATGGTCACAGAACACAGGAACTCTCTTGAAGAAAACTCCAAGCTGTGTCTCATTGAGGATGTAGATATGTGTTTGTATATGCGTGTGTGTGTGTGTGTGTGTGTGTGTGTGTGTGTGTGTGTGTGTGTGCGCACGGATGTATCTGATGTGTTGTCAAACAGAATTCCAATGGAGCAAATTATTGAGTGAAGATACAAGACAGACACAAGAGTTGTGTAGACACAGAGATGGGACAGATAGTGGGAGAGAGAGAGAGAGCACACATTCATTCTACTGTTTGCACATGTAAACCATTTTTGTTAGAATATCTCCGTATTGTTCAGACATGCACAGCGTGTGAAAACCATCCCACTCGTACGCAGAGAGATACTCAAACTCAACAGGCTTTACCCTCAAAAAATGTTGCTAACGGAAAGTTGCATCTACACACTGGAGATGAGAGTTAAAAGATACAGTAACTCCTGATACAATCCTACCACAATGACTATTAACTATATCACAATAGATGGGATTCTGAAGGACAATATTTCATGTATTGTGACACAAAACTCTGCAGCAAATATATCTGTAATTATTTTAATTCTAAGCTGACTGGCAGACAGAGACACATTTAGAGTCACGGATAGTCTGATGGAGGGGGTGATGTGAAAAATGAGAGACAGAAAACAGTGCAAGTGGAAGAATATGAGTAGACAGGGATGAGAGGACATCTGCACTGCCAACTTCAATTATGAACACTGACCGCTCTCCTTCGCTGTCTCTCCTCCCTCCCTCCCTCTCCTCTCCTCTCTCTAACTGACTAACTGGTTTAGTGAAGAAGGATAGGACCGGAGAGACAGATGGCAAAAGTTGGAAAATGTTGGAAACTACATTGAGAGATACAGTAATACTGAGCAGATGGACACAGCTACAGAAACAGAGGCAGGTACTAAAACAAAGCCCTCTCTTGGTAGAATCTTCACCTGCCGGCTGAGGCTCAGTCCATCCTTCCCTACTTCCCTACCTCCATCCTTCTACATCCACTGTGTCTTCTCTCTCTCTCTCTCTCTCTCTCTCTCTCTTTCCTATGCTCCCTGCCTCCCTCGTTCCCCTTGTTGAGTCGGTTTTTCATTTCAAGCTCGACTGCTGAGACGCCCAACTTCATCGGTGGCTGGGCAAAGAGCGAGACGATGAAACAATGAGAGAAAGAGGGACGGGGAGAAAGAGAGCTAAACAAAAGAGGAATGTTAGGAAAAACTGATAGTAGAGGTGGAAACAAATTGAGAAAAACGGAGAAAAGAAATACAAACTAACATACTAGTCATAGAGAAAGGTACGGTGAGTGGAACGGAGAGGGACTAAAGTAGAAGAGGAGAGCTTTAATAAGCTTTGGTTTAAGTAAGTCACATCGAGAGCACCGACAACTCTGGACTGGAAGGATCTCAGGCTAACCCTGGAGCACACACACTCACACACACACACACACACACACACACACACACACACACACACACACACACACACACACACACACACACACACACACACACACACACACAGGTGAGGGCCCACAGGGCAATGACTGCCAACAACTGTGCCTCCAAGTGAGATGTGACCTGCTACAGTGACACAGCACTAAACAGAACCCCAGGAAAAGCACACGGACACAAATAAACACGGCGAAAGTGACGCATGTTAACCCACTAACTGTAATGTGACACACAAGCACATATACACAATGATAAAAAACATAAAAGACGAGCAACAAGGACACTATGGATGACACACACACACACACACAGACAGATGTGTGCCGTAAAGCAAGCACGATACAAACACACATATACAGAGACAGACAAATAAACAACACACATGGACACAACACAACCACAATAACAAACAACAGAGACTAATATGGGCCGACAGGTAGAAAGCAAATTGTGTATGTGCAGGCAAAGGACAGAAGGTAATTTTAGATATGGAAATCTGGTCAGTCACCAGAATGTGTCCTTGTGTTGTGTACTGTGTGTGTGTGTGTGTGTGTGTGTAGCAGTGTTGTAATATTATAGATAAACACTGACAAGCAGGATGAAAAAAGGAATAACCTACAACCCCTCCTCCTTCCACTGTCCCAACCTGACCCCAAACCCAAAACTGTTGATGTGAAAAAGTGTTTCTCTCATTTCAGTGGACATGCTTCACTGATGTATTTTCAGGAAGTCTTATAATGGGTTTATCATATTAGTGTTTGACTTATTATGGTCCCCTTGCAGGCTCATTGCATCATGTATTTGAACTGCATGGTAAACATATTTGCCTTTCCCCAACCACGGCCCCTGATGCACACCTGGGCTTTGAACAAATGGGGCTGCAGTTTAATATCATTTTACAGTAAATGATGACACAATGCACCTTACTGTCATGCAATCCTTCTGTCCAAACATACAGAATCTCAGTGGGGTAACCGGGTTCATTTGATCACTCTCGCCACACACACACACACACACACACACACACACACACACACACACACACACACACACACACACACACACACACACACACACACACACACACACACACACACACACACACACACACACACACACAGAGAGTACCTACTTTTTCCAGGAGCGGTAGCCATGTAGTGACAAGGTGAAGGTTTTTCAGGCAAAGCCAGTCTCCATTGTGGGAACATTCTCTGAGTGTAGCTAAGGCCACATCAGCCTGTCCCTGACCCATGGAGATCTAGACAGTGGGGGGAGGAGGTAGGTGGAGAGAGGCAGTGGGGTGGAACATTTTATTCTTCAATGTAATTTCTCAGAAGTAAGTGGACAGATAATCTGATTTCCTATTTGAATTAATCTTTCTCCTCAGCAGGAGAAAGATTGAAATACTATAAGAGGGATTCCCGATGGGATTTTTATCAATGAAGTTCCAACATAGAGGCTAGTAACTCGTAGCTAATCGGATTTATATGTATATGTAACTGATTTTACTTAGAATAATGTTATATGCAGCACCAATACCAGTGGAAATAGCGTGTATGGCTTTAGTGCCCCACATATGGGTTCGCTTGTACACACAGTTGGTTGTAGTTACAGTGGAAATGGTAAAAAATATGTATTTTCTGTTAACTGTCTAAACACATAGAAATGATATGATCAAAGAATGTTGAGCCTTAAGAGTGTGAGCTGATTGTGGGAAGAGTCGCCTACTTAAAAAGAAAAACATGTATCAACATGGAGACCAAAATAGAATATATTATATAAGTTGTAAATAACAATTATTCAATTTGCACTTTACTGATAATTCTTTGGCAAGAGGTCTTTTCAAAGTCATTTAAAAATACAACTCAAACTGTAATGAAGGAACATGTCACGCTAAGCATATATGACTCATGGATGTGTTGTAGTTTTTTTAAGACAGTGTGGGGGGGGGGCAGTGTTAGATGGCACAGTGGCTCCTGTGTATAACGCTTTGACTACACAGACACTACTCGTTAGTCAAATAAATACATTTCTTTGTGGGTTTTGATCTCTTCAGTGGATTCCTTGATCATTACAAAAAAGATACGTGACACCAGCATTGTTCTTGACTAGTATTAAACCACAAGGGGGGCAGTTTTCTCAGGCGTCTTGTTGTCTTATAATATATTACAATGGATGAACTCCACCGGCAGAACATTAGCAAGAGCTACGCCTCAAAACTGTATTTCAATACGACATTCAACAAGCTGTACGACTCTCATTTATAGAATTCAGATTTACAATCTGATCTTGGTATTGTGTTGAAAACATTTCATAGCATTTGTTATATTGTTATTACTTGTTTTCCACATTTCACCTTGTTAGTCTTTACCTCATGAAAGTTGTCCCTGCCCATAGTTTCTGCTGCTAGTTCTGCAAGCTCCTGGGACGGGTCTGCCCCTGGAGAGATGATGATCAACACCGCCTCCAATTCCAGTGTCTCAGCGTAGAGACGGCGCAGGTTCAGAGGGGGGGGAGAAAGCTCCTTCATACCTGCAGAGGAGAGTAGGGGGAGATAGAAAAACGAATGAATGGGTGAGAACGACAGATCTGCGAGAGAGTGTTTTCGACGTTGCATTTAACGTTGATATGTTACTCGAACTCAAAAGTGACCGGATAATACTGCACAGAGACGGTACACCAGGAGGGACGCAAAACGCAAAAAAAAAAAAAGAGCAGGAAACAAGAAGTGGCCGTAAATGACAGTAATGTAGCAGCGAAGGGGCATTAAGTGAGGGTAGATTGCAAAGACGGAGACACAAGCCTGTGGCAGATAAAGGAAGCGGCATGACAGAGAGACAGAGGGAGGGCATGAACGGGGAGGGGTAGACAGTGCCTAAAGGGGAATGATGGGGAAGGGAGGTTGGGGGGGGGAAAAGGGAAAAAAAAGTAGAAGAAGAGGTAGAGAGCAGAAGGGAGGCGTTGATGAAGAAAGAGTGAGAGGGCACAAGAGGAAGAGACGGAGGGATAGAGAGATTAGGCGCGTGATGTGCTGTGCATACTGAGTGCTATAGGTATGCAGCAGTATTCACCACACAGAGCAGAAGAATACCTAGTCAGCCCCCTGGCGTCGAGAAGCCAGGCTCTTTGTGTATGCGCCTGAGTGCATGTGTATGTCTGCATGTGTGTGTGTGTTTCCTCACTGAGCATTAGGCTCTAATCCTGCTGTAATGTAATGAATGATATACCAGATATGGGTTAATAGTGACACACAAGCAGGGATACAGGCTCACACAGTGCGAGTGGCTTTGTTGGAAATTCCACTGTGATGTTATTCACACATGTATCAGATATCTCTTTCAGACAAACACACACACGCACGCACGCACACACACACACACACACACGCACTGTGCTTTTTTGGTTGAGACGAAAACTCTTTTGGTGTCTGCTGCCAAATGAAATCTGCTGCACCAGAAGTACACATATATACGTGCACGCGCACAAGGTCTTGGTTGAGAACATCTCAGAGTGACCTTTTGCTGCGTCACCATGGTAACACTAAGAAAAACAGTCATCTGACCACATGGCTCGAGCTGTCCGACTATAAAAAAAAAAGGTTGCATTTATAGAACATGCGCGTGCGTGCGCGAATACATACACGTCTACCTTTGACATGGGCAGGTAATCAGTATTCCTGCTGCAGAGCAGCATCCTCTTGTCTGTGAATAGCAAAGTTCACCTTGGCTTTTATGACCCACAATCAGGGCAAAGAGGAGCCTATGAAAAGAGGATGCTGTATAGGCTCCCTATGGTTGAACACTGATTAGTGGAGGAAGCGCTGAATGGCTAAGAATTAATGAGCACTTGACATTACAGAAAGTGACCGGACACATACGCACATTGATTGTTAAAACGAAAAAAAGATCGTCTTCTTAGCTGGTTGATTGATATGAAAAATAACGGAAAGACACAGAGAGATGCTTTTTATGTATATGTGAAAGAGGGTTTGTATTTTTGAAAAGTAGAGAGAGCATGCCAGTGAGCGAGCGAGTGTGTGTGTGTGTGTGTGTGTGTGTGTGTGTGTGTGTGTGTGTGTGTGTGTGTTCACCCAGGCATGCCTGTGTGCGTGAGCAGTGCCCAGGCCTGGACTGGAGGGATTGAGTCAGATTAGCTGTAAGAGGATTACAGACCATGCCTCATTAGCATACTGATTTGCTGCCAAAAACACATACACATACACACAAAATCCTCTTCTCTCCTGTTCTTTCTTTATCTGTATGTCTCTCTCTCTCTCTCTTGTTCTCTCATTCAGACACACACTCTCTCCCCCACGTCATGCACATTCACACATTACACCTTCAATCAATGGGTTCACTTGGCGTTCAAGGCGTGTGAGGGCTATCTCTTTATCGAGACAGTGTAAGTGACGGTTTTATTTGTGTGATGTATTAGAACTGCCCACACACCAATGAGAAGAGACAAAAAAGTGACACGTGTGCTTTCGGAGAATTAACTCAAATAGAAAAAACAGACTTATAAAGAATAGTAGAGAGACGAGCTGTTCGACACTCACAAAGGCCGGAGTGTCACCCTACATGGTTATTCTTTTACTTTTCCTAATATTGGACAAAAGCTCTCATGGCCTCGTTGGTGCAGTAGGCAGCTTGTCAGTCTCGTGATCTGAAAGTTGTGAGTTTGAGTCTATGGAGAAAGTTACTGCACAGTCAATGCGGTGCAAATATAATACTCACCTTCAAAGATGGACACCCAGAAACACTGATATACAGATAGGCACCCACAGAGGCTGGAGTGCGCCCCTCAATGAGCCAGGGTTATTATTAGAACTATGGAGCAGCTGCACAACAGCTGACACTTCGTTTCAGTCAATAGAGCTTTTTGCTATCAGTAGGAAGCAAGGCAGTCAGAGTATTCTGGCTAATCAAAGTGCTCTCTCTCCCTCTCCGTCTATATCTTCTCCCTTCCATCCTTTTTGTCACCACTTCTTTTCTGCTGGGGCTCTTTTGAATGTCATATTGAAACCACTTGTGAAACAATGCTAGAGTGGATTTAGTTTAGAGAAAACAAGTTAAGGTGCAGTTGTCTTGTCGTGGCTGTAGCGCTGGGTCATGACACAAAGCATCTAAGGTTGATTATAGCCTTTGTGTGAGTATTTCAGTTTGCAGATACACTGTTGCAATTGAGTATACAGACTGGATTGTTATTAATTTAGGCTTTTCCCCACGATTTAAAGGTCTTTCATGGCCTCCCTGCCACCCGTAAGTCGAGCTCATTCTTGGTTGTGACAGCCAATCACCTTTCCGTCTGCTACCACAAATCTACCAAGAATTGTCCGCTGCGGCCAATCAGCGCTCGTATCGCGACCAAGAATTGACCAATTGTCGTCTTCGAGCTCACGGAGATGTGCGGTGGATGACGAACGGCCGAACTGTGATTGTCTTCTTACCGGCATTGCGAAAGGAAGTCAATCCTTTGTAGCTATTGTCAATTCAAATTATTTGAGATTTATCGATATTTGAATGAATGACGCGTCGCTTTTGACTAACGACGAGCTAACGTCTCTAGCTAACGTCTCTAGCTAACGTCTCCAGCTAACGTCTCCAGCTAACGTCTCTAGCTAACGTCTCTAGCTAACGTTACCTTTCCTACCACTGTACACCATTACGTTACAGCCTGCTTTCTAATATCGATTTTGAGACTTCCTAAGTTCAGCCTAACATTACTAATGTCAAGTCAATTTAACGGTAACACATCTGACAAACTAACCTGCCTGTTGATGACTAACGTTAAGGGAATGTCACCTGCATTCTGTCATTAGACTGCAGGACTGTCAGTCAGTTACTGGCTATATTTTTGGCTTTTGCACAGTTTGCATTTGTATATATATATCTATTTGTATTTTATATTTTCCACAGTAATTATATTCTAGTGAGAGCTATGTCCATATTCTTGGCAAGAAATCAAACATGCTTCCAGTGGGCATTTGGCTCCGCCAGGATTGTCCCTCGTCACCCATTCCGTTTGTCATTTTAATAGAAAGGATCAGGAGGTGCAGCTGGGGGGAGGAGAGTGTCCCGTTTGAGGACCTCAGAATTGTTTCTCTTCTCTTTGCAGATGATGCAATTCTTTTGGCTTTATCAGACCATTAGCTTCAGCATGCACTGGGGCGTTTTTGCAGTCGAGTGTAAAGCGGTCGAGATGTCAACAACTCCAAGTGTGAGGCCAGTCATGGTCTTCTGCTGAAAAAAACGGTGGATTGCTCTCTTCAAGATGGGAGCGAGTTGCTTCCACAAATGAAGGAGATCTTACTCAAGAGTGAGGACAAAATAGAGCCTGAGATGAGCGGATTGGTGCAACGTAAGCAATAATTCAGGCGATGTATCGGATCATCGTGGTGAAGAGGGATCTGAGCAGCAAGGCGAAGCTTTCCATTAACCAGTCAATCTAAGTTCCAACACTCGACTACGTTCATGACATTCAGGTAGTGACAGAAAGAAATAGACTCAATTTGTTTTCTCCGTAGGGTGACTGGGCTCAATCTTATAGATAGACTCTGATTATAGTCTTTGTGTGAGTAATTCGGTGTGCAGATACGCAGTTGAGTATCCAGACTGGTTTGTTTTTCTTTGAGTTTTTTTCTGCGCGAGTTGCCGTGGCCTTGTTGGTGCAGTAGACAGCGCGTCAGTGTCCTAATCTGAAGGATGCGAGTTCTAGCCTCAGATTGGACGGGTGATTTAAAGTAGAGTGCATGTACAGCTGCATTAGAATACAAATATACAGATAATGTTATAGTAAGCGTTTGAAAGCTGTGCAACAAGCAAATATAAGGACCTTCGGTTAAGATCATTCAGTTGAAGTCAAAAATGAAACATAGTAAGAGACCATTGGTATATTCCCACCTTGTACTTCACAGTTAAATCACAATTTGTAAAGCTAATTAGGCAGCGTGTCAGTATCATAATATGAAGGTTATGAGTTTGAGCCTTACCCGTGGCTTGCGTTTTATTAAAATGAATCACATGTAGATCAACAGAGTGAATCATTTTGTGAAAAAGTCAACTACAGACACACACAAGATTCTCCATAGAAAATGATCAATGGAACCAATACTGGGTCCCTATAACAGCACCAATGGTGATTTTACTGGGATGTGGCTATATTGTTTTAGTTAAGAGCTATTACCTGAATATTTAAGAAAATCTTATTTGGTTGTAGCCTACAAAAAAGACTCGATAACACTGGGCCACTGTTACCTGATGACATCATAAATTCATACAGTTTTTACTTTACTGTCAAAAGCAATTGGGAGAGCAAAATGTAAATTCTATTTTGCGGTGTGTTTTCTCATTTAAATAAGTAATGTTTGGCCTTGAGTTATTGTTTATTTCTAATGAATATTCATATTACAAAGATGCTGACATCCAAAGCACATCATTTCCCCAAGGTTAACACACCCAGTAAGGCTTTTTAAAATGCATGTGTGTGTGTTTGGTAGAGTGCATGACTGACAAAAGCAGGTGCAGGACCAGAGAATAAAGGAGATGGTGTGTTCTTGTCTCTTTTTTTTATTGTATTAACTTAAACTGAAACCTTAATTTATATTATAAATGTTGTGTTATGTAAGCTGTTACAAAGGTCGATATTAATAATTTCAATAGTGACCAATTAATATTTCCAATGAGATGATCAGGAAGGCAGACTTAGGCCTAACATTTGGACAACCCAGAATTTGCTTTGAGTCAGCTGGGGTCTTGTGTTGTACATCTTTTGCACATCATTTTATTTTGTAAATTTCCAAATATGATGTTCTTTATATTTTTTAACATGCAAGCTTAATTGTCTGGAATATTACTTTTGGCATTAGTGAATAACTGGATTATAAGCAGCTCAAAAACTGCACACACACACACACACACACACACACACACACACACACACACACACACACACACACACACACACACACACACACACACACACACACACACACACACACACACACTGACATTGATGGACAGATGAATGTACATGCTCTTGTTCACACAACAAAACAATACTATATAGCTAATAAAAGCTGAACCTATTAAGCTAAAACCATCAGAAGTCAATTAGTGTGTTTTGTCACACAGCACGCGCAACTAAAAATGAGTTTCATACACATACATTAACACCTGCATATCAGTTTCACCTGACAGCAATTAGCAGCGTTCCAGATAGTGCAGTCAGAAGCAGACACACAATACGCCATTAGGATTATCTGGACTGAATGAATGGGTTCATTAGGCACAATAAACTCTAACTCTCTAGCACCATTATTACTGTGTGTGTATGTGTGTGTGTGTGTGGATGTTTGTGTCAGTGTTGGAGAGAGACAATGTGAAAAGAGAACAGACTGAGAGAAGTATGTGAATAATAATTTAGACTAATGTTCCCCTTGTGCCCGTGCCCCCCGTGACCTCCACGAGGAGGCCACGTCCCCACCCGAACCTAACCTTAGTCCACACATCTCACAGGCCTCAATGAGAGATCGGAGCTTCGTAGTGTGAGGCAGTGATGCACAGTGCACGGATTATCTCGCTGGGAGCCAGTGACAGAATCACAATCCCCTAACCCCCTAACCAACACACACTCAATTCCGTGAGGCTAGCACTAACCCTAACTTATAGACGATTGCCAATCGGCAATTGTGGTCATTACCTCTTACCTAATCAACCAACAAATCTGTGAGGAGGTAATATCTGCTGATTTATTAACTATTAACTTTCGGAGTGGGACAAACAGAAGTTTGTTCTACTTCAGTGTCCAAAGTGCGAGAAAATTCAGCCATGACTCATCAGAAACATTCAGACTGTTCTTTTACTTTTTTAAACTTTGAACTGAACAAGGTTTGAACAAACAGACGTCAGTTCACTTAGTCTGTCAGTTCACCTTTGTTTGTTTGTGTGTGTGTGTGTGTGTGTGTGTGTGTGTCAGCAGAGGATAAAAGTCCAGCTTCGTTCTTCTCGTTATTACATTTTTACTGCTTGTTGAGTTGCATTGACAAAAGACCAGAATCATGAAGGCTTACCTGCTGCTGCTGCTGCTGCTGCCACTTTGCTCAGGTACGATCAAACACTCACACATTTAACTATTTGAACTGAAGGTCTCATCAAACACCATTTGAACAAATGACTCACAACCTATGTTGTTACAAAAGTATTTTCTGAGGTAAATGTAGGGTCTTTTTTAGCAACAAAAACACACTTGATATGATTTACGGCGGTTATTACAGGTCAACCACAGGAATATAGCAGTCTGATAAGGCAGTTGGAGTTAGGGTTGGGGTTAGCAGCAATGGGCGCTTTTGTTAAATTCAACACAGGAGTCCCAGTGAGAAATAATAATGATACACTTTAAGCAATATGTGAAACTGTAAATAATGTAATATTTAAATGGAAAGTGACTAATAATAATTAAAATCGTGGAACGTTTTAATCTTTTGGTGAACAGTGAACTTAACATATCCATTAATGAACATGATCAAATGCAGTCAATCAGCAGAGGGCGGATACATCAGCCGCTAGCGAGGGTCAAGCTAGCACTCATCACAGCCGAAGAAATGCTACCTCAGCACTGTTCTGTGCCCTCATATCACGTGAACACGCCTGGTTGTTATGTGCACGGGTTTAGAGACTATTTCAATGTCATAGCATCCGACCAGTTTAAAAAAAACAAACCGGAGAACCAATGTGAGCGTGAACTATTTTTTGGGACTATGAACTTTGTGAAAAATGAACATGAACTAATTTGTTTTAATCAATAAGTGTGAATTTACACTGATGGCAGTAAAGGAAAGTGTAATCATTAAAGCTGATGTGGGTCTACCTGTTCTGGGTCATCCACTCAGTTTTTCCACTTGACAGTCCTGCAACATTTATTTCGACACATATGTCAGGTCTCAGCTTTGTGTTGCAGCTCAGAAGTTTACAATCCAGTGTTACGGTGAGGATTTCCTGATGGTCAACAACATGCTCCTGGATTGCAGCAGCCCAGTTCAACAGGCCTGCTACACCAGAGGTGAGTGTAAATCTGGATTTTAAAGATCTTTGTGTGGAATTTAAATTAACATTTAAGGATTAAGTCGTTGTTCCAGTTGATCTGGACAATAAATAACTATTTACATTTGCATCTCTGTAAAAACTGATTTGAAAATGAAAAGTATTTTTATTAATATTCTCTGGCATGTGTGGACGCTCTGTCGATGAGTTTGCTGTTTACTGTTGCAGATAATGGAGAAAAGGGTTGCACTCCTAAGGACAACTGCTCTAAACCTGGATGGACCTGTTGCCACACCAACCGCTGCAACGCTTGAGCCAATCACAGCGCAGTGAAGTGAGGGAGATCTCCTATCTGGACTTTGACTCACGTGTCAGTGTTGTTTCTGTGAACTTAATAAACCAGTAACCTCCCGAGTGTGTCAAATGTTCAGGAACAACTTTAAAGTGTTTTGGTTCAAGTGAAAGTACAAAAAGCATTGAACTACACTGATGAAAAAAAAAAAAAAAGATAAAAAAAAAAAAAAAATAGTAACTAAAAAAAAAAAAAAAAAGATCACTTAAAAAAAAAAAAAAAAAAAAATCCACCACAAAATAAATAATAATAATTCTAATAATCTTTTTTTTTTTTTTACTTAAAAAAAACTGAGCAAACGCACCCTTGAATAGAATGTTAAGCAAGAAGCAGCTCTGGAGTATAAAGAATGACTGAGGTGGCGACCAATAAACAGCAACTGGAAACATCTTTTTTCTTTTTTCTTTTTTGCTGACAGAGAAAAAGTAAAAAAAAAAAATATATATATATATATATATATATATATATATATTATTTTTTTTTTTTGTGAATTAATTATTATTATTTTTTTTTTTTGTGAATTCATTTTTTATTTTTTTTATTTTGTGAATTAATTATTATTATTTTTTTTGGTGATCTTATTTATTTATTTTTTGCTGCCGTGAATGGACTTCCATAGTTTATTGGTCGCCACCTCAGCCACATTGGTTTCATTCTTTATACTCCAGAGCTGCTTCTTGCTTAACATTCTATTCAAGGGTGCGTTTGCTCAGTACAATCCATGTGAAACATCATCTGTATTTCATGTGTTGTAAAGCCACGTTTTAAAGAAGTCTTCAATGTACTCACAATCCATTCATATGTCATAGCTGCTTCTATGACTGTTGTGTTAAAGTATCTCATAATTTCGACTTTCTATAGCAACTGGAAAAATCTGGTCAGTGTTATGGTTACAGATGGATGCACCAAAAGTTTTTTTTTTTTTTTTGCTGGTGGAAAAAAAGTAAAATAAAAAAAAAAAAAAATTATTATAATTATTATTATTTATTTTGTGGGTGGATTTTTTTTTTTTTTGTGAATTACATTTTTTCTTCTTTTTTTTAAGTTACTATTTTTTTTTTTGTAGTGATCTTTTTTTTTTTTTGCTAGCAGGAATGGGCTTCCATACAAAACAAACAAACAGAACATTTTGGTAAAAAAAAAGAAGACTGGAGAAGCTCTGCAGAATGGGTCGTGTAGTGGAGGGTAGGGTGCAGGGGTTAGCAGGTGAAGGAGAGTTTGAAGAGGTGGGTTTTGAGGGCTTGTTTGAATGATGATAGGCAGGGAGACAAAATCCATTGAGACAGAGGTCTCGTTTTCAAAAGTTTTAGTCATAAAAACAGATAGCAAGAGTAGCGAGAACCATCGCCTGTACAAAAAGAAAGTGATTAGTTTTCATCGAACCCTGTTACTGTATGGCTTCATATTAACTTCTACTGTTACTGTATGGCTTCATATTAACTTCTACTGTTACTGTACAGCTGTTAGAATAGTGGCCTATCTTCTATTTGCAATTAATATGCATTCAATCCAGTTCAATTATTTAAATTAAAATGATAATCTACTCTGGCTAAGGTAGCTTATCAAGAGTAAAATAATAGCTGTGATCTATACACACCTCTGTATTAACAACCTGCTGAAATGAAGGTACAGGCTCCTTAACACTCTCTCATTACTTCAGGGTTCTTGGGAGCAACGTGGGACTGTTAGTACTCTGGCTGTGGTTATTACAGTGAACAGCGTGATGAGAGGGCACGTGAGCCCTTGTTGCTGTACTTTATCTCCTTGGAGCAGAGGCTGCATTTAGCATACCCTGCCTCATCAATGTATTTAAAACACTGTGACAGCAGGAAGCTGTACTCACGTCTGTTTAGACCTCCACCTTTATCCAATCCAGGCCCAGCTCCACTCACAGCTCAGCCTCCTCTCCCTGAAGCTCTTTGACCTCATCACCTCATCAGTATCTGGGCCTCGTGTTTCGTGGTCATAAAAGTTATCACCACGAAATCGCCTCATTCTACTTTGAGTTAAAAAAACAACAACCTGCAACCAGATGCTCCGGTGTTCCGGTTTGACGTTAACGAGTGACCGCGTGAACTGAACCGGAACACGGGGGGGGGGGGGGGGCTGCATGTTTCATCACGTTACATTTGTTTTCCTCCTAAATCGCGATACTGACGAACGTTAACAGTCCACAGAGTTCTGCATGCAGTGGAAGTTATCCTTAACCCAGCAAGTCTGAACGGTAACGGAACATAACGTAACTTAAACTGTAACGGAGGGAAATGAAGACGCTGTAGACATCTGAACGCTGATTGGCCAAGACTCGACACGTCACATCAAAGATGTTTTATTGTGAAGATCACCACGTCACCTTTTCTCCTTGTCTCACTCCAATCTGAGAAACTGGCTGGCCAGATGACCCCCCCCCCCCCCCCCCAAAAAAAGAAAATCTACGGATCTACACGATTCACGTGGATGATATATTTTCATTCAAAACGGCGAAGTTTGTAGGTATGTGAATGAGAGCAGAAGTAAAGTCGTTCATCAACAGCAGTAAATGAGGATCTAGTCATGATGATTACAGCTCATTATTCAGAGTAATCACACTCAAATTCAGAAGGGCAAATATTTACTGAACCTTTATCAGAACAAAACAAGTCATGTTGTTCACATTTTTCAGCAGCTCATCAAACGTAACTTGCTTTGTACGGAGCAGAGCATCCGTTTGTGTGTTGGTTGGTTTCCTTCAACATCTGCGATACACTTTAAAAGGTGTGCATAAGAACACAATGTGTGTAATTCATTCACGTGATACTCATATATAGGGTCTAGGTCTGACCAAGTGAGAGCGAATAAGGAAGGAAGAGAAACCTTTAAAAATATCAATAAAGACGAGACCCATTTCCAGAGCAGTTGGGTGTCTCGTGGGCAGTGTGATCATGCCGTGAGTGTGATTTATTTGTTGTGGCTGTTCAGTGGGAAATTGTGAATAATAAATGATTTGTTTTATGTGTATTCTGGTCCATGTCAGTAGAACGGTCCTGAGCTTAAGTCCAGCCAAGTTAGGCAACATTTATCAAAAATAATAATAAAATATGAAACACTTACCCAGGGCCTGGGTGGCAAATGCTGCCATGGCACTCTGTAGTCGGTCGGGTCTGACTGCCTGAACCAATAACAGCTGGGAAGGGCGGGGGGGGGGGCAGAGGAGAGCAAAGACAAATTAAAACCTTATAGACAGAAAGTCAATTCCACTTATGTCAAACTAAAATGTTACATATCCAAAAGAAAAGAAATTACATCATTTTGGATACATAGCCAACATCTAGGACTCTAGATGTTGATTTTATGGATATTTTTTTTAACTTAAGAACACAAAATAAAAGACGAGGTCAATTGCTGCGACAGTCAAGTGTGTATCCTGGACTTTAGTGATTTAAACTGGGACACATATGGAACGTTTATGTTTACATCTGTGAAATGCTCTATAGGTGAATTAACATTAAATCAGTTGCAAATGCACAATGTGTTGAAGAGTTATGCAAGTTGATGGAATATAGGATACACATACAGGAATTTGGCAAAAAAAAATCTAAGAACATTATGCGGCATGTAAAAGAACTAAATGTAAACTAAGGTGGAGTGTTAATCAAAAACAGTATAAAAAAGCAGACAATCTGTTTAGGCAGAAATTGGTGTGCACTGTACCGTAGTCTCATTTTGAGTAGAATGATTCCAGGGAAAAATGTATTTTGTTTCTACGTTTCACAGAAGAGCAAGGCAACATTAAATGTGATTGATAAATGGTGGCGCTATCTGCCCTGAAGCATTATCAGCTCTTCCCTGACCCAGAGAGTAATTACAACAGATTTTGCTGAAATCTGCTGAGAAACAATCAAATAAACTGAGGCGGAAGCACAACTGTGTGTGTGTGTGTGTGTGTGTAGACTTTTGACACACTCTGTAAATAATGATGCCTTGTTCCATTTGGCTGATGAAATGAGTGTTTTTTTTTTTGATTGAAAGCTGACCTGCTGGAAGGGAGAAATCTTCTTGGCAATTGAGGATGGGATTTCCTGTTCACAGTGCGAGCTCTGCGAGAAGGACAGCCAAAGGTCTGAGTCACTCAAACACAGGGATTGGTAGAGGGCTGGGAATGTAGTCTGTGAAAGAGAGACGGCAAAAGTTAAACTGGTCGCCAAATAATGTGAGATAAATATCCAATCGTAAGCTCAGGAAGGACTTTAAGGCTTTACTGCCGTTCTATTTAAGTCACATTAAGCTCTTTTTTTATATGTCTGCTGGTTGGAGGAAAAAAACGAATAATATAATAAATAAATAATTGCATATGCAGCTGGTGGTGTAATAATGTACACATTTTGAGGTGAGTGTGTGTGTGAGTACGTCAGTGTGTAAATCACTGTGTTTACTTTCAAAATGGCCACTGCCCCTTGCCTCTCCTGATCCATCCAAGAAGGGAAGTCCTGCCGAGAGAGGAGAGGGGTAAGTACGTAAGTAAGTAAGAAAAAAAGGGGTAAGTAAGAGAAAAAAAAAGCTGCTCCCTTACCTCTTTCTTAAACATTTCTCCTACAACGGATCCAGTGAAGACATCCCATTCCTACAGGAAAGAGTCGTGTTAACATTTGGCAGGTCCAAAGCTAGAAATTAATATTTAATTTTTCACTGAAATCAGTATTTATGCAATCCTAAATATGCTACAATCTACAAAGATACTCACACTCTCCTGGAAGAGGTCGGGGTACATGCCTTTCACAAAGTGCATCGCAAACATCAACTGGTCAGCCTGAGACAGAGAGAGAAGGAGAGAGAGAGACATCTATACACGGCTGTATTACGTCACATATGATCACATGAAATTCTGCTCTGCTCATAACCAAAGTCTTAGCCTCTCTTCTAGACCAAGAGCAAACACACTCATAGTCCCATTGTATGATGAGCAGCTATAGCTGCCTAACTACAGGGCTTGTAAAGAGTTGCTATACATTGGTAAAAAACAACAACAGAGACTTCAAGAACTACACTTGGCTGTTGTAACCTCCCTACAATCGCTCTTTGTGTCTCTCTGTCTCTCTCATCCACTGGGTGAGTTTGAGGAAGACAACAGAAACATCAACTAATCCAGATACTTATCCCACTCCCACCCACGGAAAGAAAACAGAAAGACAGGGACCGAGAACCTCCAAAGGGAACAGCAAATATAGGAAAAAGAAAATACACAGAGAAAAACAAAATGCAAAAAGCAATCCAACGCAAGTTTTATTGCTCTAATGCCATACTCTTCTTCCAATCTTTACAAAATCACTAACAAGTACAACTTGTAAACAACCAAATATATACTGTAAATAATTCAAGAGATGAATAGAAAGATAGACAGAAATACATATAAGAGATAGGAGGCACAAATCAAATCTGCATGTTGCATATTGTAACACAGTTTTAGACCATGAAGCCGTATTGTGACAACAATGCACACAAACACTCAATGTACTTTTCCTTACATACCCGACCTACTAAATGAATGTCTGTGGTGTGAATGGCCTCCAAAAGGCATTATAATTCTCTCTTCAGTTACAGGACATATTATTACTGATTCTCTGAACTCAATAACAGACAATGTACCCGATGTAGCTCCCATTAAAATACAGCCACACTGCTTCCCCAGCTTGTTTGGTGTACTTATGTATATCTAATTTGAAGCACTTAACAACTGGCTAGCAACGACTAACTGAATTAGAAAAAAGCATGTAATGCAGTTGTGTTTTGTAAAGTGGCGATAATTCAGACGAGTGTGTTAATCTAATCAGTTTAGCTATATAACTGCTATCACTGCTACTAGATGTGGGCATTGTCACTGAAAAATAAGGTACATTAAGGAGACAGTAGTCTATGAACAAACTTTTCCTGCAGCCACAGTGGCTATCATCATTCAGATGTGATTACTGAATGACAGCATAATTAGATAAGGGTATAATTAGAAAGACTCCCAGTGGTCTTTGACATCCACCTTAAAGAGCATCTTAAACTAGCAACACTAAAGTAACACTTGAGGAATAACGCTATTCTGCAAATTGCCAATGCAATCCAATCGTGTGCCTCTTGTGTTCCACTGCCGACATTTCCAAACACAGGACCAGCCCATGTGGGACCCTTGTACACCAATCCACATGACCGCATTATTCCTGTGTCAAGCTGTCTGCAGAAGGTGAGCGCATGGGGAAACGGGTCAGGTAAGGTGTCACATAAACACACTCACACCCACAGACTTACACAATATCTTTTCTTTTTTTTTTTTTTTCAAGGAATGTGTTGGATTTCAGTCTCACATTATGTTTCCCTATTGTTTGATTTTCCATCTTCAGCTGTTGTAGGGCTCAGCTCGATGTGTTTCGATCTTAGAATCCATGTTTAGGAGTGATAAAGAATATAACTGAAAGTGTAAAGAGAAATGTTGAACAAATTAAAATAAGTTTGTAAAAGGTGCTCTGCATTCTTTGGTTAGGCATCGTATATTGCACGTACTGAAAAACCTTCTTAGCACATATTTGCTTGTCACCTAAATGTGGGAGTGTAGTCTGCTGTCATACTGACACTCTGACGGGACAGGAACCTCCGTTGACGGGTGTGACACCCCTCCCACTGTCCTGAAGACTTGTCTTGGCCATCCTAAGCAGGCTTGTTGGCTGACATGGGAGGGTCGCCCAGCTGATGAGGCTCACCTGGACCCTTGAGCTGTATAATGCTGGCTCCTGTGCTCACTCAGCGGGCTTTTCATTATTTCTAACTCGTGCTTCCGCTCTCCTTCCGCCATCATGGAAGATCTTCCAATACCTCAAATGCATCTTGAGGAGCGAGGAGGCTTCTGGAAGAGCTTAGAGCGAGGAAACCATATATATATATATATAAAACAATTCTGGGATGGAATCATATGGCGGTCATTTAACCTGGGTCCAGTTTTAAACTTGCTGATATTGGAACCATTGGTTAAAGAAGCTAGTGTCTTTATAATCTTTGTATTTCTCTACCTAAACACCAATACTGTTTTCTATTCAAGGTAATGAGTGTAAGACAACTGTGTCTGCCGGGAATGAACAAAAACAAACCATTCTGGTTGAATTTCATAATTGTGCATTTATATTTCAGACAATGATTTTGCCTGAACTTAATATGCAAGACCTGTCTTCTGAATGGCTAATGTACTGTACAAGCAATACAGTTCATTTAGAAATCCTAAATGGATTCAGAATTATGGCCCATAGGCAGCCAATTACAATCAGATACACAAGAGAGAAAAAAATCAATCTCATCTAAATTAATATAGTAATGTCATAAATCGAGGCACTTCCCGATGATGAGAGTCGAGCTTGAAGTACCTTTGCTAACTGTAATATATATTATGAAATGGGATTTAGAAGCTTAGCAATAACTAAGAACAATAACAGCCGGTTCTTTACTTGGTAGCTAACGTTTAGGTTCACTAACTTTTTATCATTTATTGACCCCTATTTAAAAAATGAATCTCTCATCTACTCTATACTGACTTGTGGAAAGTGATACCAGCCTCCCTGATCTCTTTGGTCCTTTTGGTGAAGCAATTAGGTGCTGAACAGCTGACAACCATAAACAATACCCAGGTAAGATGGCGGACAGTGATCCCATGATCATGTCGCATCATCTGTTTTATACCTATGTAGGGAACACAGGTGTGTTCCTATGCAAAAGTATTTTATCTTGTGTGGCACACAGTCTGACGTCGCTTAAGACTGACGCTATGGGACCAAGGATTTCTCATTTGGCTGCTTCAGCTCCTCCATCCTCCTCCATCCTTCTCTCACAGCCTCGCTGTGAGAAGCTAAGACACGAGGAAGAGACGCAAGTGAGGGAGGCCAGGAGACACGTTAGCATGATGAAAATCACCCTCTGTCGTATTTATTGTTTTAAATATGTTTGTTTCTGGTATGTCACACTTTTGACTATAACAAAACTACTGCATGTACTGAGAGATGCAAGTAACAATCAGCACATAATGTAAGAAAACTATTGATTGAGTGTATTTGTGAGAGTCAAAGTGTGCATGCATAAGAGTTTCTGACTGATTTCCAGCAGATAAGGGGCAGAGAAAATCAAAAATCCATAGTGCCTGGAGCACACTGAACAACGCTGAGGTGCTTGCTATTCAAACCAAACCGTCATCACAAACAAAGCAATTTTTTATTTACATTTATTTATCGGAGCATTCACAATAACCACTCAAAATCAGCAGATTACAGCCGTAAATTCTATTTACAACCACGATAAGCAAGCGGGCTAAGATCTCTATCGATCTCACATCCATTCACACACCGCAGGCACATTTTGGGGTTAAGTGTCTTGCCCAAGAATACATCGACATGGACTAACGGAGCCGAGGATCGAACCGCCCATCCTCTGATTGAAGGACGACCCCCGCTCTACCACTGAGGTATTACCGTGCACAGCCCCGATATCAACAACAAGTCAAGTTAGAACTCAGAACTGCCAGTGTGGGTCACAGAGTTGGCTGTGTCAGTGATCAAACCAAACAGCCAATCAAAGGTCGTGGTCAGAATTCAAAATGACCAATCAAAGGAGCGGAGACATCAGCCCCCGTCTATTCCATCACTGCCTCCAAAGCAGAAATGCTCCCTCGCGAGAACGGTTTTCTGCTCGAAGATACAGTTCTATGTGCTCGTATCCCGTGCATGTGCCGAGTTTTTCTGTACGCTGGTGTGAGACTGATTGATCCCTGTATTACAGTAACTGGAATCATTATGTAAAGACAAATCAATTCCCATGCAAGTATATTAAATTGAGCATCGTCGGTTTACAGGGTTCCCATTTGTCCAAATGTAATACCTTTTTACATCATGCATAAAAATTTTATTGCATTATGTCCTCATGGTTTTCTGAAATTATTGGCTGATTCTTACATTATGAGCTTTTAATAAATTTAAATTGTTACATTATCGACAATTATTACGTAATTACACCCCCTTGAGGCAAATTTGTCATTTATAATTTTGAGCTATAAAAAAAAAAAAGATGTCTCGACTTGCCAGTATCTAATCCAGATATCTGCCTGCTTGTTCAGTAAACACGTCCCTAATTAATCATTTTCATTTTAATATGTCAATTAAGAAAATGCTGTTAAGCCTTAATTAATATGACACGGGGAAATCCAGGCAGTAGAGTTAAACACTGAAAATATTGTTGTTCAGGACACTTATTTGGAGAAAACAAAAGCTGTTGAAATATAAAACATCTCATTATGAGTCAAATAACATTAGATAAACAAGTTTACACCCATAAATCAATTTTTTTTTAAAAACAAACAATCTGTGCGATTGCGATTCACCAATCTGATATATTTGGTAGAGTAACCCTGATTCTTAATCAAACTTTGATGTGTCTAGCCATGCTCAATCAATATCCTATTAAGCTGAATCAGTTTGTGGAGGAATTCAACGCACACAGTCTGAGTGCCTACCATGGCAATGAAAAATAGAGATATTCCAAAGACATGGGATGGTTCGTTTGTTTTTTCTACAAAGATGAATATATTATAATGTTTTCTAATATCGTCTCCTCTCAAATTGTCCCATTATGCTGCCCTCATTTTGTGTCCTCTCTCGCTCATTATCCACCTTTATCTTTTTACTGGATGTCTTCTGTAACACAGATACGGGGTGTTGACAGGAGCACTGATAATGTAGTCCAGTGTTTCCTCTGCTAATGACTGGACTGCTGCTGTCTACATGTGTGTGTGTGTGTGTGTGTGTGTGTGTGTGTGCAAGTGTTGGGTTTATAGCCTTTAGACGTGATCAGCAGTTAACAGCCACCCCCACTCTGCCTGAAATTGCCATTCAGGCAACACCCACACCCACACACACACACACAGACACACACACACACACACAAAAAAAACAGAGAAATTACATTGACCATTTACTGCCTGATCGATGCAATGACTGCTCTGTTGGTCAATATTTGACACTTCATTACTGTGTTAGTTGCAGAGGTTTGATTGTATACGTGTGTAAATGTATGTGTTTATCTGATTGTGCATTAAGGCCAGAGAATCAATAATACGACTATACTTCCACTTTATATTACAAACTCACAAAGATAACAGTGCATCTGCAGGAGAACAACCAACCCGGTTACTAGTAAACCGGGTTGCAACAGTTGCATTCTCATTGGCTGAAAGGCCGGACAGAACACATTGTGACAACAGTGGGGGAGAAAGGTTTGGAGAAGTAAAGCAGGAGTGTGCAGGTGAAGAAATCAACATTCCATAAGAATACTTTCTTGGATAAATCTTAATATTTGTTGGAGGCACTTGTTGTGTATTGTAGTTATTCAGCCCATATTTCAGTTTAGGCCTTACTATGCAAAATTGCCCATTGAGCTAAAAAAATTATTAAGTATTGTTTGCAGAATCAACAACTGACTTATTCATTTGGTCGCAAAATAATTTCTCTGTAGCAGTGAATAGAGAAAGAGGAGACATGTTTAAGCTCATGATGAGTGAAGTGTTTTTGGCAGATTGTTGTTTTCAGACTGAAATCCCATCATTTGAATCATTTTAAGAAGGAACAACAAGGCAGAGGTCGACTTCAAAACAAACTGATCCTGTTTTGCAGTGCACACCCTGATGGTTTACATCAAGCTTTAAGTCACATTTGGTTTTATTTCTGTATGTAAGTGTGTGTATTACCTTGAAAAGCGACCGGCAGACATACTCGTACACCATATTCTTCAAGCTGGCCTCCAAAGCAGCAATCCTGACTTCAGTATTCTCTGCTTCCTAAAATGCACACACACACACACACACATGGACAAAGAGAAGGAGATGTTAAACTGCTGAGATGAGGTATGATGGATATGATGTCATAAGGAGCTTTAGTACCCCAATGATGTTAAAAAGTTATCAGTTGGTGTTCCTCTTTAAGAGTCTTTTAAATACAAAAAGGTCAGACAAGAAGAAAAGAAAATCCAATAGTGAAACATAAGTATTGGACCATGAGAATCAAACACAGAGATGAAATGCCAGAGAAACAGAGGAATATGCTGACAAAAAAGGGAATTTCCAGATGGATTTTTCTCGCTCTGTCCCATATTTGCAGTCCAGCATTTCTTTCCCTCTGTTCCTCTTCCTGGATCTCTGTTTGAGGTTTTCTGCAAGCATGTATTTCATGTGGAACCCTGTTTAATGAGTGCAAGTTAGCACTTTGTGTGTACAGTACCTGAGCATAGTCAGGAACCATCTGCAGTTCATGGCAAATAATACATTCTCATTCAATACAACAAAACAACTAAAAGATACAAAGGGAGAGAGAGTATTCTGACCACACTCACTGAATGTGTCCACAAGCCTCCCAACACACACACACACACACACACACGTAACAGTGGTGACCAGCTGCTGCCTGGTGACATTCTTGGATGACAGCACTGGCTTTAACAACCCACACAGGATTTGAGGAATTAGTGCTCAATCTCTCAACCCAATGTCTGTGTGCCTCTGTATGTGAGAGAGAGAGAGTGTGTGTGTGTGTGTGTGTGTGTGTGTGTGTGTGTGTGTGTGTGTGTGTGTGTGTGTGTGTGTGTGTGTGTGTGTGTGTGTGTGTGTGCCTCTGTGTGCGTGTGTGTGTACACTCTGGTTATCAGAGAGTGTTTAGGGCTCAGATGGAGAACAGCAGTGTGATAGTCTATGATGCTCTCCAGCTGCACAGGTTAGACTGAGATAAACTCAGTAAAGACAAAAAGGAGATGTTAAACTCAGTTTAAGTTAAGCTCAGTTTATCAAAAATAAACTGCACTGAAATATTGTCAAACATGTATTTCTATCAAATGTGCCCATGTAAATGCACTGCCTACAAAGATGTAACGTATTCATTTGTGAGCTTCAGAGGGGCCGTTTCCAGTCTTTATGCTAAGCCATGCTAAGCTAACCAGCTGTATAGGCTTAATACAAGATTCAGAGACTTCATTGGGATACTTCTTCCCCTCGACAACTTGTCTTACAGATAACATTCCTGCCATTTTTCCTTTTGGACTTATAAAGCAGTGATGGCAGAGATGGCCCTTACGAGTTGAGTCATAACTCATAAGCTGTGACACTGTATTTCATCGAATATAACACAACTGCAGTTTAAGCTTGAAGCGGATTTCAGGAGAGGATCCTTGTTATTTTAGACAGTTTGCCATAAAATGTGAAGGAGAAGAGTTGACTTTCAAAAGCAGCGAACATCTTCTGCTGCATTGATGTTGATTTCAGTTCAGGGGCACATTTTTTGGAACAATTTTTGCAAAATAAACATGTTAACACACTGCTGTGCTGTGGATGGAAAGGGAAGTACTAGAAGAGTCGTGTCAACCAGTCACCTTCTTGGCCTGAAGAGCCCTTTGGAAGAGGCGCAGAAAAGAAGCAAGGCTGAAGCGGTACATGTTGTTGATCTTCGACAGGTCTGTGATGACGAAATACATCTTGCTGGCACTCTCTGCAAGAGGCAGGTAGGCGTCCCGCTCCTACAATAAAAAAATAAAAGAGGTAGAAGTGAAAAAGAGGACAGAGGGAAAGGGGGATATAAAAGACACCATGAAGCAACAGAAAAAGAACCAGATGTTTTAGAGAGAGAGATACCACCGATGGAAGGATCGCAGGGAAAGGGATTCATATGGGGATACAAAGAAAAGTAGAATAGAAAAAATGTTGGAAGGAGAGTGAAAGAGAAGACAACGCGATGTATGATGAGACAGGAGGTGTGAAAAAAAAAGAAAAGAGGTTCATTTCAGAAAAATAAATAAAAGCAACTGAGAGAAAATAACTGAAACAGTTCTGGTTTAACAGTGCGCCCTAGAGGATGATTGTGTAATGAAGTCCTTGCTTGTGCAACTGTGTAATCTGATGTTTTTTGCAAACTGCAGCTGTGAGTTTGTTTATCTGAAGACCACTCAGACGAGCCGAAATGGTTGTGCCCAAATACTGCACAACACGGCATATTTTTAAGTAATGGCCAAAACATCTCAATTTTGTATTCAGGATTGTTCAAGAAATTACACAAAAGTGGAGCCATCTTACATTTGCAGACTGGGAATAAATGTCATTTTACATTCTGTCTGAATCTCAGACTGTCGGTATCTGTGTACTTCAATGGCTCCCTCTACCTTAGTCTATCTGTCATCTGTGCTTGCTCTCCGTCTCTCCCTCCCTCCCTCTCTCTATCTCTCTCTCCGTCCCCATTTCCACTCTCTCATCAGTGAGGTAGAAGAGAATAGCGGTTGTTGTGAAGGGTTTGTTTATTACACTATAGATGCGTAATACAGATTCTCTTTGCATCACTTTTATATTTTTTCATGACCAAAAAACCTTTACAAAATGAATCAAACACTTAAATGAATAGTTCGGTTCATTTGAGGTGGGGTTGTATGGGGTGATTATCCATGGTCAGCGTATTACCTACAGTAGGCACACCCCCAGTTTAGAGAAACAGACAGGAGTACGAGCACAGGAGCAGGGTCATGTACTGCTTTGGACGGGGGCAGCAGCAAAAACGTATTGTAGCACCTAAAATAATCAGCATCATTGTAAGTCTACGCTATATTTAGAATATTTTCCATTGAGGAACTGAACTGAAATGTATCTATATTATATTTGTCAATGGGGTATTAGATAAAAGGGCTGTCTAAGAAAATATTATTAATATATATATATATTTTTAGGTAAGCCTTTCTTTTAGGTGGCTAAAATACATTTTGCTGCTACCCCCGTCCACAGCGGTACATTGCTTTTTCAGTGTGTGTGTGTGTGTGTGTGCATGTGTGCCTGAGGTACAGTACCTGGTCCAGGGAGGCCTGCAGCTGGTGTGATTCCAACAGTGACGTCTGGATCAGGGCACTGCTTGCCTTGGTCTGGTTCAGACTGTCTATCAGCTCCCTGTTCTCTAGAATATTACCCTGAGATGTAGCCAGGGTCTGACAAAGGAAAAAGAAGGACAGGCAGGTACAAACAAAAGATAAGGATTAGACGATTAATAAGTAAGAGATAAAAGAGTACAAGATGCACAGAGAGTATGTTGTCCCGTATCTGTCAATTGGCTGAAACCTGGTCTGATCCGACAGTTGCAGGAGCAAGAGTTGCTGTTTTAAAATAGCCTGACGTGGGCTTTTTTTTTTTAAATGTATTCATAATTTTTAGGCTTGACTCGCCCACTACATCCTGTGGAATCTATTCTTTAAACAAACTGATAGAATTTATTCAAATGAATTCAAATGAAATATATGAGAAAGCAGTGGAGCATGGAAATGGCAAGTCGAATATGCTCCCACAATTCTGGAATAATTACATGCCTACCACTGAAGCACCAACATCCTACTCTTGGCACTATCTATGTGTGCCCAACTTTCCCTTAGACTGTGTGCATACAAAATGATCATTAGGCTGAGTGTCTATGTGTCACAATGCCTATCAACTGTGTGTGTATGTTTGATAGTGAAGTGCAGGATGCCCCATTAAGTATTTGGACAGTAACAATCTGTTTGACGTTTTATCTCCATTTTTTCTCATTACTGTGGACATAAAATTACCCAACACCTGTCTACAAATGTCTCTATCCAGTGCATGAATAATTGAAAAGAAATGCAGTGCAAGAAATGTTGCGGTTTTACTCCCGACCAACGTTCCTATGCTAGCCCTCTGATTAAGGTGGCTGGGTGGTGCAAATCACATCCTTGTTGCAGCTCAGCAACTCCCCCTGCTTGGTCTCTAAACATTGTATCTATATATATCTACTAACTACACCCTCCTCAAACCAACAGTGCGAGTTAGAAACGATATGCTCTGCAGTGCAGGGCTAAGTGAGCATTCCAAATAAGAATCAAAGGGAGACAAACACTGGTTTTCTCAACACTGTCTAACGATTTTATATTGATAAAGCTCCATTTTACATAATTGTGCTTTAGTAGGTACACATGGTAGGCATACTGTAGTATACATTATACAGTATAGGGCGCTACCCCAGCAACAAGCTCTAGTAGTACTCCAACACGTAGAATTCTCCTCTACAGGGTTGTCACAGTGTTGTCACAGTGTCACTCTACATTGTTGTCACAGTTGTCACAGTGTGTCATATGTCTGCATGTGTACCTCTAACAGGGATTCTTCCAACTGAGCCAGTTGTATCTTCTTGTCTTCCTCTTGTTGCAGCAGTCTTGTTTTTTCAGTCTCCAATTCTGGCTTCTCCTGCTGGATGGTCAAGGCTAGCAGCTATCGCAAAGACACACACACACACACACACACACACACACACACACACACACACACACACACACACACACACACACACACACACACACACACACACACACACACACACACACACACACACACACACACACACACACACACACACACACACACACACACACACACACACACACACACACACACACACACACACACACACACACACACACACACACACACACACACACACACACACACACACACACACACACACACACACACACACACACACACAAATTGGCAAGTGGAAAAGACAGTATGACTATAACATGCACTACTTGCTCTGGATATACACGGCGTTATTACACAGCACTTGAAGGTGGGTTACATGGGTTACCTGTCCTCGCAAGCCTGCCCTGGTGGTAGTGAAGTTGACCTCTGTCACCACGGAAACAGCATCGGGGGGGATGAAGGGGGTGGGATTCCGTGTTGCCAGGAAGAGACGGAAGTCCTCGTTATAATCAATGACCTTGTCTCCTATCTGAACCACATATCTAGGACCTGGATGTGTCGAAGTTGGACAGAAAGACAAAAAGAGAGAGTCTCTGTTAACAACATATACTGTATCATAGAAGCTTGTATTTTTGTCGTACGTGTCTTCACCTTCTTATCTTTTTACACTCTTAGAAATATGGATTCCAAAAGGGTTTATCCTGAAGGGCTGAGGTTCTACCCACAAGCATTTATTTCCAAAGAACACTTTGTTTGAAGAAAGGGTTTTGAAAGTATTGTTGAAAGCATGGGTGTTAAAAGATCCCCCCAGCACACACAACCATAAAAACTGATTGTGAACCATGATTGTGATTGTCCCGGCCCTTTAGGAGCCTCATGAGGACCCAGGATTCTAGATGAAACTCTTTGAATATAAAAGAGTTATATATATATATATATATATATATATACACAATCTGAAAGTTCTTCAGGCACACATCATAGTTCTTAATTAAACCTGGGTAGATAACATCAAGGTGCAGAATAGTTTGCACTCATTAACAGCATTCACATTGAGGCAATATCTCTGAAAAGCGTCAGACAGACAGAGGCGAGTGGTCGGCTTTTGAGCAAGCAACCAGTGGTTGGGGTTGTATAATCAATAATTATCACCACACCTTCTTTGCATAAAAGTGTTGTTTGTGAGTGTGCGTATACCCTGTGCTATGAGGTCCCTCCTCAGCAGCGGGTAGAGCACCGGTTCAACTCCATCCATCTCTTGGATGATGAGGGTTTTTCCAAACCTGACCGCCAGTTCAAGGGATGTCATGAAGTTACTATCCTATAGAAAACAAGCACACAAAGGAAAGAATATCTTAAATTACAATATTGGTTGGTGACACAGTACTCTGAAACATATCAGAGCAATATCATTATCATTCCTAATAAAGACAAAAAATGAATCAATGAATAAGTATTTTTTCTTTTATATATATATACACACACACACACACACACAATTAAATGAACAATCTGACAGGTGAAGGAGCACTATGCACTGAATGATAAAGGTCTACCAATGAACTTAAAATGGACTTGGATTCATCAGACAAGAAGATCAATCGAGGACATCTAATGAAACACTTCAAAGAAATGTTCAACAGTAATGGCTTTACAGGCTCCTGAAAAAAAGTTACCTCAGAGATAAATTAGGTTTAGAGTTTTCCCCAGAGTGCACATGTGTGAAGATTGCAGATGCAACAGGAGATTTAATTACCCCTAATGTGTGATGTAAGACATGCGTGAGTGTGATTGTGCGTGTGGCTTTACCTGTTGGTTGATGACCTCCAGTCTGTGCTGCTGAAGATGTGTGCGTAGCCACTGTGTAGCTCGGGATGACGGGTCGATCAGGAATGGACAGGCAACACTCTGAGTAGAGACAAATGATAAAGAACTGTTTCAGGGTAAGTTGTTTGGGGATATTTTTACTCGGAAAGAGGCCCAGGTACTGAGAAAAAAAGGAAGTGTGTGTGCATGTTCAGTTCTGACTCACTGCTGTAATGCTTATCGACTAGCGTCACTCGTACACCAGGCAAAAGAATGAAGTCCACCACGGTCTTTTCATCCTGTGCGCTTCCATTTCACGGTCTCTTGCTCAAGTATTCTCTTTCTATATATATATATATATATATATATATATATATATATATATATATATATATATATATATATATATATATATATATATATATATATATATATATATATATATATATATATATATATATATATATATATGTGTGTGTGTGTGTGTGTGTGTATATTGTGTATGTGAATGTAACATCTGCCATTTATGTGTATACGACAATAATCAGAAACGTGTAAGGGCACACACAGACACCGTGAAGACAAACCCGAGAGGCTACACTAAAGGAAGTGGCTAAAAGGATGAATGATGGAACAGCTTCTTACCTGTAACTTGAGTGCATTGATCTGAAGGCAGCAATGGTAAAAACAAAACAGAATGCAGACAAATGGAGGACAGATGAATGGTAACACGGGCAACATTGTTGATATGACTAATATAGAGATTGGCTGTTAAAGGTAAATGCTTTTTTGTACATATATTACATTTTTTTTAATGCATTCAATGCATAAGATCTTTTGTCATATAATATATACATATTTTTCAAATAAGTTACACTTTAGCTACATAAAAACTGAACAAAGTGGATAGAGAATTGGTGATTAAAATGCTTTAAAGGTATAAGATCCGAGATTGTGAGCATTTCGATTGCCTCTCATCGGGCTTTCAACATGTCGACGGCGTAGCTAACTGTGCTAACAGCGCAAACTAAGGTGAAAGTGCTGACAGAGATAACAGTGTCTAACCAAGGGGGAACCTGAGGGTGGGTGCTACGCTTCCTCAACAACGCTGTCGGTCAGGGCGGCAATATCAGCTGTAACCGCCGTATGAGAGCAGTGCAGAGCAGTGGCCTAACCAGCTAACCGCTAACCAGTGGGGCTCACACGCACGAACATGCACTAAAAGCTGTTAAATACAGTTCCATTAATAACATAGATCCTTCTGTGACAAAGCAGAATTGTAATCAAGGGAATTAAAACAAAAGTAGGGAGAATAATGCGATGGATGTCTAACCTGTAGTATGACAAGTGCATTCTCCATGGAGAGGTCATCAGATGGTAGCCCTTGACTCTTCCAGATCAACTGCTCACTCTCCGAGCACAGGAATGACCGCAAGTCAAACTCTGGTAAAAACACAACAGCACATGCTTATTTGTTGCTTTAATATTTTCAGTGTTGGTAATTTTATTCAAAACACAGAGGACATTCGATGGACGCAACGATTTACAAATAATAAGGGGTCAACTGGATGACTCAGCTGTTTTACATGCTGAGGCCCTCTGGGAAAGAAGTGGCCAAGCAGAATCATATTATGGTCAGAGCTATTAATAAGACAAAAATGAGCGCTGAAAGAAAAGCACACGTTTTACAGGTTCATTTGTGAGGATGGAATATTAATACCTGAATAGAACAGCTGCTAAATTAAAGTGGCAATGCTTGGCATATGAAAAGTAAAACCCAGACAGTGTTAAAAACAGGGTTATTAAATACTGTAATCCTTAACGAGCGAGTGTGTTTTTATGCGAGTACTTGTTAGTACTTGTTAAAGGGTACTTGTTAAACTTTCTCCACTATAAGGATGAGTTATCAGCACTGATATTCAGTAGTCTGAGAAGTGTTGTATATATACACCATATGTATCCACACAGTGCACGGTGCCATGTGTGTGGGTAGCAGTGTGTTTGTGTAGGCTGTTTAGCACAGGAGTTGGCAAAGGTTGAGCCTCTAGTATTAGTTCTAGTGTATTTACTCTGTAGTCCAGTTTGAGCCATCCACGTCTCTTGACAGTGTCTTCTACGGTCCTCGGGAGCTGCAGACAGATAGGTGATGAAGGCTGCAGCCAGCATTGCCCTCATAGGGAGCGTATCCAACTCGCTCGTTATCTCAGACATCTGATAAAAAGAGAGAGGCAGGCAGGTAATTAGGACGAAAATAGTATGAAAAGAAAAAAACTGCGAGGATTGGGAGGAATCAGAGAGAGTAATGGAAAGAAATGACTCCTTATTCCCTCCTCCAAAGTGATGAACTGTAAATGCAACTCCACACCCCCAAATCATCCGTAAAGCTCTACACTGATTCTGACAAGAACACAAGAACAAAAAAGTCACCCACAAATACAGGAACGCAGTCACACACTTGTACATTTCATGCTAATGTGAAATTACTGCTGTAATTTCGGCTGATCAGGATTCCTTTGAGACTAATAGCATGGCAGGGGGATGATAAATACACGCTTGGTGAACTGTGCACCAGGGTTAATTGTCAATCCGTATGACTACTTAATGGCCACATACAGTATCTGTGGCTGCAGGGTTTCAGGAGCATGTAATCTCTGGTCGACTGTACTAATACTGTCAACCATCCTGCCACATTCCACTCAAAACATGCATCTATTTCTGCACCACTTTGCAAATTGTGTACCCCTCTCTCCATGTGGTTCTCCCTTCCCTTGAAACACTTACACAACTTAGAGGGCATTCACATATAGCGAACCCCAGCAACCGCACAGTGTGCAAAAGCGTTACGGATGGAGTGTGTTTGTGTGAGTATATGGAAATACGTGAGAAGAGAGTAAACTGGCTCTTTGGTGCGGGCCTTGAGGGAGGCAGTGAGTGTGAGAGGGTGTGTGTGTCAGGAAGAGATTGAGTGTTTTAATTAAGGTGCAGACAGATGCTGCAGAGAGGAGTAAAAACAGCCAGAAGGGACCCAAGACAGCAGGATACATCCCCCTGTCACACACACACACACACACACACACACACACACACACACACACACACACACACACACACACACCTCCTGTTGCTCTTACACGTTAAATGAGCCCCATTCTTAGTAAATGTCTAAAACCTCCCACAACAATGCACACATCAACCAACTCATACATCAAACTACCTGTGCGTTCCACCGCGTGTGTTCTCCGTCCAGTTGTGAAATGAGCTGCTGGGCAGCTGTGATCGTGTCCTGAGCTTTTGTCACCTCAGCCTCCAACTTAGCCGCCTCTGTAGTATGAGACTGAAACCTTGAGGAAAGAGTGAGGAGGAGGAAAAAGAGATCAGTAAGTAGGTATAAATGTGCTTGATGTGGGATCATTGGAGGTTTCGAATGTATTTAATCTACCAAAGATAGATTAAATAGATTGGATAGATGTATAAACCATGTGTAGCTCTTTCCATGCCGTTGAAGGTAGAATAGAAATCTGTACATATGCCATGAAATCTCACAGACACTACAGTAGGAGGGGAGGTGAGGGGAGGTGCCAAGATACTATAGAGAGGAGAGGAATGGTAAGAAATCGTTCAGTTCAACTCGCACATTTAATAAATGATTGTACGAACAGGGAAGGATAAGAAGATAAATGGCAGGACAGACGGTTGGAGACAGCAAGAGTTGAAGATGTTGGAGGAAAGAGCATAAGGGCTCGGTCACACCTGCAGTGTGAGATTCACCTTTGTTAAACTACCGTATGACCTGACAAGTGGTGTGACTGGCCAATGTCCAGCAAAAAGAGAATGGAAAAGCTCTTCAGGCAATTATTAGGGCCTGAGCCCATTTCTTTTGCCTTTTACAGGCTCTGCACTTTAACAAACTGATCCTTGAAATTCTACATTTTTGCGTTTTCATGCAACATTGTTGTCGTGGTGGAAACAAAAGCTCCTTAAGCCATAAAGCAACAAAATAGGAAGTTGCTGTGACTTCAGTGTACATTGTTGAATCTGCTCCAAACTTCTCATCAATGGTAAGGGTCCAGGCCAGAGGACATTTACATGCCAATTTAGACTCGCAGCCCCAGCCCCTATACTTTAGCACCGCACATTTCATAACCCATCAACTGTTTGTTGTCATAAACACTTGTGAGAGGCATCATTACACTCAGCAAATTTGCTGTTTCATTGCATCAAGTTGCGTCAGGCCAATACCCCCAACGAGCAGGAAGGGGGTACTGGCGGGGGCTCTTCATCTCTGCTTGCAGCTTTAATTGATTGTTTGTGTCCATGTTAACATAACTACATGGTGGAAGAAAACGGGCGGCATAGAAATAGGGATGCGGCATGGCAGTAAGAGAAAGAATGCTATTGTTAGTACCTAGCTACCTGCTAGTTCAGATAGCTCCAGAATCTCATTGAAAGCTGCATCAAGTTAGGATGTGACATCTGCTTTTCACCACAGCTTGGAAGTAAATGTCGCTTTGCCAGTTCTAGACTGGCCAGAGCATAAAACCCAAATGTGCATGTCTTGTCCCTGAAATGCATCCATGTTTGTTTGTGTGTTTAGTCAACTTGGCCTCAGGGCAAGTCATAAAGGAATGATGGAAGAATTAAAAGTAGGGTTTATGACAAAAACATTACTGGACACATTTATGAAAAGGTAACAACCGTAAGCTTTGGTCACAAGTGAAATACAGTGGAAGTGGAAGGAAAGTTGGAAGGAGGCATACTTCTCTTTCAACTCGTTGACTTTGGCTCCAACAGAGTTGAGCTGGTCCTCCAGCTTATTCTTCTTACTCTCTGTTTTTCTTAGGTTTCTGGACACACACACACACACACACACACACACACACACACACACACACACACACACACACACACACACACACACACACACACACACACACACACACACACACACACACACACACACACACACACACACACACAAACACAGTGTCAAGAGTGTCTATGTGAATCGTTAAATGGATGTATACTTTTTGTTCATAATAGAGCATGAGTATATTTCCTCATCTTACTGTGAATTAAGAATTATTTTTGACCAAACCACAGTTGCTGATTGTTGGACCAGTGGAAAGACTAATAACCAAGAAATTAGTGTTATTTTCTTTCTGTCCAGTTTGAATGAAGTGTGTTGATGAGTAAACAAGTCAATTAAGCCTGCCTTAGTTCGGTGAAAGAGAGAAACTTGAATTCAGAAGATGTGCAGTTGTATTTTTTGAGTTTAGGTGTAAGAATATTACCTTTAATTATGTTTTGTGAGCTTATTTTGTTTATTTTCCAGCCCTAGCAAAATCGGCGCTCCCGTGCAATGCATCCTGGTACATGGTACGGCTACGCAGCAGGAGAGATCAGCTTTCTCGGTCAATATAGCACGCTCGGGGGAATTTATTTCTTTAGTGGACTACATTTACCATCAACACCGTCTCAGCTCGATTCTGGAGTGGTATTTTTGTGTGTGTGCGTGTGTATGTGTGTGTGCGTGTGTGTGTGTGTTCCTACTCCAGTAGTCCAGACTGCTCTTTCTCCAGTGGTCCTATCCTCTCTAGGACGTGGGAGTATTGGACATTGGCTTTGACCCAGGCAGCCAGGGGAGCAGCTGCTGTACTTGCACGCTTTGCACTCTGACCGCAACAACAACAACAACAACAGCATTACAAGTCAGAAAAAACTCAGTTATAACAACAGCCACAATAAACAACAAAAAATCTACAAGGGGTTTATAACATCCACCAACCATTCATCTAATTATTATTATGCTATTGTGGCTAGCTGACCTTGGGATCGAAGGAGGCCTTGTTCCTGTTGAGCAGCTCTTCCACACTCTGGCGAATATCAGGGGTGATGTTCCTCGCCTCAAATGTAGCTATGTCCTCCCTCACACCGCGCTTCGCCAGAAAGCTACAGAAAAAAAGGGGAAAAGAAGACAAAAAAAGGAAAGAGACGTGAGCAGGTGAGAAATAATGCAAATAAATGTTGTGTGTGAGAGTCGGATGTTACATGTCCAAGTGTACAAGTGATAGAGACAGATCATTAGAGAGGAAGAGAGAAAAAAGTGAGTTTCTATCCAGAAAATGAAGGAGTTTATGAATTATTTATGAATTATGAACCTTAAAGTTCTTTCATCTCTAATTTACCAAAAACAGTTGCAATTTATTCTCTTTGTTACTAATGAAGAGTCCCCCCCCCCCCCTCACACACACACACACACACACACACACACACACACATACTTGCAGTGCTCAGAGTTGAGTCTGCTCACCCAATTAACACGGGTCATTAGCAGGGCAGAGTGATTTTTGTCCGTCTGATCCCCTCTAAAGGTGCCCACGGTCAAATGAGTGACTAGTACCAAAAGCTAAATTTAAATCAGCATTAATACACAAATCAATCCTACAATGAATCACCACCATAACGTGGCGGAGGGGTTTGTGTATCCCAGTAAACCTCAGAGCTGTGTTGTCGGGGGCCTTAGCTCCTGGTAGGGTCTCCCAAGGCAATGTGGTCTAAGGGGAGGGGCCAGACTAAGAGCGATTCACTGACCCTTGATGAATAGGCTGGAAACAAAGCCTTCTGGAGCCAGACCTGGGAGGGGAGCTCGCCGGCGAGAGTCTGGTGGCTGGGCTTTGGCACATGGGGCTCAGCCGGGCACAGCCTGACAAAACTTCGAGGAGCCGCCGCCCTGTGGGCCCACCACTCGCAGGGATAGGCATTGGGGTCAGGGGCCATCGCAGTCTAGCTCTAGGGACGTGGAATGTTACCACTCTGGCTGGGAAGGAACCGGAGCTGGTGCGGAAGGTGGTACGAACTAGATATAGTTGGGATCACTACCACACACGACATTGTTGAGGTGTCTTGGCTGACACGTCTTTTCAGTGTCGCGTACAGGTCGGAGACAGTGCCTGTGGAGCGGCAGACCGGGTTAGTGGTGCTCCAATCATCGAGGTATCACACTGCTCAGTCTCCCCGGTAAAGTTTATTCTAGGATGCTGGAAAGGAGGCTCCGACCGATTGTCGTACCTCAGATTCAGTTGGAGAGGTCATGGGAGTTTGCCCATCCAGTCTACGTGTGTTTTGTGGACTTGCTGGAATATGGGGTACCTTGGTCGTTTCTACGAGTCATATGGTCCTTGTATGATCAAAGTGAGAGCTGTGTCCGGATACTTGGCACAAAGTCAAGCAGGTTTCCAGTACGTGTTGGCCTCCGCCAGGGTTTTCCCTCGTCACCGATCCTGTTTGTGATTTTCATGGACAGGATTTCAAGGCGCAGCTGGGGGGAGGAGAGTGTCCGGTTTGGGGACCTCAGAATTTCACCCTGCTTTTTGCAGATGATGTGGTTCTATTGGCTCCCCTAAGAACGTGACCTTCAGCACGCACTGGGGCTGTTGAGAATCGGTACCTACAAGTCTGAGGCCATTGGTTCTCTGCCGGAAAACGGTGGATTGCACCCTCCGGGTTGTGAGTGAGTCACTGCCCCAAGCGAGGGAGTTCAAGTAGCTCGGGGTCTTGTTCACAAGTGAGGGTAAAATGGAGCGTGAGATGGACAAGGCCATTGTGGTGAAGAGGGAGCTGAGCCGGAATGCAAAGCTCTCGAATTACCAGTCCATCTACGTCCCGACCCTGACCCTCACCTATGGTCATGAGCTTTGGGCTGTGACCGAAAGAATGAGATCGTGGGTACAAGTGGACGAAATGAGCTTACTTCATAGGATGGGCTGGGTTCAGCCTTCGAGATAGGGTGAGGAGCTCAGACATCCAGAAGGAGCTCGGAGTATAGCCTGCTCTTTTGCATCGAGACACATACTGACACATTCTCCTTCTCCGTCTTTTCCTAACTGTGCAAAACCTGTCATCCTCTTCTTCCTCTGTCCCCATTAACACCCCATCACCACCTCACACTTTTTTGTAACCAAAGACTTAACTTTTTCTTCTTCTATCTACTGTATCCATCCTTCTTTTTTGCCCCCTTCTTTTGTCTATTCTTTTAAATATTCTTGCCATCTCTTCACCCTCTCACCTCTTCATGCTGACCCAGGAGGTGTCGAAGGTGCCCATCAGTCTCAGTACCCCCTCCAGGATGTCTCTGATGACATCAGGGGGCATGCGGAGGGAGCGGATCTCAGACAGAGCTTCAGGCTTTATGTTTCCAACTGCCTGCTTTGCTTCATCTACCAAAGGCTACAGGGCAGCAATGGTAAGAAGAGGGAGGGACACAGAGGTAAATAAAGGTAAGTACAGCTCGAAAGACTCGAAAGCTCGAAAGTATGGAGATGGTGGCAGCTGTATGTATGTATGTGTATTTCTAGTAACTGACACATAATGTCATACTGACAGCACAAGTGAAACTTACCTGCACTTCCTTCAGCTCATGATCTATTTTGGCCTTTCTCTCTTCAATCTTGGACACTTCCTGAGCCATCTTCCCCTTTATCTTCTCCATTTCTGTCTTCTGGTCACTGGCATTCTGGAGAACCAAAAAGATCATCTGATTTTCAGTGTGTTGTATTGACATTTGTGTTTCAAATTCTAAAACAGAAGGATATTTTATATACAGTATACTTTCTTCAACTTGATACTCACCAAGAACACGTGACCCATGACTGACAGATTTTTACAATTTACACCTATCTAAGCAACCTGTTCAAATGTAAATACATCTATTTGTCAGTATATCAATTCTGAGATGCATCAGCCATATAGCCCCAGTCCTTCTCGGAGTAAAGATGACATATTTGGTTTAGGAACATTCGGAGTAAGACACATTAGGTTTGGCAGAATGCTTTTAGTCTCACCTCTATATCCATATAATCTGTCCATTTGATCACATCTCACCCTCATCCTAAAATAATCTCTTCATTGACTGATTGATTCCCATCCCTCCAATTCCCCCCTGTGAAGTCTTGACCCCTTCATTTATAACACATATTTTCCCTATTCCTTCTCCAAATCTCATGTTCCTTCCTCCTTCACTGCTTCATAATCTGAATGTCTCCACCTTCCCCAAGCCTGTTTTCCATCTAGTTTGTTTCCCGTCTTCATCTCTTTGTCCCAGTCTTCCTCCCTTTTCCCTCCCTGCTGTCTCCATCTCTACAGGAGACATAGCTGCTACAGCCCAAAGGGACGAGTCCAGTCGTTAATTATCACTCTGCTGACAGTTTTTCCTTGCCTTGTTTCTTATTCCTTCTCTCTCCCTCCTTCACTCCATCTCACTAAAAAAGCCAATTCCCCACAGAGAGAAAGATAGGATATCATAACTAATGAAACCCCCCCCCCCCCCCCCCCCCCCCCCCCGCCTATACATCTATCCACACATACATCCTCCAGACAGAGCCAGCAGGAGGAAATGTAAACAAAAGACACTGGATGAGAAGTCACAGAACAAGCAAATGCACACAAACTAAATGAAAATACTTCACAGCAGGGGAGACACAGAAAACGTTGCTCGTATAATACAATGCAGATGAGGAGAGGAAGAGTAAAGGGGAGAGAGGCAAGATAAGAGAAGAGAAGAAACTGGAAGATAAAAAAAAGAGGACAGGAGAGGAGAGGAGAGGAGAGGAGGGGAGAGGAGAGGAGAGGAGAGGAGAAGAGAAGAGAAGAGAGGACTGCAGTGAGAGTTCAGGGAAGGATAAATATCACTTGGAGAAGACATGAAACCTTCAACGTTACACACACTGACATACACACAGTAACAAACATACACACACAAGCACACACACACCTGCATGGAAGTGGTAATTTCTTGCAGGGCAGAATCTGCCTCCTGTTGTTTAGTCTTCAGCAGCGCACTCTGCTTTGCAGCCCGCCTCTTCAACTCATCCACCAATGCTTTAGCTTCATTCAGCTTAGACACACCTGCCTGCAGACAAGAGTCAAACATAGAACAAGAGAGACATGGAATATCTATGTGCAATATATGTACGAGTTAAAAACCAACAGTCACTGCCTTTCTGACTAATATAAGATAAGATGATCCTTTATCCTTTATTAGAAACATATGGCAACAAACTGCTGTACATAGAAATCAGTTATCAGTGGTGAAATCGGTTTGAAATACATATTCTCGTGCTATTGTTTTCCACATGAATACTACTTATGACTGTTTTTATTTAGTTTTACTTACCTGATCTGTGCTTCACACCATGAAATATTCTTTAACGGGCTAACATACTTTTATATTTTGAGGTACTCAAAAACAATTGGTATGTCTTTCGCTGAAGAGTAAATACAGTTGTGGGTATATTAACATGCATCTCAGGTCTTTGTGCATATGGACCTTGTACTATAGCTGATATTGTACCTGCAGATGCTGTTGTCTCGTTGTGAGCTGGCTCTGCTTCCGGCTAAATAATGCAGTGTAAACGTGCAAAAAGGCCATGTACTGGCTGGGTGTTGCACCATGTTCTCTGCATGATTCATGGACCATCAGGAACAAACGGCACAGGTCTCCCTGTGCAGAACCTGCTGGGAGAAGAGGACGAAGAAGCTTGTGAGCATGAATTGGTTTGAATTTAACATAAAACACAAACAAACACAGCAAGAAAATATGTTAATAGGCTTCTAGCTGCTTCCCCATTAGAAAATGAGAACGTAAAAAGAAGTTGTATTTTGAAGGTGCAAAAGTATGGTTAACATGCCTTTCTGCCAGCTGTGAAGCGCTTACTTTTATATATTAAACACTGATTCTTTGTCAATAAAAGCCATTTTCATCTTATTGAAGCTACAGTACTAAGATTGTAATTATGATAACTGGATGACTGTAATATTAAATGAAGTAAAACAAAAAATCCTCCACAGAAGAGAAGTACAATTACACTTAGGGACATGACAGAGATGAACCACAAGATATTATCATCATCATCATAATTAAGAATAACACAGCCATACAAACTAAAAAGCCTATTGAGCTCCCACCTGAGCTTTTCCCCTTTGTGTCCTTTTCCCTTTCATTCTCCTCCCGTCCTCCTTCAGTCTTTGCCAGCAGCAGCTCAGGAATCTGACGAGGGAAAAGTTCACACACCAGATGTGAAAGATGGAAAGCACTGATGCATGCATTAAAAACGCTCTTATCACAACCGCATTTTATATTATTTCAAGTTTAAAATATTAAATTCCAGGTAGCACAGCTAATTACTTTTTCATTTATTTAATAATTCACTTTTTAAGCCCTGCGGTCACAGGGTCAATATTTGAATATGAAGCCACTGGATACTTGTAAATTACAAATACTTCTAAGTATGTTTGCTTATCAAAGTCTGGGCAGAACAAGTCTGTCGTTTCAAAGTTTCCGGGCATAAGTAAATCTCCATACTCAACACTTCTTGCAAGATTTATGGATCTTAAATACTGGCGTGAACTTTATCAGCAGTTGCTGATGTACGGTAATATCTGTTTTTGATCTTGTCACTGTACTTGTTTATCAACCTCTATCACTGACCTTCTTCATGCTGCTTTCAGACCATCCTTCCATCCACTGGACAGAACACTTGCGATAGAAAGCTGGGTTGCTCTCACAGTTGATGGTGAAGTTAGAGTTGGAGCAGTCCATGAGCAGAACAATGTGGAGGTTCTGCTGAATTCCTAAGGGGGGGGGGGGGGGGGGGGGGTGATACACACAGAGTTACACAGCAGTTGGAGGATAAAAACAGTGGGGGAGTCCATCAAAAAAGGTTTGAGACAAAGCAAAAGAGCAGAGAAACAGAGACGATAGGGGTCAGTCAATGTGAAGGAAAATAATGAATACAATACAGACAGAGGGACTGGGCTGTTGAAAATATACAGTACTAACTATGAGAGAAGTAGTTGTAGAGTGGTCCGGTAAACCCATCCTGCGAAGCAGCATCTTTGAGGGAGGAGAGGAGAGGCTCCAGTTCCTCTGGAGTGTACAGACCTGGAACTTCACCTGGAACATAACATACACAGGCACACAAAGAAATGATGAAGAAACTAAACACAAGATAGTTGGGCCACTTCTGATTGGTGCAGCATTGTTTTGCTAAAATTACCAGTACAGTATACAAACACAAAAGAAAGTGAATACGTGTATTTCCCAAAATGTCGCACATTTTCTTTATTACTTAACATTAACCTAATCCAAAATCTAACCCTAACCCTGAACAGAAGTTGTATCCCTTGAAGTCTAAAACTGAAGTAAGGGAAAACAAACAACCACAATACGCACCTGATGACAGCAGGCTGTTGATCATCTCTAAGAAAGCTGGGTGAACAAACTGATAGTCCTCCAAAAGCAGAACCACCTGTTGGCCCTCCAGACCTGCCAGCTGCATCACCTACAGGTACACAGTATGCATAACACATACAATATATGTTTAATATACATGTAAACACCACAGCTATACTGACAACAAAGTGCCTTTTGCAAGCGATCTGTGCATTTATGTTGTAGTTGCTACTTTAAGGTGGCATTTAAATGTAAAAACAAACAAACACTTATCCAATTGTCTAGCACATTCTGCAAAAATCAGTTGGATTGGCACAATATGAACCAGTTTAGTCAACAACAAAAAAAAGACAACCCACTCTTACCGTCTTGAGGTCATTGCTGAAATGCTTAAGAGAATAACCACGGGAGATTTTGGGCGTGAACAACGTGTATCCATGCATGTGTGACACCAGGCACGTGGCTGTGTGCCGACCCACTCCACTCCGGCCTGCCAGAAGCAGAGAGCCACCGGGTCGGCTTAGGACCCGATCCACCCTGGACACAAAGTCACACACTTCCCAGAACAGGAGAAGATCCAGCTCCCTGTTATCACGGCTGTACAGCACTACTCCCTAGAGGAAGGAAAGGGGGGGGGGAACACACACACACACACACACACACACACACACACACACACAGGTGAGGAGCTGCACCACAGACATCCCAACAAATACAAAGAAACACAACCACAAGACTGAGGCACAAAGATAAAAGCAGTAAACACATACCTAATCCAACAGGACTAACCATGTACACCACACCGCACAACAGTTTCTCACTGTGTACCTTTTGTATAACTTGTTTTAGGTCAGCAGAATCCAGACGTCCCAGTTGTTTACCATGTGGAGGTAGAGACTGACCCGGAGCCATTACAGCCCCTTCAGAGGCTCCCCACGTCACATAAAAGCCATCTGCACACAAGGGAAATACTACAGACTGTTAATAACGCACAGTGTACATCAAATAGCACAAAGGCTGTCCTCAAGAGGTGAGACAAAACACACAAAATGAGCACTGTAGAGGAAAGTACTGTCGTAGACATGAATTCCGGTCAGCTACGTGTGGACATGAAGATAAAAATGTGTGTCTGAATGTCCAACCTGTGCAATAGGAGTTCTGATTTGTTTTCACATCCCACAGATTACACACCAGATGTTTTTAGAGAAGCAGGCAGATGTTCGTTTTGAGGGCGGACTGCACTTTTTGGCCATAATCTGGAAGAGGCATTTCTCACTCGTTTTACAAAGTATAGCAGCATTTAACTCACGGGTTAGATATAAATGCAGGCGGCTTACGTTTAAATCCAGCAGTCTAGGCGATGCCTAGAAGGGCGAGCAGATGACAGGGACGATCAAGAAAAAAAATAGCCATCGCACTTGTAATCATTGCCAGGTGCCACATTCTGGGATATTGCAGTTTTGTGTCTCTATGTAACTGAGCACTGGTGTTTTAAAGCTCCTCCATTAATGTTGCGTTTGAACTTGTGCTGAATTGGTTCTTGGTTACGACACTGTAGCTGGATGCATGCTTTGGGTGTGTTGATGTGATAAAGAACCATGTATCCCTTTAGGCCTCTGCTTCTCTGATGTATTCAGTCTAACTGCCAGCACTGCAGGCCTTCATTAAGCAGTGTCAAGGGCCTTGGTTACAGATTTGTCTTTTGTTCTTGAACACCTCTCTGAGTTGAACCAGCTTCCTTTGCATGTTTTCTTTATGCAAAGGAATGTAAATTTCCAATGTAAATTTGCATGAAGAAAGCTGGCCATGGCTTGCTCTTGCCAGCATTTGTCACCATTTCTAGTACTGCTTTGCAGACTATTACTGAGAACAGTATATATATTCGTATTACGACATACATTTGTATGCAAGGAGGGTGGGATCTGCATTTATCTTCTACTCTCGTTCCTCTTAGGGTCCTGAGGGACCCTCCTGTACAGTGTGACTGTGGACAATACGAGACATCATTCTGGTTTGACTTTGTTCTTAATGATCTCCCACTAGGATACACTAGCAGGCAAGTGTAGCATTGGAGTCTTGCCAGCTTGAACCAGGATTTAAAACCAGTTGCCAACATCTCACCCCTGCTACAACCAAGGAATTCAAATAGTATTACAACTGGTGACGCTATATCTTTGATCAGGGAATAAGAAACATTTTTGTTTCCTATTTTGTTTTGTTCACACTTTTAAGTGGTGTCAGTCAAACCAAATGAAACAAAGGAAACATTGTATTCATATAATGCTGCTTTCAAATAAGCAAACAGACCATTATCTGAGAAACTGCCCTAAATGCAGAGCTGTCAAAGAACAGAGCTGATCAAAGCTTCCATTCAGGCATGAGTGGCATGAATTGCATCAAGTACTCAATCTGTAATGGATGTTTTCCTGCTTTGCCTTGATGTTGGGCTGTTGAATCCATCGGAGCCTGCAAACAGTTGTTTTGTACGTGTGATCCGAACAAAAGGTGCATGTCAGCCAGAGTAGAGCTATCTCGTACCAGTCATGTTGTCGAGAGTGTCAGAGCTCCAGTCTCCCCGTATGATGGAGGACAGGATGTTATCGAAGGTGTGAAGGTCTTTGGAGGAAACTAGCCGGTCTCTGAACAGCCTCCTGGCCTCATATGCTACCACCTCCAACACGCTGTCTGTCACATTAGATTGAGCTAAAACGGGACACATGACACACACACACACACACACACACACACACACACACACACATATATTTGAATTAATATCCAACAGGATATCCAAGCCGTTTCAAACAGGACAGACACAGACACAAGCACGGTATTTACACTGTGACTCAGACCTTAACGTGAGTCAAAGGGCTATTTCTGGTGAGATCAGGCATGACAAAAGCACTTCCAGGGGGGGGAAACTAAATTTACCAAAATCCCCCAGGAACAAGCAGAGTGCTTCTAGCTAAAAAAAAAAGACTGCTACAGGGACAGGCCACAATTGAGGTCTCGTAGGCCACTGGCTTCAACAGTGTCTGTCACATTATACTGAAGGAGCTGAAGAGGAGAGTCAAGCACACCCGGGTTTTCCTGGCATAAGTCATTTTAAAGACCACAAAGGAAAAGGAACTGACTCAAAGTGCCAAATGGTCATGCTAAACATTTTCTATGGCTTTCAAATTATTTCAACCCACCTCAGTGGTGATTCTCCCACCGGAGCCAATAAAGCCAATAAAGCCTGGCTGATTCTGGATCTTTGTGGCAGGTACTGATATTGATATTTATGAGTTAAAAAAAAAAGTGTTTTTTAATACAGCACAAGGGTTGTGCCGATAGATGATGATCTTGGAGATCGATGGTGTCCAGAGCAATCAATAGCGCTAAATAGCCTGAGATCAATAGACAGAGAGACACAGTTTCAGCCTGCTTGCTTTTTGTGGTTGTAAAGACAACTTTTGGTCCTAATTCCATTTCCCTCCGTTGTAGCAATCCACAGACAGAAGGAAAACGACAGGGAAGTGAAGTGACAGCCAGCGAGAGAGGGAGACGCAAGCTGCAAACTGCTGTTATAGCACCACAAACAGCTGTTTTTACCTGTGCCTGGAGACATATTTGTGGACATATGGCAAATGCAAATCCAATGTCCAATATCCAACACTTTTTTCTTTTAGCTGTTTTTTATGGAAGCCCATTCCCGCCAGCAAAAAAAAAACGAGATCACTAAAAAAAAATAGTAACTTAAAAAAAATAAAATAAATGTAATTCACAAAAAAAAATAAAAAATACACCCACAAAATAAATAATAATAATTATAATAATTTTTATTTTTTTATTTTACTTTTTTTCCACCAGCAAAAAAAAAAAAAAAAGAACTTTTGGTGCATCCATCTGTAACCATAACACTGACCAGATTTTTCCAGTTGCTATAGAAAGTCGAAATTATGAGATACTTTAACACAACAGTCATAGAAGCAGCTATGACATATGAATGGATTGTGAGTACATTGAAGACTTCTTTAAAACGTGGCTTTACAACACATGAAATACAGATGATGTTTCACATGGATTGTACTGAGCAAACGCACCCTTGAAGCTCTGGAGTATAAAGAATGAAACCAATGTGGCTGAGGTGGCGACCAATAAACTATGGAAGCCCATTCACGCCAGCAAAAAAAAATAAAATAAGATCACCAAAAAAAAAATTATAATTAATTCACAAAAAAAAAAAAAAAAAAAATATATATATATATATATATATATATATTTGTTTTACTTTTTCTCTGTCAGCAAAAAAGAAAAAAAAAGAAGATGTTTCCAGTTGCTGTTTATTGGTCGCCACCTCAGCCACATTGGTTTCATTCTTTATACTCCAGAGCTGCTTCTTGCTTAACATTCTATTCAAGGGTGCGTTTGCTCATTACAATCCATGTGAAACATCTGTATTTCATGTGTTGTAAAGCCGAGTTTTAAAGAAGTCTTCAATGTACTCACAATCCATTCATATGTCATAGCTGCTTCTATGACTGTTGTGTTAAAGTATCTCATAATTTCGACTTTCTATAGCAACTGGAAAAATCTGGTCAGTGTTATGGTTACAGATGGATGCACCAAAAGTTTTTTTTTTTTTTTTGCTGGTGGAAAAAAGTAAAATAAAAAAAAATAAAAAATGATTAGAATTATTATTATTTATTTTGTGGGTGGATTTTATTTTATTTTTTTTGTGAATTACATTTTTTTTTTTTTTTTTTTTAAGTTACTATTTTTTTTTTTTTTTTTTTTTTTTAGTGATCTTATTTTTTTTCTTTTTTTTTTTTAGTAATCTTTTTTTTTTTTTTTTTTGTGAATTACATTTTTTTTTTTTTTTTAGTGATCTTTTTTTTTTTTTTTGCTGGCGGGAATGGGCTTCCATAGTTTTTGGTCTCTACCAACTTCTGAGAGAATTATCTGACTCTTCACCTTGTCGGTAACTGTGTCTGTCTGTTGTTCGGTGTTTTTTTAGAGCTTTTTTGCTGAAAACAGCGGCCTGCTGCAGCCAGAAACGGCGTTATGAGAGTGGTTATGTGCCGTTAATATACAGTATAATGTGATCACATGCACACTCAAACCACACCACGTACAACAACACAGTCACAGAATAAAGATGAACAGAGGGTTTTTTCACATACCAGAAAAAAAGGTAAGCAGCAAGAGGGAAAAAGAGGGAGGAAGAAGAAGTAGCAAGTTAAAAAATGATGAGCATTGGAAAACAGAAATGTGTCCTCCGACGTGTTTAAATGAAATAAATGATTGGACTCACTATCACAGCAGCGACATATTGCAGAAGGAGAGAAAGAGTGACAGAGGGAGAGATGAAAGGACAGCAAAGGGAGAGGATGATAAAAGAGGGGGAGAGAGACGAGTGACAGAGAGGAAGTGAGGAAGGAGAGGAGAGAGCTGATGAAGAAAAAGGTGAAATTTGGAGACAGTAGCTCTGAGCTAAAAAGAATATCGACAAGAAACAAATCCGTGTGGTGCTGTTTGCAGACATTAGTGACTCTGAAAATGTGAGTGAACGCCCCTTACTGGCCATGGGTCTGATTCTTCAAGGTTCCCACATGGACAAAGTGATATCTTTATGAGTGTTGGTCCCAGTCCAGGTTCATATTTGTTCCCTAGCTTAGTTCGAGTGTGCCTGGTTATAACATCAATATTATCCCTGTCAAGAGGTGCACAGACACACACCTATTAATATGTGCGCATTCTTGCATGTGTGTTTGTTTACCTGCAGTGAGGTCATACCGCAGCAGGCTGAGGACCCATTCTGTGAGGATACAGGGGGTAAACAGGTAGTGGCTGTGGTCATCCACTGTAAACTTGGCTTTCACCTGACAGTGGAAATAAATAAGGAGATGGATGATACATACATATCTGAAGGACACAATTCATTGGGAATTGACAATATGCTGATAGTGAATGAAGCCCCATATGGCTAGTTCCAACTATGGATGGCACACAAATTGTGCTGTTAGAGGTTAATTTATTTATTATTTATATATATATACAAATATTTATGAAGTTAGATATGCTCATATTTATACTTTTGATATCTCAGGCAAGACTATGTTGCTCCAAATAAGATGTGAACATGAACGGACATCCTGCCCAAGTCAATACCTGTTCATAGAGCTGCACAAGAGACCCAGACAGCTGGTGTGTTTTCCCTGTGCTGGCCCAGGACGCCTGGCTGCCCAGGCTATGCTGGAGAACTGGCTGCAGGTATGCTGAGTAGATAGTCTGCAGCTGCTCCTTGTCTGGATAGCTAAATACAGAGGCAAAGAGGCAGAGAAACAGATGGATGATGGAAAACAAAAAAAAGAAAGAGGGTCAGGGTTAGAGGGAGACCAACAGTGAAACAGAGACATGATGGAAACATCCCGAATTTAGAATGCACGCAAATACATAATGTAATTGCAGGCTGTTTGGCAACGTGTTAAGTACATTTGCACCATACTTACTCTATAGTGCAGACACGTACTATAGATGAGAAGCGAGAGTTGAGTGAATGGCTCCCTACAGCACCCCCTGTTGACATGGAGGCCACCACCTGGATGTTTTCAAGACTCACCCACTCCAGATTTTCATCATAGAATCCCTTATATGTCAAAACCTTGAGGAGAGAGAGAAAGAAATGAGAGAGAGCGAGAGAATCATCCATCCTTCATTCACTACTTTGTTCACTTATGTGTATGTCTTTTTGTTCATGTGTCCTCTACCTGTTGCAGGAAGGCAGTGAGGTTGCTGGTCCCCCATTTGTCAGGTTTTGGGAGGTTGATGTCTTTTAGGTAGAGCACCAGGTTCTCACAGTCTTTGGGTCTAAAGACTCGACCAGTGTTTGAGCTGAGCAGCAGGCAGGTCTGACCGAGCTTCTGGAGCACATGGCGAGATGAGGTCTGGGCACTGCAGTGGACCACGGCGACTTGGGTGGACCGCAGCCGGGAGAAGGCGTAACGCAGGAGCATCCTTGACAGAAAGTAATAAATAGAAGAAAGGTCAAGAAACACACAGGCACTGTGAAGATGTGGCCAGGCAGGGCCCAACAAAGTCAGCCAAATGTATAAATGCCGTGACTCTTATACATGTCATATATGCTTAGGATGGTGCCAGGACCGCAGGAGGGTCACTTAGGATCTGGAGAACAATGTTCGTCAGAACAGACCCAAAGGTTTTTTGAGGGTGCATACAGAAAGAGATAATAATTGGAAAGTGAATGCTTGCTCTATCCAGTGCATGTAAATTAATTAGATGTTTTTTTTTCCAGAAGAGTAAGCTGACAAACTCGGTGCCTCATTGCCAACCGTGACCTTTCAGAGTGAGAGTGAGGCAAGACAAGAGGACGAGAAAAGGAGACATTGAGTGAGACTAAACTGGAGTGTAAAAGGCAAACTTAGTACGCCTTGTTCCTCAAAGCCCTGCGGAGGGAAGCAGTTACTTTTGAGGCAACGACTCTATGTGTCCAGATACACACCAGACACACACGCACTACGCAGATCTGAGTCTTATTCTTGTCGGGAGCCTTTACACGAAAAGGCCAAGTCTTGAATTAAAGAAGCTTTGATATCAGTGGTGATTGTGTGCTTGTATCATTGTATCATTTGAATTGTCCACATTTGAATGCCTCTGCCTCACAAGCCATAACCCTTTCACTGTGACCTCACTAACCCTGCAGACCAACAGGAGCTCTGCAGAGAACAGTGTCTGTTTAAACTATTTACCGAGACTGACACTTTATAATATTAAACAATCATGGCAATGCTGTTAAATGAGTGAATGTGAGACAATGTAATAGTTACTTAGCAATCCCGTCAGTGTGATAAGAGTCTGTATTCAAAAAAATCTGTATTTTTGATGCAGATTTGGGATTTGTGTTCATTTTTTTGGATTGTGCTGTCGTATATACACAGTACACTGTGTCTACATATACACAATATTGCAAGTGTGTGTGTGTGTGTGTGTGTGCAAATGCCTCCTCTGTATGATTCCTGCATACAAATGTTTGTGCTCTCTGTGCGCGCATGCATCTCTGCAGGCGTTTGTAATTACCCCTTTCCGCAGCCCTCCGGCCCCACCACCATGAAGGGCTGCCTGTGCGGAGCCGTGAGCCATGGGGAGAAGCAGTGCAGACCTCTTTGCATGTCTGGAGTCTCGATAACAGGTAGCGTGTGCGCATGAGAGAGCTGTTCCAGTGAGAGACCCTCGGGACGATGGAATGTGTAGGCTGCTAGATTGCCGCTGTCAGAGTCGTAGTAGGTATCTAGTGGTTTTTTGGTGTCTGGTGGGCTTTCCCTGGCCCAGCTCAGCAACTACAGAAGTACAAAAAAAGGACAAGGGGAAAAAACCATTCAGACCAGGACTGATCTTTCTGAGTAGTGGCAATGCTGACGTTCCGCACCAGGTGCATATCTTGTGTAAGTCCTTGAATGATGACTCATCCCTCCTTTTTTTATCAGTAACAGCTGAGAACACTGACTGTAAGAAACAAGTCTTTAAGTTTGAGCCATGAATAAAATTTCAATACTAAAACTGTTCTTACGGTCACCATCTGCCCACACAAAAAGCCCAGAGGTCCTCACCTCTTTGGCAAACTCCTGTCTTGTTTTGAGGTTGAGGTTTCCTCCCAAACCTCTAAGAAGACCAACGATGAACTGACCTCTCTCTGCAACAGCACTTAGGTGTGACAGACCGTTGAAGACTGTACCCACCAGACTAGTCTCCACCACAAAGTCATTCTGATGGAAGAAGAGGAGGGTATTTACAAGTTGGGATTAAAAATGGAATTTAAATAATTAACTAATTAAAAAACAAAGATTTGGGTTTTTTCGTGAATTCATCACACTCTTATGATGTCAGCATTTAAATCCATTATGATGACCACTGGTCAGTATACGTGGAGGTCAGCACAATGACACAGTTTGTCTGTTTTTGAGCCAGTGTGTAGAAGTAGGATCGGGCAAAGACCTGTTTGAGGACCCAGTCCAGGGCTCGTTGGAAGTAGTCTCCCAGCCAGTTTTCGAGGTTAGTGCAACACTCCTCTGGCTGACCCCTCAACCACGACTTAAGCAAGGCACCCACATCAATGTCCTCATCGCTAAAGTTACAAGTCGGAAAAGAGGAAGGTAAAAAAACAGTGAGACAAGACAGATGAACAAGATGGAATTTGGTGCACTTGAAACCCTGTCTGCATAGGCTGACTGACCTGAGAAAGATCATTCCCATGCGGGATATGGTGGCTGGTGAGGCACAGCTAAGGTCATGAGTCTCAAACAGGAAGTTAACATGGGGACCGAACTGGATGCGTTCTCCACTCGGCATGGTCAACAGCCGGTTATCATCAAGCACAGAGTTCAAACTCTCGATCCACTCTGGGTCGATGTCACCGTCGCACACAATCCATGAGCTCACCCCTAGAAAATACAAAAACACATATAGATATATATATATATATATACATACAGCCAGTATCAACATATATTGCAGTATAACAAATGTAGACCACTTTAGGCTAACTGTATCCATTCCCAGTAACGTTTACCGGTCAATTTGAACTTTTCCAGTTACTGTAGACTTCATTCCAGTTGTCAAAGACCACCAGTGAGCTATGTGCACCATTGATTGGTGTCTCTTTCTTACCGTGTGGTTCTCTGACCACATTCCTGGCACTATGTGTGAGGACGCCATCAGCCCATTCTCTGGTGTCCATGTCTATATGTCCCAGCAACTGTTGTCTGGGCATGGCCTTCGGATTCATTGTGTACTGCTTCACCTACAAAAATACAGCATGAGTTGAAGATGGCACACAAGATTTTTTTTTAACTGACCCAGAAACTCTGGAATAATTGCTTTTCATACTCTTCTAAATGCTCAATAATGTGTACATTTACAGCATTTTCAATATTGTTTCAGTTTCATATTAAATTAGGTGTTGTAAGTGTACAGTATTCCTTGCTGTATGAAAATCCAGGTCGGCAGTTTGTCTCTTACTCACCACTTTGCCTGTCTTGCTGAGTGCAGCCCTAAGCATCCTCCAGAGTGTAGACTTTCCTGCTCCACTTGGCCCTACGATGACTACACCCATGCGTTGCCTCAGCTGTTCATTCAGCTCCAATGCTTTCTTCAGCTGGAAAAAAAAAAGAGAAGGAACAAAAAAATCTGCAATTAATATATGATTTTTTTCCTAACAAACTATCTAACTGCTGTGTCTCAGTGCTAATGTTAAAGCCTTTTTGCAGTATAGAGTGATCCCAAACACTGATCACATCATGTATCATGGTAATAATATTTGTATATTCTGCTAATTAATAGATTACTTTATACACACACACACCTGGCTGGGTATAAGTTCCATCCGTGCCTCCTTGAAGGCTTGTTCCAGTGCATGCATTAGTGTCTGGTCCTCCACATCGGTGAAAATAACTCCAGAGAAGACATCTTTTACCAGAGCATCAAACCGGGAGATATCGGCAAACGTCAGCTTGGACATGGTGTTCAGCCTCAAAGCCTGCACCACCAGACTACTCTCCTGAACTGCATGTAGACGGGAAAAAAAAATGATTCACAGAGACAACACAAGGAAACCTTGGGGACTCAACGGCAGACAGGGGTGCATGTGTGTGCTCTGTGTGTGTGTATGTGTTGTCGTGTGTCGGACAGATAAAGGAAATGAGAAGGGAGACAGTGGGGGGGGGGGCATGAAAGCAGAGGCATGAAAGGGAGATGGGGGTGAGAAACGGAGAGCAGCGAGTGACAACAAGTGGGTCAAGAGCGGTATCGACAGCCAGGTATCAGAGAGAGAGAGAGAGTGAAACAACAGGTCAGAAGGAGGTGAGGTAAGGAGGTGAGGTAAGGAGGTACTGAAGAGGCCAACAGCAGAACTCTGGCGTGTTTGGGAACGAGAGAAAGGAGACGGACAAAAGTACAGACAAGTGTAAAGCCCAGGGGAGTAAAAGTTTTTAAGTAGATTTCAATTGACAGTATGTCAGTATTGGAGATGTTAGAGGGCAGAGAAGGCGGCAGGCAGTCAGTGAATGTGCTGGTCAATAGAGTCTTTTGATGTACACTCGTGTACAAATTATTAAAACATTTTGAAGCGTGACCCTGTTATGTATTAGCATTCCTCTAATCCTGCTCAACAGCTTTCTATCGTTCAGGTCAGAAGCTTACTATCAGTGCAACCTTTTCAGTACTTCTCAGGTACTCAGTACCAATCAATAATTAGATGTTATGCTATAGTCACCACATTTAGATACCTGAACCTGGCATGTCCATACATTTCTACCATGAATTATGGCACAAGTATTGCATTAAAATAACACAAAATGAAACAAATAAAGACGTTTTTCCCTTCCCAAGCTGAGACTGATTGAACCACTGCTGCACATAAAATGTCTGTTTAGTCTGCTGTGACTTCTACTTCATTACTATATCATTTTTTCCACCTATGAAGCATGAATCAATTCTCATTTTGAGCAGTGAAGACATGTCAGACCACGTCATGTCATTTTCAGTAGCTGTCATTATCAGTTCTCAGTACTGACACTAGAAGACTCCTGACCCATGAAGTGTGATAAGTAACACTGCGAAGAACCGTTGCTCAAATATGTATTGATTGTGCATTCTGCTGGGTGTTTTATGCTGTCAAAAGGATCGATTCATTCATTACGTTTTTCAGTAGATCTGGTATTGGCCAATATGTTAGCCAGTATTGGCTTACTGCAGACGTACCACATCGGCCGAGCTAGGTCAGAGGTCATTTAGAATTCAGAATTAAATAGTTTGTAGACTAGAGAGGTTCATTTTGACACTCTGATGTCATCTTCCAGGAAGCTTCAAGTATGTCCTGGAGGGATGAGATCATATATGTTTTTTAGTTTGTATCCATGGTCCATGGTCCATAGCCCAAGTTACCAGTTACCTGGTGTCGTGTTTGGCGAGAATGAAAAGTCAATCACATTCCATTAAGGGCCTGTTCATCCCTTAATGGAATGTGATTGTAGCTCCTGACATGTTGCAGTGTATTTTGCTCAATAAATCCCGTTACTCTGCATTAGTCACATTTGTCAAATACACTCTCCATTCATACACGTTTGCATCTGTATGTGTTGTGATACACAAGTTATGGGACAAACTTTCCTGTCACTCTCCACTGTTGAAAAAAAGAAAAAAGCCTCACAGAAATATTGTACCTTAAAATAACAAAAATAGCCAGAGGGGATCTTACTCTTGTCCTTGTCAAGACTCCTCCTCTGCTGCTGCAGCAGACTGCCACAGGCCTTCAGCACCGTCTTCAGAGCACGCAAACCCCAGTCATAGTGCTGCTGGGGAGTCAACAGTTCCCTGGATGCAGCACACATAAAGGCACATTTTCACACATATTCACACAGTCTGAATCGACTGTAGTACCGGCTGTAGAGCTAAGGGAAGGGAGTACAACTTATCCACAAAATCAATACACCGCAATAGACTGTCGTGGCAGAGTAAGGCATTGTGAATTAATGTAATTATGATTTGGTTTGGAACACAAAACAAAAACATTTCGTAATGTTTACGAAATGTTTTTGTGATGAGACAGGTCACACATAATTAGTTAGTTGATGATTCTTTAAAGATTTCATATTCCACTTTATCCAACCTCAACCCAAACCGAAAAAAAGGACTTAACAAAAGAATTCCTACCTGGCCAAGTTGAAGATTGCAACTAGTTTTTGGCCCAGGATTTCTCCATTTTTGAAGCCTTCAGAATAGAGGATGACCTCAGCAATGAGCTCATTGTCTGGCCTGCTCATGGCCACAGGCCTGAACAGCTGCTTCAGGTTGTCTGGGAGCTTCTGTCGGCCTCCGTAGCCTTTTCCTGCCGGGTTTAATGTGATGAACACTCCAGAGTTTGGGTCCAATTCCACCTGAAGGATGAAGAGAAGTAGGAAAAGTTATTCTCATTAATAATATGTTATTTATTACAGTAGCATCAATCAAGTTTCATTGATTGCTTGATAATTACTCTTCCACAATGGATCAATACATAACTGATTTATTGACGGACTAAAAACCTGCACTGTGTGTTCAGTATGTGTGCTTGTCTGCATCTTTTCTTATTTACAAACCTCCTTCCCCAGCAGTTCACATGCGTTTTTGTGATGTTTCAGGGAGTCTTGAATGGCCTGAATCTGCATAGAAACTGCAGACAACACCGCCTCCTCTAAGCGGTTAAACTCGTCAAAGCAGCCCCATGCTCCACACTTGACCAAGCCCACAAAGATCCGTCCCATTGACTTCACATCGATACCCTGGAAAAACAGACACATTCTCAACGACCAGTCTTGTGTTGTGTGTGTGTGGTCAGAAATGTTCATTGCATATGCGTGTTGCTCTCAGAATAATGATCCCCGATATGAAGTTTTAGCTAACACGTTAAAACCTTCACTCCCTACAAGCGTATTTATACCTCATCACAGTTGAATACCAGCACTTGGCGTCCGAACAGCCCACCCAAAGCTTTGACCGACTCAGTCTTGCCTGTGCCAGCGGGCCCATAAGGGTTCCCCCCGAGTCCCATCTTCATGGCCTGGGTCAGAGTCAGGTAACACTTATCAGTCAGTGGAGTGTGCACCAGCTTAGCCGCATTGCCCTGGGAGACAGGAGAGGTAGGGTGAAAAAGGTGAGCAATAAAGACCTCGACAGAAACACAGTGAGATAGCCAGACAGAAGTTAAGATATGGCGAGTGAGGGAGGGATGGAAGGGGGGGGGGGGCGCAGAGGATAAAGGCAAAGAGACAGATGATGGATTAAGGGAGAAAGGAATGAAAAGCAAATGAAGAACAGGCGCAAAGCAAATGAAAACGAGTGAGACAGAGTCTAGCTTGTGGTGTTTTAAAGGAACTGCAGAGGGGAAATAAAGCAAGGCCTCTTCAGTTCATCTCATCTCTGCATAAACAGTGCCCCCTGAAGGTAGAAAAGGAGAATTTCAACGCTATTACTGGAACAGAACATCTTTTGTGATCTCCTCACTGAGTAACAAGATGGTAATGTCTCACAACACTCAAGATCCTGTACCGTTAACATTATCATCTTAAGTTATTTAAGGGATTGTGATAGCATCATGGGGGGTGTTTGGAATGGCTCATAACCTGCATAATCAAGTCATCATGTTGGCTTTTTAAATGATTTAGCCACTATAATAAAAGGCTTTTTGATTTTTCCTTCCTTGTTGTCGATTGTTTTTATGTTTTGGAATGCCAGGGTTTCCTTCCTGTTTATCCCCCCCCCCCCCCCCCCCCCCCGTTTTCCAAGACACCTCTTTGATCTACGGTTGACAAAGTAGCCAATCATTCTTTTTCCCAGTAACACCAGACCTTGAATTTCCCCGGTAGGGAACCTATGGGCAGAACTATCTATAACTCATCAAGCATGTACAAATGTGTATGGGAGCCTGTTACTACACTGTGTGACACTACAAGTGACCACCATTAGTCACCATTTAGTCACTTATCAAGTGAAAATACACATTTTCTAATTACACAAATTAGTTGCTTCACAAATAAGCTGATGTTTTTTGTGTGTCCATTTTGTCAATTTTGAAGGATGAGTGCATCAAACTTCTATCTACATGTCAACACACCTGGTATTCGTATGTGTAGCTGAATTGTGCATCCACCATATGTATGAGGCAGCATTTGTCTGCTCCCATGTAGAAGCGAAGCTGCTTCTTCCAGGCCCAGGCATCGGGGCTGGTAACTCCTGCCTGGTTAAGTTGCTTCACCACACTGATGTTGTGAATAATATCCAGAATCAAGGCCTTCAGCTTCAGCTGCAGGACACTGGACTCTGTAAGACATGCGCATCAGGATGGCAGAATTGGTAAAGTTGTGCAAATAACAAACATTGTAAATGTCATAACCAGTAGTCAACAAGGTCAAATCAATAAAAAAATACATATGCACCGGAGTAAACAGTGAATTATCAAATATTATACACTGTGCTGTATAAACCTGCCCCTGTTGGTTCAAAGCAAAAACATTACATTCAATTTATCTGCCTCCCTTTCTTTGAACTAATTACATTAAATATGTAAGAATCGTATTAACGTTTGCTTTAAAAAGTAATTACTTTACTTAGTGTTCTGGGCTCAATAACCCAAAGTCCTTAGGTAGTCCCAACAGGTCGCTCGTTTTGCTGCTTTGTTGTGAATAAATGGTTTTATTGTAAGCAGACAGAATGGCAATGGGCTTTTTGTTACCATAAAACGACCAACCACTTAGAGAGGGAAACTTTGTTATGACATGAATACAGCCACATCGATATTCTGGAAAGTCAATATAACCGACCTATGCATACATAAAAATGACATAAAAAAACATAAAAAGCTAAAAAAAAAAAAAAAAGGTAGCCAAATGATCACCATCTTGTCTGGTCTCTATGCCAGAGGCCTGTGTCAGAGGAGATCACTCTCACTCCCCCACCTGGGTTTATAGCCCATTTATGTGGACTGGGTAGTTCAATTATCTTTCCTGCCATTACTTTAGCTACTTTAATCAGCACCGCCACTCCAAAGCCTCTTCAGCCTACCTGGTTGTTTTAGGGAGCCAGTCATTTAATGAGATGTTATCATGGAAATGGGTTCAATTTCAAAGTGTGTATTGATGGTAGAGTTTTGAATGCAAGACAGTCACAAAATGAACCATATAATCTGCAATTATGATAACCTCCGACGCAGCAATGTGCTGAAATATTTGATATTTAAAAAAAAAAAAATAATAAAAAACTAAGTAACTGATGAGGAAAATTGGCGATAGTAACACTTTGTGCAGTTGAAACGAGCACGGTTTTCATAGATACATTTTCATGAGACAGAAATTTCGAATTTTGCAGCAATGTACCGTGAAATGATGCCACTACCAGGGTTATGGAAGAGCTTCTCATCTCATGCATGAATAAGAAACGTTGATTTAAATTTAAAAGCCCTTTTTACAAATTCAAGTTCTGTGAAAAAACTCAGCTGTCATGTTTAATGTAGCCATATATTCAGCCCCCCCCACCCCATCCCCCAAAAAGACATTCAATTAGCCTGCAGGCTAGTGCATCTGCAGCTTGAAAGGGTACTGCCCCTCTGCAGCCTCGAGAGTCTGACTGGCTGTCAACAGATTTACACAAGAGCAGTCATTTGGCATTAATCTCTCGGGCCTAAGCAACAACCCATGATTTTGATCAGAGCTCAATCCTTCGAAACACAAGAGGGAGTCTGATAGTGTCGCGAAAAAAGCAAGTCGTAAGTATCAAGTGTTTATAGAGCACGGCAAATTGGGGAGGTTGACATTATCAGGAATTTTGATCAAGAAACGCATTGAATCTACGGGACACATCTATCAGTAGTGCGTTGTGTACACGCTGGACAGTGTATTTGAGAGGGAACCCCTATTAACTGTGACAGCGCTCAACGGCATGCTGGGTACAGCTTGTTCCCCGTCGCTTGCTTCAATATTAACTGCTACACCGCCGAACGACATGCTGAGTACAGCTTGCTCTCCGTGGCTCTATAAAGTACATTCAGGAACAGATAAGAGAAAGAGAAACCTGACGGACAGACCAGAGATGAACGGGACATATTTATTAGTGATTTTCTACGAGGGAACGCTTCATCCGATCCACCTCACATTTGGCAAGTGTATTGCTCAGGACCCAGGGAAGTGCAGTGTCAAGTGTGTGTGAAGCAGTTCTCCAAAGAGCTGCAAGTTATACCGGCCTCTTCTAAACAGGCACGTTTTGAACTGCACTAGTATTTCTACCTTCTAAAGTTGCTATGGCTAACATGTTAGCATACTCAGGGTGTGTTCAGACTTAATTTAAAGCCCATTTTAGGAGGCAGCATGGTCACATATAAAGTCATTGAAAAGATGGGAGTTGACACAAACAGAGGTCAAGACGGATCCACATGAGCAACTTGAACAACAAGCTGCAGCTGACATCTTTAAAGTCAGTACATCGAAGTTACACCAGTCTGAGACTGACTCAAATAAATTCACCCATGCATACACACAAACACAACTACCTGTATTCGCGTGATCATCAGAGCTGGTTTCCACCGTAGTGTAGTGCTCTAATTTGGCATTGAGTTCCAGCTCCAACTGATGCAAATGTTGCTCTTTTAGAGCTCTTTCCACATCTTCAGTAAACTGGATTTGCTCCGCCAGACACAGAATCTAAACCAAAAATAAGAAAGTTCAGACACTTTGTTTTTTTTTTTCACATCCTGAGCCACAAATTACTGACATACATATGTGGTCTTAGGTCTTACTTCAACTAAGTATTGTGGGTTGTGTAAAAAGTGTGTGTGTACCTGTGATGGGTAGCAGGAGGGGTCCACCTCTCCTTTCTTTCCTGCAGATATACATTCAAACAGCAGGTGCTTCAGAGTCTCCTTCATTTCCACAGACAGCTCACTTAGCCACACCTAGAAAGACGGACAACAGTTCACACAGAGCTACAAATAAAAACAGCGTACTGTACATACGAAGCTGGAAAGTGTGTCATCAATTATACTCTACATCCAACACAGAACATATAGCATATACATTCATACAAACCTCTGCCAAACAAACTTACCTCCACGAGGCTGGAGATGCGTATGAGGTTTCTGAGTGGTACCGTTTCTCCTTCCAAAGAGCACATGGCAACAATGTGCTGGCACTGCTCATCAAACACAACACTGTGGATGCCTAAAAAGGATAGTACGCACGCAGATTATCGTCACTGTCCAACAGATTATGCCGCGATACAAGGGATACGAGGATGATGAGAGGAGAGCAGAGCAAAAGATGGAGAAACAGAAATGAGTACAGTATAAGAAAAAGAGCGTAGAACAGAACAGAACAGAACAGGGGTTTCTGACCTGCAAAGAGTTTCCTGAGATGTGACTGGATGACAGTTGGGCTGGTTGCCTGACCAAGAATCTCTAACAGATCATCATCTCCTATGAAATAGAACCGTGGAAAGGCAGAGCGCTTCTCCTGCGACAACCACACACAATAAAAAATGTTACGATATTCAGCACTCATACTCATACTGTACTGTATGTAGTCTTTGCATACAACAATGCATGTGTGTGTGTGTGTGTGTGTGTGTGTGTGTGTGTGTGTACCTCCAGGAACTCATTGAGTGACTTCTGGCAGCGCTGCAGCTGGTCCAGTATGGTGACCAGAGAGTTCCTGATGCCGGCCCTTGAGCTCAGAGAAACAACTCTGTTGTCTCTCTGAATGTCTGACATTATGGACCTGTTACACAAATAGAGACAGTGTTGTGTTACTGAATGTGGATGAAACACATTCCGCCTGTAATACAAATTACATCTGTCCATTTATCCCAGAAGAAGACACACCATCCTACTGTTGTACTGAATATTAGGCATACTAAACCTGAAAGTTTGAACAGAAAATGAAGCTTAAATGTGAGGTAGTTCCACATACAATGGATAGTGCTTCATTACAGACGGGGAGTTTCTGGGAAAGGGTAATGTGCCTGCTATCGCTAGGTGAAATGTAAAAGATTTGACCTGCATTACTCTGGCTGACAAACAATTTACAATACAGAGCAACAGCTCTCTGGATGTGACACACACACACACACACACACACACACACACACAGAGTACCTGAAGTCTTCATCAACACGTTTGAAGCGGGCCTCCTCCCGGGGCAATGCCCCTCGTCCAAAAATGGGCTCTAGATAAACCCAACGCCTCTGGATGGCATTCAGACTCAGCAGGTACTCGTCTAAGTCCGATAGACGAACCTCCCACAGACTGACCTGTACACACATAGACCAAATATTTAACATCGGCTAGAGCTGCTTCACTACAGATTTGTAAACAACAAATAACTAAAAATGTGCAACAATACAAGAGAATTCATTGGATTGAGTGAACACATGCTGTATCTTTAATAAACAGAAAAGTCTGGGGAGATTTAAAAATAAAGCAGTAAAGATTATGAAAGCGTATTCGTAGATTAGTTTGACCTAACCTTGTCTTGGAAGCTGCGGTAGTAGGGCGAGTCTTTCAGAGACTGCAGCAGACAGCGGTTATCTCCCACCTGGACGGGCACAGAGTGGTGATAAAGCCAATGTTTGATAATCCTTAACAATTTGTTTTAATGGTGCCAGTAGATAATGCATTTCCATGCCTTCCAAGTCCATCCACCAAGTGGTCGCTTTTAGTGACCTGTCTGAAATAATGATTATCAAAAGTAATTTAAAAAAAAAAAAGAAAAGGGAAATTCAGAGAACAGCTGAAGGAGCCTTTCCTAATAATTCAAGGTTTTCAAAAGCATTGCTCTGCATGCAGACTTCACTTTTATATACTGTCTCATTAAACAGCATTATGCTCAAAGTCCAGCGTTTTGGCTCACAGCTGTAGGTAAAGCGCTAGAGACAACTTTATATTTATTTATATATAAATACATAAGAAACATGCAAGAGAAATGTCTTAAAAAGTACATACAGTGTGTGCTAAAAACAGGGCAGCTAATTAAGTACTGTTCAAGAGAGGACTTCTTCAAAATGGGTTCAATAATTGCAGATTTAATAAAATATTCAGTGGTGTGCCGAAACTCCCAGCACTTAGATCTGAAAAGCACATCAGAGCTATTTATGCTTGGCCTAATAAAATTATGAAAATATTGAGCCCTCACACTGTAACTGCTGCGATAAACTACCTAACAAATATTTGAGTGCATCAAAGTTATTTAAATGCATCTTCCTCTGCCTGCATTAAACTTTACGGCATTCTGTCTTTAGTTAGCCAAGGCTCAAGAAGTCTTACCCTAAGTCTGCGTGACATCATGCACTAAGTGTTTTGTTTTGTGTTGATATACAGCGCGTGAGTCCACAGCTGTTTTGTTTCGGTGTGCTTGTGTGTGTGTCTACCTGGTTGACTATATCCTTCCAGTCCTTGATGAGGGTGAGAGTGCGCCGGCTGCTGTCCGTGTACTCCGTGAGGTTGAAGGTAGCCGCCGCTCCCCACAAATCCAGCTCCCTCAGTGCTTCTCTGATTGTCACCTCTGCCTGAGCACGACTGTTCAGGTCCTAAATACAAGAGCGCGCGCACACACACACACACACAAACTTCATTCACATTTATCCTATAAGACCCACCTGTATTACTCCTCTGGGCTTGTGGGCTTTTATTTTTGCATTGCCTGTGCGCCCTCTTTAGTAAAATATTCAGAAGCCGGAGAAGATTATATGAAAATGTGTGCAACGATGAGAGAAACACCTTCGCATGTACAATTATCCTTACCAAAATTGTTTAATTATACATATTGTTACTGAATATAATTACTGAATCATTCTGATAAGAAATACGAACAGTGCAATCATCATTACATTACATTACAGTCATTTAGCAGAGGCTTTCATCCAAAGCGACTTACAATTCAGATTCTAACACCGTATGGCACAGCTACGGGAGCAATTAGGGGTTAAGTGTCTTGCTCAAGGACACAACGACATGCGTCTAGCGGAGCCGGAGACGGGAATCGAACCGCCGATTCTCTGATTGAAGGACGGACGGCCCTGCTCTCCACTTAGCCACCGGTCGCCCCCAGTTAAACATTCCTTAATGTCCAACACTACGGTACTGTAAGTGTTTGCGTTGTAAAGTATATCAAAAGCAACACCTCAGATTGAAATGATAAGAAAAGGGTTGGCTGTCTGTTAGGATTTGTTAAAAACACACAAGAAATGCTAATATTTCATCTTCATGCCAAACTCTTAATTATATACTGTAGGTGAATATGTCTGTAACCTACAGTATATGGTCATGAGCTTTACCTTCACTACTAATACAGTGCAATGTCTTACTTGCTGCTGCCTCCTAGTGGCCCTGGTCACACATTGCTCTAATGTTTGTAACCATAAGGATTAATATGTTTTGATAAATCATAGCCGCATACTTAAAAAGACCAAACTAAATATGAGCAATTTCAGGAGGTGTGTGTCCCTATAGAAGTGTAGGCTTCCACCTAAGTGTGTGCACACACATACCTTAAGCTCCAAAGCCTTTTCTATGATGGTGTTCGCCACACCGAGGAGGTCATTAAAGGTGAGTCTCTCTAAAGTTGTCCCTCTTGGAAGGCCAAGCAAACGGAACATGTCCAACCAATGGTCTTGGGACAGGTGCTCCCCACGCACATATTTCAGCACTGGCACCAGGTTCTAGAAAGGCAGATGAAAAAATGTGAAAATAAAGGATGTGAGATCTTCAGTTATATCAAATCTTGTGTCAAAGATAAAACTTGAACCATTCATCTACAGTTTTTCCAACATGGATGCTTTCTTTTTTTTTCTTGTTTGGTATAGTTACACACAGTATATATATTCAGAACCATGTGTGGTGATTGCTCTCCCATTATGCTCCACTGACTAATGTTTGAACACCCTTTGCAGGCTGAACAGCTGAATTGTCAGTAAATCATCCAAAACTCATTGTGGAGTGTAATAAACATTGTAGCCTTTAAGTCCTGCTCGAGGGTCTTGTTTGAGATTTTGAGGCGTGTTCCTTCAAAATACATGAAGAGTGATGATACGTTATTCCCCCGAACTGTCCCACTGTCTACCTTGTATTTGTCCACTTCGCCTTGCAGCTTAACAGACATGGCAGTAGGCTGCTCCAGCTTCCTAAGTCTGTCCTGCCACGCAAACAGAAATTCCTCAAACGCATATGTCTTGCTCCTGTAAAACAACAGAATCATACACATTAACACACTATTGAAAACAGAATAGTGAAACAAAAAAAAAGACGTAACCCCAACGTTACCTGAATGTGATCCAGTCCTCTTGGGCCTTTTCTGTAAAGCCTTGTTGCCACTCCTCATACAGACCCCACATCTGGCTGTACTCCTCCATGTCTGTTTTTGTCTTTTCTGCCAGAGTGAAATCTGGAGAACCCAGGTCAAAATAGGCACAGTCCTCACTGAGGAGAGGAGAGGAGAGGAGAGAAGTCAAGCCTTCGTTCAACAGTGCTGGCATGTGCGATTCAGGAGAGGCACTCATCATTAAGTTATGATGTGTTTATATTTATTTGATTGTTGTTGAGACCGGACATCTTGCAGGAAGAATATGAAACTTCACAAGTAGGAGAAGTTCTAGTCTGGGGGCAGCAGGTGCCTCTGGCTGTAGTTTAATTGGGAGGTGGCCATGAATAAATATAAGTATTTCTTGTCATTTCAGATTTGGTCTGCATCAGTAATAATACCGAGTAGCTTCAAATAGAAAAATAGATCTATAGATAAACAGAGAGCAAAATGAAGACGCTGTTTCTTGTTGAGTCGCTAACTTTTACAGTGTATCTGAATCATTAGTTAAACTTATGGCTATAATCTCATCACATCAGATTTAGTAAAGCTACTAACAATCCCACCAATATAAATTATTATTATTATTATTAGACGCTATTTTCTGACCACAGCATAACCACATTTCATCGAACCACAGCATGTTCTAAAAAGATGAAGGTAATAAACTTGTCAGCTATCCTAAAAAAAAGTATAAATACATATAAACATATACAAAATTAAAAAACGTACAGCAGTTTACTGCGCACAAGCTCCAGCTCCTGGAACTCTTGCTGCTTGTCTCTGATGGTCTGGAGGCACGCAACAAGGGCAGCATGATCACCCGTCTCAAGCATCTCATCTTTGGGCTTCAGCTGGTCCCAGCGGGCCTTAAACCTGTCAAGATCCGCCCTGTAGGCGTCGATACGACCAGCAGCATTGCTTCGCATCACTTCCACCTGAGGGAGGAACAGGGCAAGAGAAAAGCAAGTAGCACAAGAACACAGCCAGAGAAAGAAAGGACGGGTGGATTTTGGGGGCAAATGGGCAAAGGAGAGGAAAGGTAGAAGGGGAAAAGAAGAAGTCTCAAAAAGCTGCTGTTACAGAAAATGTATGATATTTAAACAAGATCCAACGTGTGTGTGTGTGTGTGTGTGTGTGTGTGTGTGTGTGTGTGAGTCACCTGATCTTTGATCATAAGTTGGTGGCTCTCCATGACAAGCTCCAGTTTGTCCCACTTGGCCCTCAGTGAGGACAGCGAGTCCAGGCCACCCCCAGCCACTGCTCTCAGCAAGCGGTTCTTCTCCTCGGCACACTGGAACTGAGGTAGGATCTATACACATACATACAGTATATTATTAGTTTGTTTATTTACATTTCATGTCAAACATTCCCATTTGGAATTACAAGACACTGTGTATATATATATATGTATATATAATTCAAAATCAAATGTCAGAAATCTAACAAGACATACAGCATAAATGCCCACACACCTATAAATCCACCCATGTCATGTTATTGACGTTAGTGACCATCATGATTTACGTACTAATATGAAAAGTCTATCATTTAAAGCAACAAAGTCAAAGACTTTATTCTTTCGTTTCTTTGACAGGTAGCAAAAGGATTTGACTGAATGAAGGAAATGAACCGTTACTTCTAAAATCCCCATCATTTGGCAGCATGACTCAGGAAGTATGAGAAAACTATTTTCCCCAAACCTAAAGCCTGAGTAATACCATTAAAGAAGGTTGCTAGCCAGTGTTTAGAAGTGTTTTTGTCTTACTTCTGGTTTGCGGGTTAATATCTGGCTATATTTGCTACTGGCCGCGCCAATCTCCTCCATGCTCTCTGGTCGAGTGGACAAGGTCTCCGTCGCCTCTGAAACAAAACTTTCTATGGCCTGGGTGTGCCCTGAAAGCAAGAAGGAAGATCACATGCACAAAAGAAAGGAAACAGAAAAGGAAAGCGAAAGTAAGACCAAAGGAGATGGCATTGGATCAAAAGAATGAAAAACAAAATTGAAACACACAAGCCCAAATAAAGAAACTGAAAAAGGGAAATATTTGGCTTGTGATCAGTGTAAATTACACTGATAACTTCATAGAACAATGCAATGTTAATGCTGTAAATGAGTGTAAACAAAGTTTTACCATATATGGACTTCCTGAGTGATAAGAGCAGAATGTCAAACAGCTTCTGGATCAGATCATCGATGACGGCTTTCACTGGCTCACAGTTGACTGTAATACAGTCTACCTTCTCCTGGCTGACAGACGAGGAAGACAAGGGTCAGTGTGTGTCTGTGACTCTATTGTCATGGTGTCAATTTCCGTATTTGTGGATTCAAATAACATGAAGTGAAACGTAATCCTGGTAGGGCAAATAAAATGCCAGCTACAAGTACAAATGGCTCCGTGAGATCTGAAAAAGCTGAATCATAGCAGAGCCCCAAAAACTATAACTTAGTTATATTGACTTGTGTTAACATGTGTGAGATATACCTGGGCAGACGCTCTGACTCCTTCCCTCTGGCCTTCAGGGCCTTGAAGTTTCTCTCCCAGTCTTGCACAGAGTTCAGATGCTTCTCCACTAACTTCTCTAAATCAACCTGACCCAGCACCACCCACTCCTACGACACACAGACACACAGTGCAGTTCATGTTTCCAGATTTGAAATGTTCCTGCATCGAAGGTGACAAACTACACGTCACAACAAGACATGAATGACTAAGAAAAAACAGAACTAATGACAGGGGGAGATAAAAAGAGAAGTCTGGGGTTGACTGAGGGCTTTTCCCTACGGTTTAGATATGCATGGCTTCACACAGAGGGGGGGGGGAAATAATACGCTGTGACATTAGGTAATGTAAAGGTGAAAAATGCTGACGATGAAAATAACAGAGCTTCAGTATATAAATAGAGAAGCAGAAATAATCAAAGTAGCATTCTTTCAATGAAAACAGTACAGCAATGACTCATTTCAATGCTCATATGAGCTAAAGGTGAAAGAAGGTTCATTCTTTTTACAGGACAGTTGACTAACAATAATCAGTTCAAATCAAAATAATCTGTTGTTCAGGCACCTTGAACTTGTGTTGTATCGCCTGCAGACGGCTAAAGAGGTCCTCTGCCTTGCTGAATATGGTGAGGTACCCAGAAGCATTTCTATCGATCGTGACGCTGAAGATAGGCTCCTCCCCCTGGGCACTGACTCCTTTGAACTGGTTTGGGATTGAGATGAACCGCTTCATCTCCCTGAAGTAGCGTGCTCGCACTTCCTCAAACGGAGGCCGGAACTGCAAGCGGCCCTGCCTAAATCACAAGTTAAGAGAAAAAAAGATTGAATCCACACTACTTAATAATAAAGAGGCAGATAGACAGGAAGAGAAATGGTGATATGACCAAGTCTCAGAATTAAGAGGTGGGGACAGAAAATCAGTGCCAGTGGTTCAAGATAAGGGGAAAACACCACATATGTGTGAGAGGGGGAGAAAACAGTGACAACCCACACAAAAAGAGTTACATGGCAGAGATAAGAGAGAGATGCAATGAGAAAATACTGACTTGAAAGTGAGGTCTATGTGTATTTCAGGCAGGTTCTTGTTCAGAGCTTCCAGTCCGGTCTGGTACTGGTGTTCAAGAGCCTTGTACAGCTGATGGTTCCAGTGCTGACGCCACGCCCGCATGTCATCAGACCTGAAGCCCTAAACACACGCACACATACATGCATTAGTTTTCCCAGAACATTTGTAGTACAGGCTGTGTACGTCCAAAGAAAAGCTGAGTCATGAGCACTAAGATAATTGTGTTCCATGCCTATTTACAATGACAATCGCAGTAAGCACAGAGCCCCCCCCCCCTGGGGGTTTCTCCAAATGTTTATCGTCATGAATATATAAAATGATTTATTCAGTAAAGCTATGAAGGCCAGCTGCAGATACGCTTCTGACTGTGATCAATACCTGAGCCTCCAGAGTGGCAAAGCCAGTACGGAGGTCCTGAAGGCCATCCTTCCACCGCTGCTGATGCCTCAGTAGGTCCACATTCATCAGTGTCACCACCTGAGAAATATACCCAAATCATTTGTGTTAACTGCCTATCTCTTCAGTCATCTAGTAAAAACAACTGAAGTCAAAAAGATAACAGCATGCTACAACCTTGTCAATGAAGTCAGTGTGCCATTTGCGTAACTTCCTGTTTTCGGTGGAGAGTCTCTCGGCGGCAGACTGCAGCTTGGCGATGTAAACTTCCAACTCTTTGGGGTTGTCCCAGGTGATCTGCAGTTTACCACCCGATTCCTTTGACTGAGAACGAGGGTTCTTAGAAAGAAGAAAGAAAAGCAGAAAGATCATACTCCAGTCCAAAATATGAACTTTGGGTAGAATTTATAGGTGACTAGCGGGTTTCTTGTTGAAGTGTGTAAGACATCTGAGAAAGTTCCTTTCACTTTTTCATGCATATAATAAGAACTAGACACTCCCAAGTTTCATAACATTAGATTTTTATAAAAAATAAATAATTATTACAACATTAAAATATCCAAAGCAAAGCCAAATAAAACCCCTGATAATTTCCCGCTGTGTACCTTGATGACCTGTTCAAAGGCCAGGGCAAGACTAAGCATCATAGGTCTCTGAGAGGGAATCATCTGCTGGTCTATGGTGTTGTAGAAATGGGCCACCTGCAACGCAGTAACACTTTGTTACAATATGAGCTTGAGACAATGCTAAAAACAGAAATAATGAGACAGAAACAAACACATTAATGAGGAAAGAAAATGTGCTTATGTGTTGACCTCCACTCTCACCTGCTTTAGGACAATGGCTTGTCTGTAGAATTTGTCTGCAGTATTAGAAGCCTGTTGTATCTTGGCTGGGATGGGAAAGCCCAGGGCAGAGAGCTGCCGGACCTCCCTGAGCAGGCTCACCAGCCTGTCTGAATACTGGATCTTTAGCCTGCCGTCCACATGGTCCAGGTCCATCACACGGTTACTAGCCTGGAGACTATACAGTGGGAGAGAATTACAATTAGATCCACTCAAACCAGCACCCATTACAACAGAACTGCCCTTGATCAATGAAAAGGATTATTGAGGAAATGTATAATGTGTTGCTGGTCTAAGAAACCCTGACACATAAATTGACCCGAATGCTTTTAGTGGCAATTGAGATGAAACTCATAGCTGCTCAGAACTTTCCCTTGGAGGTCTCGTTAGTTAATGTCACAGTGTGCAACGTTTCTAACCTGATCCCTGACTTTGGGTCAGCCAGTCCAGACAGTATATCTCTTGACCAGTCCTCGAACTGTTCCTGTTCATACGCCCTCAGAACTTCTAGCAGGTCATCACAGAAATGCAGGAACCCCTTGAACCCAGACAGGTCTGAAAGCAGTGCTTCAGCTATGCGAACAGAGTCCTCAATCTGACGTAAGAATGCAAGCACAGGAATATAGAAGAGAAGGGAATCAGAACATTATTTTCATCGTCATAGGAATTATTTGGATTTGTAACATCAGCAAAAAGCTGTTGGTGTATTTTTGGAAATCAATGACAAGACCAGAAGGTCCATGCTATTTGTTGGTCAGTCGCATACAGCACATGTGAGCACGTGCACATGCAGAGACAAGACACACTCAGTTACCTTGTGTATGAGCTGTTGGACCCAGACAATTCTGTTGACCACCTCAGGCAGGTTCCTGCCAATGAGTGGGCCAGACTTGTCTCCGGGGCCTCCGTGGCAGCGACTCTCAAAGTCACTCTTCAGGCCTAAGAACATTTTCAAAAGTAGAGAGGGGTCAAAGATGAGGAACAACAAAGTGTCACCGCTGCCATCATACGCGTCATTTAACACCTAGCATTCAGTCAGTTATGACTCTGAGAAGGAATGGGATTTTTGACTCAAACTGCTGCAATTGGGGCGCTAAGGGTTTTAAAGTGCCTTAACTGCCTCCATGAGCCTGTCTGTCATAGCCACTGACCTCCTGTTGTTTTCAGAAGACCAGCATGCACTTTTACACACCATGTGTAGACACAATAACCCACTGTCACGCTATCTCTGACACAGACACAGATACGAGCTGTGGGGAAGAACAGTGTACCCTTGTTGTAGTCCAGGAGTCTGGCCAGGAGGGTCTCTCTCTCCGACTGCAGCTCTTTGCTGATGGCGGGACGTCGGATTAACTCCTTGTGCTTTTGGAACACCTGCAACAGCTAGACAACCAACACACATGCACAGGCACTTACGGTACGTTCCCACCTCAGCACACACACACACCCACACGCAATATGAACAACCTGAGCTGACGTAGTTGGTGTTTCACTACCTGTTGTGGGTTGTCCTGTACATCAGCAATGTAGCTCTTTAGTCTGCCAGCTACCTCCTGCTCTGACGGAGCCATTTGGCGCTCAAACTGAGCCACTGCTGCTCTCCAGAGAGGCTACGAGAAAACAAAGAGTCATGCTCGAAGTTAAAGAGGGATGTTTCATCCTTGCCTAAACAGATTGTGTAGAAGATGCAAGTTAAAATGACCAAATAACCATCATTTCATTTTCTATGTTTACAGGCGCAAGACAAGTACTTATACTACAGTGTCAAAGTCATTGCAGGATGAGGTGGCTGTAGCTGGAAAGTGTGAGCATGATTGGAGAATCCCTCAGTTACAGTAATCTGTTCAAAGTGACATCAAGCAGCCACGCATGAAGAACCTGTACCTTATCGTGCCTGCATGGTGAACTTAATACAGGCATGAGGAAGGCTCAAACGAGGTCATTCAGAAGTCTCACAAACAGTTTCCTACAACTAACCTCAGTGTACGGGTTGTAATGCAGAGGGTTGAGTCCAGAGAAAGGTTCAAACACACGATCCGAAGTCAGAGCCTGCTGCTTCCCTCCCGGTAGCAGACGCAGCAGTTTCTCATGAACCATCCGGAGAGTCACCACCTGGTCGACGTAGACGGGGAGCGTGTTTTCACATGTTATCTAAGTCAACATCAATTACAATTTGTAACCGACTTATCCGACTGTGGCTCTAATTCTAAGATGCTGTACATATGGGAGACGATTCCTGAAACATAGTTTAGTGCGTCTATATTATACAATTTACTGTCAAGAGGAAAGAGGCATCTGTGTGTATGCCGGCAGTGGATACATGTCTCAATCAAGGTACTTTCCCATGTGTTTGTAGCCTTTCTAAACCGATAGACACTTTGCCAGGTGAGAGGTAAGGTTTTAACTGCATTGTAGATCTATACCACAGTTAAGCAAATATCTAAAGGGGTTACAAGGGAAATGATACTGCTCTGCAAACACTTTAACTTTATTGCAATAGTCAAATACGTACAGGTACATACATGAAATTTGACCTCTGCTCTAAACACTGAGCCACAGCCGCCCTGATTTTCAGACGGAGTTGATAAGGCCGTCCCAATCCAAAGGCTCCTTTGAGCCCAAAAAGGATCACAATTTGTGTAAAAACCCAAAGTTAGGATTCAAAATCTGTACACATGAACATAGAATGAATGTCCAATGTGAGTAGGTTGCTTTCTGGATCAATAACGTGTCTAAAGTGGTGTCTTTGTCAATACATGTATGGTTCATTTTCCCTTCCTTGTTCTGGTTTCAAAAATAAATATCAAGTGGAAATTCCTTTGAAATGTGACGTCTGCTTTTTTGCAAACAAGCAGAAACTATGGACTAAGAGGGTACTTGCGGAGATAATCTAAACACAGAATGTGATGCAACCAGTGCACCGCAATGTCATGTGAAAAGGAGAAACATGCACTGTTAAGCATTGTGTATTCTACAGAAAGTGTTTCCCTGACTCCTGATTAAAACCATATCTTACCTCATCTAATCTTTTTGCAAGGCAATGAAGGGTTTGCGGGCAGTGCTTGTTTCCCTTCCAGGGGTGTGGAGCATGTCTCTTCCACACCTGAGGGATTAAATGTGTTTTCAGCATTTATCACAATCAAACTGAAGATCTTATTCTAGCTTTTATTTTATAAGATGAAGATGGATTTTTGGGTTCATATGCATTAGAGTAAACGGTAAATGCTTTGATTTTTGGAACCATTTTGTGCATACTTATTTCCTATTTTGATCTCTTCCATACCTGTCCAGTCAGATGCTCACAGGCAACAACCCACTGTTCACAGATGGCAACGCCCGTTCTCATGTTCTCCCTCACGGATACAAATGGCTCCTCGAAAATCTTAAGGCCGCTCAGCTTCCTCTGCACGTATCTTCCCAGGGCTCCACCTGGTACACAAACAAACACAAAAAAAGAAAAGAAGACAACATTGCCACATACAGAAGCCCAAACACAGGAAACGCACACATTCCAGGACTACCAAACCACTTTTCCCATTTTACTTGAAGGCAACGCAATGTTTCTTATGTAGGGTGTCCATGGCACAGAGTCAACATCATTAATAAATGATTGCATCTCAAGCATTTCAACATTTAATTATTGGCATGCCATGTTCTGGTCCTGCTTTGAGACCGCCGAGTGTCTATCAGGCAGTTTTTTTGTTCGAGCAGAAAGCGCTGACAGGGCGCTTGGGAGCAGTTCCTCCAAAGTGACGACACACCAGCGTCTTTCTGACGACGTCACAGATTTTCCAAATAGAAGCCCTCAAGAGTGCTCTGAAAAAAAGCTGCTGGGTGGAGCGCTTTATCTCTAGGCGGCCGCATCCGCTCTCTACTCCTTGGGAATAACTGACATTGGACGCTGGTGCTCAGGGAAACTTAGGATAACATGTCTATTTCTCAATGGACTTGGGAGGGCTTTGGCTTCATATAATATGCGTCTAGATAATTGGGACTTGTTTTAATCTCCCCAAGATAATGCAGACTTTCCAAAGTGATCCAAAGATATACATGCTATGTCGTGGAAATATCCCTGAATCTCTTATATACAGCGCAATTTATAAGATCAGTTGTTTTGTGAATATGACTAATGTGTTATGGGAACAATGTTTAGGGTAAAACATTGTCATGTAGGCATAGATTATTGACAGGCCATGGTCTGTATATAGAGTTGGTACTGCGTACTGAGGAGTTTGTGAGAAAACAAAGTTTCAGTTTCAGTAATCAAGAGATGTGCATTTCAACAACAACCACAGTCGCTAAATGATCTTTGTGCCACAGAAGTCTTTGACGCACAATGTAACTCAAAAACAACATCAGCAAATATTTGTTCTCATTTCCTGGTTTTGGTTTGTGAATGTGTGAGAGAGTCCCACCGATAACATCCATGAGTCGGACCATGCGCGTTTCTGGATAAGGCTCAAAATCAGTCTGCCGCCACATGTCATCCAGAGTGTCTCTGCTCTGTTCCACCAGATCCATAACATCCGGCATAGACAAGGCATCAAGACCGCCATACTCCTGGTGGACACACACACACACACACACACACAGTTAGTTCACTGCAGTTGAAAATATCAGTGAAAATATCAGCTACGAAAACAATTGTTAAACAGCGTTCAAAACAGTATGTGAGATAATGTAAATGTTAAAAGAATCAAAGTTAAAGTTAAGACATAAAATAACAAAGTGTACCAAGATGTAGTGGCTTTCTTTTAATTACTAACTTATCTATGGAATCATTGCTTAGTACAGATACAGATTATATCTTCATCTTATAATTCATTTAGCAACCACCTTGTATACATTATAGAAATAATATGTAGTGAATGTAATGCAGCCACTCCTCCTGATACATAAATGTTTGCATGCATACCTTTCGTATGAGTTTAAATTCCTCAGTGAAATAAGTGGCCCTTTCTCTCACACTGTTCTTCTCCGCAGACTCAGAGAGATCGTCCCAGTACTGGAACTCATCACTGGGAGTCAGGATGCCTGAAAGATTGGACAAAGAAATACGAGTGCATAGTTTGAAAATCATAATGTATCTTTGTTGTTATCAGATTCAGTTAAGAGATGTTGTTTTTGTTTCTTTACTAGACAGCCTCCTTTAAAACGTGAACAAATGCAAAATCCAATTGTTTGTAAAAAAAAAAATTATATATATATATATATATATATATATATGCAGCTTCTATGATAATTCTGTATGCACTACAACCCAGACCTGTGTATTTGTTTCTGCAGAAATGTATTCATGCCTACCGAGAACATCTTCCTCTGTGCGGCCCCTCTTGGCAGAGGGCTGTGCTCCAGACTGGCGGACCACTGAGCCCAGGCCAAGCTCCAGCTCACTCAGCAGGCCGGCCAGCTTCGGGTCAAATGCTGAACTCCAGCGCTCATCCTAGAGAGAGAGAGAGAGAGAGAGAGAGGGAGAGGGAGAGGGAGAGGGAGAGAGAGAGAGAGAGAGAGAGAGAGAGAGAGAGAGAGAGAGAGACACTTTTTAAAGTTTTAGACTAAATAGTCTTGTTTTGTTATTAATCTCTTAATCAAAAGCTTTAGGGCAAAACACTCTAAAAGTATTTATGTACACCATAGTGGTGTAGTAATATCTATTTACAATAATGTGTTTACAATTATGTCAAGTTTTTCTTTCTTTTCAATTCTAATAGTCGGGGAGAGCGCTTATTTTTCTAAATAAGAGTATAGAAAATATGTTTGCTAATTCCAAATTGAAATGTGTTCAGAAATTGTACATCCTCCTACAGTTTTGTTGACTGGGTGGTCCAGCAGAATCGTCCACTGTGGTTAATGTTACTACCAAAGCCTACATCTTTCAAAAAGCCTCTGTGGAATTCTTTAATACACAGAGACTGGCTTACCTTCAGCAGTACAGGAGCAAAGACTTGTCTTAAAGCCTGGTAGAGGGTGTTGATGGGAGACTCCAGCATAGACGACACAAGGAGGCTCTGGTGAAGGTTGTCTTCTGTGATCACTGTGGGATGCAGCTTGAAGAACACCAACACCTTCTCTTTGCTGTCCCCCGATGCTCCAGTCTGACAAAGGAAGATGAAATATTTTAAAAAGGATCATTGTCAAGTCAATTGTTGTTACGTGTTACATGACCTGCACATATACATGTACATGCTACCAGGCTATTAGTTTGACACATACAGTGAAAAAAAAGGGGGTTTTGATCAAATTCTTTCACATGGGTAGTTTAATACACTCTAGGAAATTCTAACGTTGTAATGCTTTTAACATTTGTTACCTTATTTGACAAGTGAAGCACACTGTCATGTCTGCTGACGGACAGGACAAATTCATTTCCATCGTCCAAGAAGTTATTGAGCTCTGGGCTGTCAAGCAGAGACGGTGAAGCCTTTATCCCATAGAAGTTTCCACTGGTGGTCAGGATGAACTGTTTGCGAGCATCATCTGAACCGTAGGGCATCTTTCAGCTGCAATGATGTACTGATGCTGAGAAAGCTGTACAAAAAAATAAAACTGTAAATTACCACACTTTGAGAGGGATGTATGGCTGCTATTGTGTAAAACAGAGACTCTTGCAAAGCATTCTTTTGATGTCTCATGGTTATTACTGTAGATTTAATAAATGTGTTATTTTAGGGCCAGGCTAATTACTGCTGCATCAGGAGACAAACCGGGGCCATATCAGGCTTTGACTTCAGTTTACGTTGATTCTTGCGTTGGTTACGCCGACCCAGAAATATAGAAATAGGATTAAGACTCCGTCAAACCACATACTCGTCCAACTTTTCCGGTTCACTGTCTTTGCAACTAACTAACCTAGTGAAGTGTTAGAGCAGCGCTAACGTTACCACTGGTATCGCTGCTAAACTGTTAGCTAACTATACTATCTTAAATGTGCTAACGTTAACGTTAGCTTATAAAACCAGCATGCGTCCAGACAGTCTTTTGCCTCTTTTAACGTTTCATGGGAAGGACTAAAATAGTGTTTACAAAGTTATGCTGTAGCATTAGCTTTAACTAAGCTTTGGCAAATGACACCAGCTAGCTTGCTAACGTTAGCTCACCACGTCTCTAAAGTAAAGTTAAGCATTTTAGCTTACGTTAGCTGGCTTGACTTCAGCACGCTAGCCAACTAATCGAAACCTTGGTTGCATACCGTTTTTCTCACCAAATGTTCCACTCTCGGAGCTTTTTTGGTAACTCAAATCATGGATGAGAGCTTTAGCAATCCGTTACTAGCGCCTGTGTGGTTACCAGGCAACTACGATCACTTGTACCACATGATATACAGCGGAACCTATAAGAGGGACTAGAAACTTACGCAGTGTACTTACGCCATTTGCTTAGGATAGCTGCTCAGACAGGCAGTTTCAACCGTGGTTAAGATAGATAATTTTTTTCCTCATATAGGTCTATTTTAAGAAGCACAAGGTATTATATATATATATATATATATATATATATATATATATATATATATATATATATTATATATTATATATTATATTTTATATTTTATATTTTATATATATATATTTTATTATATAAAATTTGACCATGTATGTCATTTATGATTTTAAAAAAGACAAAACAACAATTAATTTGCATGCATTCAACAACAACAGCTAAGGTCATGCCAGTTGCTCATGGTATGTGTTACAAATGTATGTAACAAACCATGCGGTCAGCATTACCTAACTTTAAATTGAGACAGAGATCTGTTCCCTTTTCTGAAGTCTACTGGTGTCTAAAGAAATTGTGTCATTGCAGGGATTTTAAGCATTACTAGAGAATTGTGTTTAAATGCTCTGTATTTTAATTTAAGATACTTCTAAGCTAATTAAAAATGTTTTCTATAACTTCAATAGGTATTTTTCACAGCAGACATCTTGGCTTCTCACAGTTGATATAGGTGGTACTAATAACATTAGCGATGGCTATTATTCACTTGTTCCAGTAAACCATGATAGTGAGTCACGTAATGACAGCTCTGGGTTATCAAGTATGATGGCCTTTTATCTTTATTGTTGACCAGTAGGATTAACAATAACACTGATGCATATTTACGCTAACACATTTCTCAAAACAGCCTCTAAACCATTCCTTGCTGTTGCCCCTTGAACTATCAGTTAGTTACAATCCAATTTTGTGTGCAATCCAAACTCCCCCAATTTATTAATACAGCAATATTCTCAACTGGGCCTTAGAGTTTCCCAACGAGATAAGCAGATAGCGGATACCAGTGCCAACTGCAGACTTTGCAGCAGCATGCAGTGCTATATATATTGTTCTTGAGTTTCCCCCATATAATGAGAACTGATTTGTTTAACTATTTTGCACATTTGGTTATGTTCATATAGCCTTTCCTCCCACATACTGCCCACTGGCCAACAACTCCCTGAAAACCACTGAAGCAAGGCTGTAAGGGGTGCTATGGGTGTTAACTTCTACATTAGCTTATACAGACGATTTTCTATAAGGCACTGTCATCTGTTTTGTAATACATATGTAAGATTCATTACAAAACTGATTTATATTTCATTGTTCTGTTACGTTTTCCTGGATGTCAAAATTCTAATACCCTCTCATTCAATACAACAAGCTTTATCAGCTAGGTTAGCACATATTACTGGACAACAACCACAAACATTCAAGCCACCTCTACACCCTACACAGTCTATGTCAGTATCTTTTGATAAAGTAAGACACCGGAAACACAGTAGCATACTAAAATGTGATGTTGTGATGAAAATAATAGGGGTGAGTCAAGGGCAAGTGAGAAGGAGGCTCTACTTTCTGGGTACTTTTTGTCAAATATTTTAGGGATACACATGGAAAATCCCACTTATTCCTTGTATCTTCCCTAAATTCTTCTTCTAAATTAAGGACTGACAGTTTTCCTGTAATCAGCATTTCCACTCCCAGGTGAGATAAACCTTTTCTAAATGGGGTTACGGGTATAGACTCACAAAACCTAAGGTAATGTTTCAATTAAAACTGTAAGTGGGTAAAAAACACTTTATTATGTAAATCTTTATTCCTAAAATGTCAAAGTAGATATCAAATTAGATTAGAATAGAAGTTAATACATTAGAGACTGTCTATTTTGTATACTCACTTCAATTAGCTGGGAACCTTGCAAATTACGAACATATTGAACGGTGATTAACAGGAATCGAATGGCTAATGAAAAGGGACAGTACATATTTTAATATTTGTCATTAAAACAAAGTGCTATAACAAAGCGATTGAAAAACAGTAGTGAAAAGATGTTCTACCGATGTGACAGAAGAACAAAGAACAAACTTAAATGTGAAACACTTTGTGGTTAGCTGCAGATGTTTTCCGGGCAGAGCAGCTGTGGGAGTATAGCTACTGTATGTTTAGAGAAGCACACCACCTGTATCCAAGAAACAGCATCTGAGATATTGTGTGACATTTTCACCACAAATTGGAAGATGACAGATTAGAGATAAAGGCTGTGATGAAAAAAAACTACACACAATGCAATCTCTCAATCTTAAATGTGGCATCATACTGCTGTATTTCACACTAGAAAGTTATTCTTAGTGCCCTAAGTGGTTACATTTACAGCCCAAAAAAGGATAAATATTTATTGATTTGTTACCCTGAAACCGATTAGATGGCACATTTATTATTGCATTGACTCTCTGCTTTCACAATATTAAATAATTGTCTTACATACCCAGTCTCCTAACCACTGTTTTTTCTCAGTGGAAAATCATTGTCTCCACTTCTCTAGTGTCATGCCCAAAGTTCAAATTGTGTAATAATGGTAGTCGTGTGATTAAACTAAGGGAAACTGTGTTCTCTAGTTCCCTCTTCCCTCTCACTGAGAGTTACTCAGTTCGGTCAATTGTGCCATATTCCAAAACACATCATTTAAAAAAACAAACAAACATAGCAACAGAATATTATGGATGTGGCTGTTTTCTGCCATGATACATTGTTGTTATCTCTCCTAAAGAAGTTACATATGGTCAGATGAGACTTAGCTGGAAAGCAGACAGGGAAGTTCATCACGCTTCCTGATGTCTTCTGTGACGTGGAAGAACTGAACAACAACATACACGTGAACTCATACAACCCTCACACCCTCACAATTCTGTGGAAGCCCACTTTAGGCTGCTCAACAGTAAGCTGTATATTCAAAATGAATCTCGGCAAAACAATTATTAGTTACATGTATTACATTTGCTACTATCGATCTTTTAAGAAAATAGACATGATGACATGTCACAGCAGGAAGAGCACAGGTGTACATAATAAATTGAATGCTAGCTGAATTCCATTTAGCTGCTTCAAGTTTCAGGGTCCTGATGTAATACATGCTGGCTCACTGTAGCACTGCCAAGGCTGCCTGGGACACTTGAATAGAACAAATCCATTGTTAATGTTATTACATATAATAACACATGTGCCTATGCTGTATCAAATATACAGTACTGTTCAACTAAAACAGGACTCAGGCTTAGGTTGACCTCATAGATTGCTCGATGACTCACTCAGCTCCACCCATCTGGTTTGTGTGAAGAGGAAGTCCTTTTCCACTCACTCTCTCAGACTGACAGAGCAAGCTCCACAGCACGATGGTGAGTTTGTCCTCTTATCTTTTACTTACTCTTTTGAAAACGTATTGTTGTCTGTCGAGTGTGTGTGTGTGTGTGTGTGTGTGTGTGTGTGTGTGTGTGTGTGTGTGTGTGTGTGTGTGTGTGTGTGTGTGTGTGTGTGTGCGTGGACTCAATCAAAGCCTTCCCAGTAAGGGTCGTATGTTTTAGCCACAAGTAACCATAGCAGAAAATCTTTTTGGCCTCTGCAAGATTGACTATCTTACAGAGGGAATATGTGCAAATAAGCACTTATATATATAAATAAGCATATATATATATACATTATATTACATTTGACTTATTTACTCAGCTTTGTGTATATAAGTGACCAAGAGAGAGTGAAACATATTGTGTGTTAAAAGTGTAAATACTTGTATTTGTTGATTTCACACGTGACTGGTTTATAGTCATCGAGTGACATGTGTTGAGGAAAGCCTGCATTCCAGAAATGCCAATTCATCACAAAACACGTTATCTAGTATACATGACGCTGTTTCTTGAAGCTGTGTAGCGATAGCAGCAAAAACACATAAACTTATCCCGACACAAGTCTCTCAACTAAATTGAATCCGTTTCACCCAACACAAAAAGTCTTCTCGTATTTTGACCCACAGGAAGCATCACACAGCTCACACATTAGAAAGACATGAAAATCAATGTGCGATGAGATAAAGGAATGTGTGGAACTGCTGTGTGGTTTCGTAGTGTATCTGATTGGCAAAAAGGCAGGCATGCGTTTATTGCGTGGAAACAATGCAGCAGGGTGAGTAGTGCTTTGTAAATCATGTTACGTCATGTGGGAATCCCTATTCCAATGAAGCCTGTTTGATTACTACTGTAACTGTTGGTGTAGTCACAGTAGACAGAAGGGATTTATGACACATATAACTCAAAGTCAATCATAATGCTCAAACGATCCTCTCTGCTTTGCCAGACTCGCTTGTATACAATACATTAAACCATACACTGTAGCCTCAGAAATATGCCATAGTGTTGACTCACAGAAATAACAAAAAAATATATATCACATTCAACACTGAAGAAGACATGATGCCTGATGTTTATCTTAATAATGAGTCAAGAATGTCATAGTTAGGAATGTATCTTTCATGATCCATCTGGTATCACTTTAACTGAAACCAGATACCGATTACAATACTTTTATGATCATATGGCCTTTGGGAATTCCCTCAGATGTGGTTTCTGTTAAGGATGACACTGCTGCTTATTATGAAGCACGGTGCATGTCGTGGTTTTCCCCCTAGGAGCCCTTTTTTTCTATGTTATTTTTGTTACAAAATAACTAAATAAAAGAATAATAGAAGACATTGTCTTAAGTGTGCCCGTACAGGAATACACCCTTTCTGCACAGCAAAATGAACGGGCTTTCTCAGACCACTGGGACTTTCCTTTATCTTGGTGTCTGTTGAAAACACTCTCTGGATATTTTCTTTCAGGGTGACAGAAATGAATTTTCCTTTGCAAGACGTGACTGTCAAGGGCCAGCGAGATATTTCACATAAGATTGCCTTTTGTTTGTGTATACATTCAAGAGGCCGTGTTTGCTGTATGAATGCAGAGTTTGAATTTACAAAGTGTGCACATTTAAAAAGAATCAGTGACAATCCATGGTACTGTGCACAGATTTAAAAGACAACAGATCAAAAGATAATCAATCCTATCACAGTGTTTAACTTGTTTGTCTTTTCAACAGGCATCACGTTGCAACCCACATTTCCTGTAAGTACCCCGGCCTTTTTCCTATTGCCTCATGATTTTGAGAAGTAGACATGACAATGCTTTGACTCCCTTTTGAGTCTATTTTTAAATGATTTGCATAATCTACCATGATCACAGCGTTAGACATGATGTCATCAGTAAACAGTGTGACCTGAACTCCAACCTTTTGAATTTTCATTTGGGTGAGGCTTCCTAAGATGATTTCCACAGAATGACCAAGTGATGTAGTCATTAGTATTAACGTGGTCTATGTGAGTGTTACAGTCAAGACACTGAATACTTCCTGAGTCAAACTCTCCATTTAAAATGCTGGCAGCTGTTTTACTGTGCGCCAACCACAAAAGATTGACAGGAAACAACTTAAACAAATTTCAACAATTATCTGTCTGAGAACTACCATACAGGTTTCATCATGGTACAAATAATTACCTCCTTTGAGAATTATTAGACTCTACTGCTAGTTGCAACTGGGATAAAGTCTTACATCGTACTACTACTGAAGTAATCTAGTGGTTGATAACATTATTCCTAAGGCTTTAAATCTAATAATAACCTAATGAGTTTATGACCCTGCATCACTCAGTGGAGCTATTGCTGCATGTGTCAAGAGTCATCAACTGAGGCTCCTGTGCTAAACAAATGTATGTAACATGGACCCATATTATCTAAAGGGGCAAGTATACTGAGAACTGAGAGTTGAACTTATTGTGTAATAATAACTCTCCTCAGAGTGTTTTAAACTACATTGGAGTCACCTCTGGGAGGAACTATTGATTGAAGTACTTTATAGACCCATAAAGTAATATACTCACTATATTCATACTGCTGAACTGTGTGTGGGGTTTCACATTAATATCACCTTTGAGTGTGTACTTGTTTTTATAGTAGAGTCGGCACAGTCATGTCAGCTTTAGAGAGATTGACGGTTGTTGACAGCGGAGGGCAAGTTCAGTGAATATGATCAGGTGTGGCTGATAGTGACTAACTGAACCACTCAATTGGAAAATCTCTGGGCGTAGGGCCAGCTGAGAAAGGTGTTTTCTATGGCTATCTGTCAAATTATGTATGCATGCCATGCCTCTTTGTGTCACTGCAACGCCCCAGGGTTATCTGAGCAACCGTGTAAGCAAATTTTGCTTTATTCTGTCTTCCCAGAATCCCAAGGCTTTCTCTCCAGCTGCTGGTTTTGACGATGACATGTCACTCTGCTGTCACAGGTGAGCAGTTCTGTCACATCAGTGCCTCAACAACACACACCGTCGTCTTGGTTTTATAGTGAAACAAGTTAAATCATCCAACTCTGCAGCTCTACAGAACTAAATTCTCTTTTTAAGGAATAGTTCACCATGTTGGGAAATATGTCACTTCATTTGCTTTCCTGTCTCGGTCGAAGTATTCATTAACTTTTCCTTTAAAGATCACATCCCCGGTCATATAGTGCACCTATTAGACAATATATGCAAAAAATAAATAAAATTGATCCAGTGATCTTTTCTTCCTGTAAAACAAAATATGACGTGGGCTTACGTAAGCGATTCAAAAAAATGTTCAACCAATAATATAACATCCATCTATCAATCAATCCGCAACTCTTAGCGGCACGTTAGGTGTGTGAGTGGAGTCACAGTCCCCTGTAGCCCCGTGTTGCTCTACATTCTAAGCTCGCACACTTTTTAGCAATCCAATCAAATGTGAAGGATTTGTTTTAATTCCCTCTTGTAACTGTACACCGCTCAAATATTCTATTTCACTGGGGAACACGTCATAATACAGAAGCACTGGGACTTTAAGGCCCATAAATCACAGACAAAACGAATAACTAGCTGGTGAAGAAAGTAACTTTGTTGGTGGAAGATCAAAATCGAAACATAAATGGCGTGCCTAAAAACACCCACACACAAGGTGACGATGAAAAGAAAGACCCGTTTGTTGCTCACTGTAACGCCACTTTCGATATTGTGACCTTTAGCTCATGTACGACATGAAGGGAACACTATATTAGTTGTGTATTTTACATAAAACTCAAAAGACAAATGATGAGGAACTGAGACAATTCTACTACGTCATAAAGAGAAGCTATAAAAAAACAAACTGAACAAAGAACCCTTCACACCACCACAGCCTAAAGTAAGAACTGTTTACTCATCGTTTATTTCAAGTTGAAAAACAAAGATGGCAAACCTTTTTGTTAAAGGTTATACTCTCTGACATGCAACATTGACTCAGGAACACTGTACACTCTCGTCCCCTTCTTGATTGTATTTTCATTTATCATGTTATACTCCACATATCATTATTCTGTCAACTCTTACATACACGGTGCATTATTTTTATGAATTTTCTTTTTTTTTTCACATTGACAAAATTGCGTACAACACAATTTGCCTGCATTCACAATTCCATACTGTTTCATGGAGACTTACCCAGCATGCTCTAACCCTTTCTCTCGCTTCCATTTTTTTTCTTCCAGAAAATGCTGCTTCGATTCAGCTCAGAGGGGAGGTCGGTGGAAAAGTGACCTTCCACTGTCCCGTTGACAAAAAACGGACATTGGAATTTTTGTACATCCAGAAAGGCAAAGACTTTGTGAACGGCTACCATGCATCAGGAAATGTATCAATGTATGAGCCATGGAAGAACACCAGAGTGGATCTTGACAAGATGACGATACTCATGGTCAATTTGAACGTCTCACATATTGGTGACTATCGGTGCATTATCCGGTACAAAGACAAGAGAGTTGAACCTGAAATACACATACACCTCAATGTCACAGGTATGATTTAAAAATACATTTGATTGTATGAGTTTTAGGTTTTTAGGAGTTTTAATTTCTAACACTTGAGAATGACGGAATAATACTGTATGCAGAGTACACTGATGAAGGCGCTCAGCTCATGTCTAACATTGTAGGTGAAGAATAGTTTTCTTTCACCTGAAAGTGGTGCCAGTGAAAATGATTTGACCAAATCATTATCTGGGTTTAGCAGCAATACCTGCGCAATCCCAGGTGTTTGAGCAATAGTACAGGAGAGATTTTATTGGAATGACAAAGGAGAAAGTCAGTGCCCAGCATTTGAACTGATTACAGCACGGAAGTATGTGCATAATACCTAGCCAGCTAAGTTTAGGAAATCCTTTACCACTCAGGTATTGAACCTTGAGTTTTACTGTCAATTGTTGAAGTGGGGATGTGCTGTTTGAGGTACAAGAAATCTGATTCCCAGACCAATTTGTGACTCCAAGCCCACTTATTCAGGGTCTGAGCAGTCTGGAGTCCATCCCAGCATCTCCTTTACCAAGAGTAGGGAAACTCTCGACAGGTTATCCATCTCAGGACCACTAGTGTGGATAGACTTAAATGCCTTCAGTATAATAACAAACAAAAAAAACCAACCGTTGCATTAATCCATCACTGTCTCAGTAAAGGTGAATTGTACGGAGTTTGTGATCTTAAAACTTAGGGAGGCTCTATGAATATTGCATCATTGAAAAGGTGTATGGCTATGCAACCTACAGTACTACTACCTGACAGTGCTCTTTTCATCCCTGTCTCTTTCTCCTAGCAAACTACAGCAAACCCACACTCAAAGAGCACTGCAGTGATGAAAATAATCACTTTAGTTGCCTAGTGAACTGTACCTCACATGGTGGCTACCCAGCCACTGAGGTGACATGGCACATACCGGGGAGTTTGAAGTTTGTGAACAACAGTAAAATGATCGATCCAGACACCACAACGTTCAACATCTCCAGCATCGCATTCGTCAACTGCTCCGATGGAAAGCCGACGTCCCTCAGATGTTCTGTGGGCGACGTCATCTCAGAAATGTTCCCAGTCTGTGAGTAGGCTACCCACTCAAAAGTCCCAAAGGTCCCAAAGGTCACCAAATTCTGTTTTGAACTTTTACCTCTGGGCAAGTTTTGGGAAGTGTGAAAGGCAATGGGAACTCCTTGGCATAGATCTGTTTTTATGGCTACTGTTAAAGGAATGTGGGAGGGGAACTTTTGCATCCTTTTACATCCTGTTAATGATTTTCACTAAAAAGTTTAAAGTTTGTGTTTCTGCGTTGAGATTCTAAAGCTTAAACAAGACTAAGACTAAGCAAATACAAACATTCTCTTTAACGTTCTGCAAGCCATAATTAACAAAACAAAATATTTCAGTTCGCCAAAGTTCTAAAAAAGAACATGTTACCGGTTTGGTCCAGGTTTTGAGATATTGCAATTTCTGCTTCACTATGAAACAGTTTTAATTGGAATTATACCTGACATGTGTACCTGTGGATAAGGAACTCATTTAAATTCAGTGATTTTTCACAGAAAAAGTTAAATTCACCTTAATTGCAGTTGGAATTTCAGAGACGGATATCTTAAATAAAAACCATCACTATTGGCATGTACCATTAAGAGTGAAAATATATAAATAGTGTTTTTCATATATATATAGTTAATATGTTTTGATAAACACTGTTCTCATCTGAAGGTACACGCAAGGATCCACCTGACACTCGCGGTCCTGTGATAACAACAGTAGCCATCTGTGCAGTGGTGGTTGTCAGTGTTATGGCGGCATTGCTAGTGCGGTGTCATTGCAAGAGAAGTAAGGACAGATATTAGGTTTGTCACAATGTATACTGTGCTACACACATTTGCACATCTGTTTGTAAAAATACAAAGATGAAAGTACAAAGGACTGAGCATAACAGAGAAAAACTCACAGCACTTTCTATGTTGGTTTCCAGGAGAATCAGCAGCTGGGAGGCAAGAAAATGGACGTGAGGAGTAAGTGGATGTTTGCAATTTTCAACAAAAATACTTGTAATACTTTGATTACATTCATAAGTAATGTAAAATATAAGCTGATAAAGGGTTCCATGAGGCACAACTCATGATGGCTAAGTTTTACATCACATCGAAGTCTTGTAACCTCTGACCGTACCCCTCTTTTCTTTTTCCCTTTCCATTTTCTCCAGCGAGGAAACAGACCTCAATGAAAACAAGGAGTCTCCTTGAGGGCTGAATTGGTTACGATTTTTTCTCGGACCATAGAATCTACAACTAAAACTGTACGTCACGCAAATGTACGTTACATTTGTGACTGACTGCTGCATACAAGGCAGGAACGGCCAGAGTCAATAGTCGGAGACGCACTGGGGACCTCCTGCTCTTAACATTTCGCTGACACTTGTGACTATTTAAGTGTTTAAGGAAGTATTCCTTATCAGTATTCTTTTACGGGTAATGTACAGTGCATCGTTCAACTGAGAATAGGTTACTTCTCCAAAAAAAAGGCTTTTCCAATGGTTTGTGGTGAGAGTGTTGTCGTATACTGGAAAACAGTCTGTTGGGGAAACACCTCCAAGCATTGTGAGCAATGACAACAAAAATACTGTATGTAACATTATTGAAATACTGTGTATTGTTTACTGTTGTACTGACCTCTACGGGGATCTGTTACGAATCCTGCAGGCTTCACTATTTAGACTGTATTTTATTATTTTTAAATGCAGTATAATGTTTTTTTTGCACTTTAAAAATAGTATTTTCTTATTTAATGCCCATAATAGAACTGTAAACATTAGTCCGCACATATGTTTTAGTTTACTTTAGTTTTACTTTAGCTTTGTCCATCAAAAATAAGGTATCAGCTTCAAGGTATCAAAAGCTGTGAACAAATATTTATGAATGCAGAAAAGATGGATGTCAAAACACTGTTTGCACAGGAATTTGTTCTCTGAAGTACACACATTTTCTGCAATAAGTTATTCGTTAACTGTCATTACCCTTATCAAACTTTTGACGTTTTTCTCTCAGGTGACTGTTCTCATTTGAAATAGTGCTATTTTTCTAAATATTTATTTAATTTGGTGTTTTTGTTTCTCATTATCAAATTGCACATCTTTTACACCATTTAATTCTTCCTTTCACATAATTACCAAACCATCTCAGAGGACTGCTTTCATTTTCTAAATCTGTAAGAAACACTCTTGTAATAAGGCTGTTCTGTATCTCATTTACATACATAAAAATCATTGAAATATATAATCAATTATACTTCTGCAATTACTTCTTTGTTGTGCACTGTGTGCATTGCTCTCACTTTTCACTCCACTATGTGGTCGGATCACCGTATTTGAACTGCTGCAGTAGATTGTATTTACACTGTTTTAAGACTTGGTCTTTTAGTTACACAAACTGGTAGAAATACAGCATTACCCCAACTCATTTATTTTCAATGCAGTTGTTTTGCCACTAGATGTCGCACTAGCACCACAGAGTCAAGACAAATCTGCTATTATGGCTGATTGGTCTCGTTAGTGTTGTGTGTACTATAACATCGGAATATTGTACCACATCAATGAGCCAACCTGCAAAAGCAACTTCCTTTAAAACAATGTCCTATATCAGAGCAAGTTGAGCACAATCCTTTTTTTAACAGGGATACACGACGTCTCTCTGAACTCAATATGTGGTCACCTGCCATGAGAAGGATGAGTAGCCCTGCTTTACTGGAGGAAACGAGAAGAGAAACAAGAGCAGGGAAGAGAAGAGGATTGTAGAATAGATGCGAGATCACATCAAAGGAGGGAGGGGGGAAGAGATGTCAGACAAGATGCATTGAATGTATTGAGACAAGAGGGCGTCCTGTCCAACATAGGATATTGCCATCATTAAAGATACACATCTTTGTCTCTATTCCCACCACCACTCTGTCTCGGTCCCATGCTCGTTCTCCTTCTTTGCACTTTTTATGTTCATAACGCTTCTCAATTTCTCTTCCTCGCTTGCTTTCTCTCTGTCTCATGAGTCACTGTGACAGGCTGTCAGTCCACCTCTCTGCCCTGTGTTTACATTGGGCAGCAGAGCAGCACCAGGCTGGTTGCACTCCAGGAATGTAACCCCCAAGGTCCCTGCCCTCCTCCTCTTTTCCCTTCTCCCTACATCCATCCTCCCCATATTTTTCTTTCCCACCTTCATTCTTTTATCCCCTCATTGCACAAGTTCACTTCTTCCCGTTCTCCTCACTTTCCTTCTGTTTTTTCTTATCCTCCCCTCTGCTCCATCAGTCCCCTTCCTCTCCCTCTGCCACCTTTCTCTCCTCTTTTCTAACCCATGCTTTCTGTCCTCTGAACCTCCACTCCCCTTCTGCCTCGTCTTTTTCTATTCCCTCTTTAAAATCCAGAGAGCATTGTCCAAACTCGCTCACAGCCCCCAATTCCCTGTCATCGTCCCCTCACCTCCCACTCCTCCCCATCTCTCTGCCGTCCCTCCCTCATTCCTCTGCTGTCTAACCCAAACAAACCAGGGAGGCTCTGTGGTGGCTGTGGGAGAAACACACCACATGTCAGACTTGGTTTAAACATAAACATTAGTCAATTTGAGGTACTGGAAAAGGATATGAGACGCTTAAGTTTAACATGAGACAGAGCTACTAAAAGGAAATCTTAACGCTAAAACTTACCACAGAATATACAAAAATCAGAGCAGAGAACTGTATATTTTGGTGTATATTGGCAAAAGTATATTCCTGGAATGGGGAAACTGCATCAAAAGACTAAACCCAACAGAGTGCACAGAAGAACAATTTAAAAAGTGAATTTTCCATTGATATATATGATGAACAAAGCACCTAATTTACTTTATAAATCAATAAAATAGATTGTGAGATTGCAAACAAATATCTTTACAGATGGAAACGCTGGTATTTGAGATACTGACAAACTTCCGCTCATTCCAAAAGGTATTAAGCATGCGATAACAAAATGTTTAATTTACACATTATGGGTCAAGACAAAGAAAGTAGATCTAATACTTATGAACAATCTACGCACACTATTCTGTTTTCCAGTGACGCAGTAGAGTGTGTAATCTCCTGCTTATTGGAGAACCTTTTCAGTCAGAACAGTCCGGTCTCAGCAAGCGGCATGCGACCTCTGCCACACTGTGCTGTTTGGCGTCCATTCCAGGGGATTTATAATCAGATTATGCTAGTTATGAAAGTCAACTAGATTAGTTTTTAAGTGCGAGGGAGCCGGAGCACAAGGCATCAATTCACAGAGGGTGAGCGGAGCTGATCAGCATGAGGGAGATTGGACTGTTAATGTTCTCAAAATAAAACCAGATCATTCAGTCTCTGAACCCTCAGCATCAGAAAACATCAATAACTTTGATTTATTTGTTTTCACAGGACCTTCTAGTATGCTCCCGTCAAACGCAAAGAATTTTGTGTACATTTTAGTAGATCACTTTTGTAGATGGGGAGGTTTGGAAGGAGCAGAATGAGGCAGATAGAGCAGAGACAGCGAGGGACCGAGCAGGTCAGGAGGTTCAGCTCTGGTGCTTCAGCTGAGTGATCATGTTGTTGCTGTCACTGCAGAAACCCTCTCCCTGACCTCCAGAGACAGGAGAGGTGACCTGGAAGCATTTATCACCTCTGTGCTTTCTGACCCATGACCTGAGGCCTGAGATAGGGAGAAGAACACTAACACACCAGAGAGAAGAAGGAGGAGATAAAGAAAGACACGGGGAAGGGGTGACCAATGCAACAATACATAAGTAGCTATTTGTTATACTAAATCTGTAAAACAGAACTGTTTGTTATGTTGCTCAGGAGTGCACATTTCTGGAAGAATAATAGCTTTTAGTAATTTAAATTTATAATAACAGCTTCATGAAACTGTTGGAAACCAGTGCGGACTTTGTGAGTGTGCATCGATGGCAATATTTCTCTTGGTCAGAAGATGAAAACATTGCCGGTGTTTATTTGTGGGCCCGCTTTTGGTTGTGCCAAAAACCATCAGCAGAGACTTGAAAGAGCTTAAAACAAGTCGGGAGAGAGATGTTTGCTGGCTTGGAGCCCAATGGAACTATTCACACCTCTCTGTAATGGCGATACACCAAAGGAGTTCTTGGACAAGGCCTTTTCATCTAGGACATGACCCAACACCTAAAGTTGTGTGTGTGTGTGTGTGTGTGTGTGTGTGTGTGTGTGTGTGTGTGTGTTGATGAGTAAAATCTGAGCAGACATTGATGAGAGTGACATCTCCTTTGAATATTTATAGTACTGATAGCAATTCTTCTTAAGATGTGACCTTTACTTTTACACACAGACACCCTCCCACACTGTGTGTGTGTGTGTGTGTGTGTGTGTGTGTGTGTGTGATAAATTGTACAGTAGACATTGTTCCCCAGACAGGTGATCACGCTGAAGCCGACTGTCCCGTGGGAGGATCGTATGGGGTGAGCCAATGAGAAGAGAATGAGGGATTGGCAGGTAAGATGCCCAGTTGTCTGCAGACGGTTGGCAGCCTCATGTTTCTGCAGAGGCTGAACATCAAAGACTGTCAAAAGTATTTCTAATGCGTGTTGTGCAAGACTGTGAGTGGCATCACACTATAACGAGATATTTGTTACTTACTACAACATTGTATGTCTTAGTTGCTGGTCCACAGTACTTTTCTACTGTGTGATAACGGAGGATGGATGTTCTCATTCACAGCCCACTGCTGTGGATACTGTGACATTTTCTGTTACACTGCAAGCAACTGCACAGCCATGAATTGCAGACTCTTGGCTCATTTGCTTCATGCACATGGAAGACATTGTAGATTAAAGAGACAGTATGGTTTCGTTGGTTGGAGACAAGCCAATGAAAATGAAAGAGATGAATTTGGTCCATAACTCAAACCTGGAAAATTTGGAGTGTTTTCTTCTTCTGGATTACCAGCGCCAAGATATTATAATGTTTGAATTATCAATAATCAAATCAAGAAATGTAATGTTATCAAATCTTTTCAGACAAACAAAGTAACAACCTCAATTAACAAAGATCGACAACTGTTTGTTAGCAGATGTGCAAATTAGATAGTAAACACTAAGTATATGTAAGTTATGGCACTGGAAGATGATCAAGCTGTTTGCTGTGTGTGTGCATGCTTGTGTGTTTGTGGATGCATGGAATCTATGAACTCTGGCAATGGCTGTTGAACCAGCTGTGTGACATGTATCCAGTTATTTCCTGAATTACAACAGTAATTCTGCATATCAGCTGCTGCAAGAAGATGTGAAATACATTTTTTTAAATGTTTTTAAATAGTGTGTTCTATGTGTGCTCGGACCAAAGAGCTGCAGATGAAGGGGACACAAGTGAAACTGAGAAAAGACGTGAAGAAAAGTGGCTGACATGCTGTGCAAGCTGGGGATACGTGACACCAACAGGTCCCTACGGCAACCTCCACTTAAATTTATCTCGACACCCCAGACGTGGTGAGGGACTTGAGGAAGGACTGGATGTACAGACGCTAAGGTGGCTGAAATATAGACAAAAGAGGCAATTTATGTACAGTAGAGCCATTTTTTGGACTTTGTTTTCCTTCCGTATTCATCAGAGCAATGACCTGTGTATGAGCTTGCATGTGAGAGACATGAAGATGCGTGTATTTGTAAGTGTGTATTTGCGTGTGTAATAAGAGACACCTGAGACGGTTAGAAGGTCATTCCTGGAGTCTGGTCACATAGCTTTGATCATTTTCTCGTCGCCTCAGAAATAGACCAGCGAGGACAGAGCGGGCACAAACTCTCCCTCTTTACGTGTGTGTGTGTTTCCAAGAGGAGAGTGCTAGCTCAACAGCCTGGCAGGGAATCCACACTTGTTTGTAGTGCACAAGCCTGTGTTTGCATGACTGCACTAATGCATTTGCACTCATACCTTTGTTTGGTACCGCTTGCATTTGCTGTGTGAATATGTCCATGCGCATGCATGCAACTATGTGTGGGGGCAGTGTGTGTGTGTGTGTGTGTGTGTGTGTGTGTGTGTGTGTGTGTGTGTGTGTGTGTGTGCACTCATGTGAGTGTTAAGAGGTGTGATCGTGGTTTAAATTCTTAAGTTGTCAAAACAATAAATTCGAGCAAGAGTCTCCGATCAGATTCTGAGAGCTGCCCTCCATCAGACTGTTACGCACCGTTTACATGCAAATGTTTACATGTAATAACGATTTTACTCATTTCTAAGTGAACAAGAAAAGACTTAAATCTGTTGATCAATTCAATCACTCTGACCACGGCTTGTTAATGGGGTGTGGTATTTTAACAAGTTTGCACAGAGAACAGGTTTACAAGGAGTACATGTTTTAGAAAGAGGTGCCCTGCTCTGTGTTTGGTTTATTGAATTATGACTTCAGCAAACCTTGTAAGGCAAGGATTCATTCAGTGCAGAGTTTGAAGAAGGCCTTAAAGTATTTAATTTGCCCATAAAGCAGCACAAAACCACCCAACGGGCAAAAAATGATTAGTCTTTTCCCTCAGAAAAGCAGCTGCACTCACAAGAGAAATAAAGTTAGTGGAAACACTGGCATGACCGATGACATCATTAAGTTAAAACATTAAAACTCGAAAACTATCTTTTAAAATAATGGTTTATTCACTAAATAAAAAAAATAAAAAGGGATATATATTTTTGCTGACTTTTGCCCGCTGAAACTTGCTGGAAATTGCATGTTTTCATACAAAAGCACAAAATTGTGAGCTGATTTATCCTCTTCCCCTGCGGATATTAGCCTTTAGGCTAAGCTCCACTGGTTGGCCTTCCAATGGAGAAAGCAACAGAGTATAATTAACTCATGTAATGGAGCCGTGCAGTCGTTCAGACAGGCACAGACACTGTTTTATAGTCACATGTTTCACACACTCGCTATGAGAGACCACAACTTAATATAAACAAGTTGGTCTATAAACTGATATGGTGCTTATCCTTCCACAACCGATCTGCACTATAGGCCTGTATCTTTGCTTGATACCACCACTGCCTGGTATCAAGAAATATAACTCCCTCCAGCTCCTTCCAAATACTTGATAATATGCATGTAAACATGTTAACTGTTGGTATGTGAACATGCTTAAGTCAGCAAGGTACCAACTCAGCTTTAGACAGTCAAGTATTTTAACATAAAGCTGAGCCTAAGATGTCCTAAAATGGCTACTGTACAAGGAAACCCCCTTTAATTTAGTTCAAAGTGCTAAATTCAAAATTCAGAGCATATCTATTGCCTCCACACAGCTCTCAACATGGTTGATAGCTGAGCCGGCGGCTCGCAGTTAACCGTGTTAGCAGTGCAAACAACGGCAACAGTGCTGACAAAGCTAACAGTGTTCACCCGGGGGGGGGGGGGTGCTGCGCTTCCTCAACGATGTCGAGCTAGCCAGTGGGGCACACTAACATGCATTAAAAGGTGCATGCACACGCCTGCCCGGTTATGTTAACAAAGCACAGAGTAGCTTGGATTACAACACACACAGAGGGAGAGCGCCTTCATTCTCTGCTCAGGTAGACTTTACTCTGCTAACGTTTTACATAGCAAATAAAGCAGTTTAATGCTCTGAATATCATATACAGAATATTTTACAACATACGTCTCATACTGCTAGTCTCATACTGCTAGTGAGGCAATAGACTTCTTTCTTATTGATATATAAGAAGGTGAGAAAGGAAGACAGAGAAGGGCTGACAATGCATATGTGGTGGAGGGCAACTTCCTTACCACACCCATCCTGTTTTATTCAGAGTCGTTATTACCCTTGTGGCTACTGTCTTTTTTTCCTCTTGCTTCCTGAACTTAACTAGCCCCCGAGTAACCTGCCATCATTGCAGCTGTCATGGAAAAATTCAAACTCATGTCCTGATAAATATAAATAAAATGTAAGGTTCAAACAAAAAAGACCACCAATCCCTCACGCAGCCCTCCTGACTGCTGAGAAGACCATGTTGTCACTGGCATACACAAGCAGAGATTGATGAAAAAGACTATAAATGTGCTTGGAGTGCATTTATGGAAAGAAATGTTGTGCTGGCAGTCCCCCCCGCTCACAATGATGCTGTTGGGCTGGTTCCTATTGCTGTGCAAAGCAACAGTAGTAAATTGTGCACAGCCACAAGTCACCAGGTGTTACACCAGATATGAGGTCCAGGTCAATGTGAAAGATAAGAACAAGATTAGATTGATGCTTCATTTGTGTGTTGTTCTGCTACTGGGTTTCAAACCAAACATGGTCTTTGTCAGAACCTTTGCTCGATGAGGACTTTGGTCTTCTTTGGAGCCGCTACACAGAAAAGTTGACGCTTGTTTGAATAAATGCCCAGACAGAAAAGACTATCTTTGTTTGAAACTTCGCACAGAGACCATGTTTGGTTGCATTTCAAAACCTGAGAAGCCCACAGGCGCCATCAATCCATTATAAAGGTATTGCAGCATCTCATCTTTCTCAGAGCAGAACAGAGCATCAGGCGGGGGGGGGGGGGATGCAACGCATGCTTGGCCGACCTTCCCAACACTTCCAGTGAGACAAATCTCTGGAAGCAGAATAGACATTGCTAAAGTACATCACCATGGGACACGGTTTAGCCTCACCTTCCTGTTTCACAACCCAGAAAATAGCTGAGAAAGATGTACTTTCACTGAGACAAATGCACCCAAACACGCAGACATTCACTCTGAGGCCGGAAGGAAAGACAAACACTGAACACACACACACACACACACACACACACACACACACACTCACACACACACACACACAAGGGGGACTGGGTGTAAATCAAAAGCATGTTGTATGCAAACAGACCAAGGGAAAGCAGAAGCCCTGAGGATGGGGAGGAAGATTGTGATACAGAGAATTTATAACGAGAGAGTGGGGAATATCTACAATTTGTGTCTACTCTAAATCAGATTTTGTTGTTGCTCATGTGAGACTTTTTTCAATCCACATCTGTGAACAAGTAAAAGTATAGAAACTAAATATTCAACATGACTTCTTTAGATCTCAGTGAATGTATTTGGATGCAATATACCAAGATAATTGTGATTGTTAGACCGTAGTAAACCACAGCTAGAATCTGGGCTGCCCGGCACATTGAGATGAAGAAAATTAGCCGTTGGCTTTTCAATTTATGGATTTATACTGTGAAGATGTAATATGCAAGCTGGTTTCATGAGTGTAAAGCAGTATAGCCCAGAATTGGGAGTACATTTGTAGTCAGATTCAAAATAGCATTGGGCCAGCTCACATTGGGTGTGCCGGGCCTCTGCTGTGTAAGTCTAACAAGACGGACATCACTGCCGGCACTACGATCCTGGACACACAGTCGTCATTATCATCTTATTCAGAACACCTTAAATTAATCTTAAAATGTCTAAGGTCAGAGATACTGTCTGGAGGTTATGGCATATCAAACAACACTGTTTTGTCAGCTCTGCTCTTTATAGCCCAGGTTGCAGCCCTACTGCAATAAATGTGTCTAACATATAGGTTTGTTAAGGCTGTTCAAACTTGTATTACCTGCTACATATGTTTAATATGTACAATATCCTGAACTACATTTATCTATATAATAATACTGTAATTTCCCTTCTTTCCCCAACGTTTCCCCTTTGTTTCCATTCTCATCATGTGTGAGGGGAGGTTTGCAAAATGACAAATATGAACTGCAAATCTGTAATGGCCTGGGATGGATAAAGGACTTTTTTTCTATTACCAACGAATAATGGTGAGCAATTACAAAGCATTACAGTACATACACACACATTTAGTTTAGATTTCAGCTGTTATCTACTGTAGAACCCCTTTACTGTATGTTATCCGAGTGTCTTTTGTTTGTGAATTTCTCTTTCTCCCACTCCCCCCACACACACACACACACACACACACACACACACACACACACACACACACACACACACACACACACACACACACACACACACACACACACACACACACACACACACACACACACACTGGAAGCAACTCTCTCCTTGAGGCCATCAATTTGTTGTCAGTTATTGATCCTGTATTGTCACAAGGAATAACAATAGAGACGTCTTGACGTTTGGATATTGAGATACATCAAATATACATCAAAGGGGCCTCATTGATTTGAAGACTTTCAAGGGAGATGGAGGGAGAAAGAAGAAATAAACAAGTGTGAGCTGTTTTTTTAAGCATGATCCACATATAGCTTCTGGCAAAACAGCTACTGTGACTGCAATAAAATTCAACTTTATTCACAAACACATCTATAATTTACCAGAAAAACATTGTAGTACTGAACACTAAATCTTTGCCATTGTGTTTTTGTTGTGCTATGTTGTCTTGGTGATCTGGCAAGCATTTCTGGAGGAGAGCTTTGTTCAAAAATTCGTAAATCGGCCTTTCAACGGTGGATTTTTTAATAACCACATGCTCTTACTGTGGGCAGGTAGCTCTGTTTGGCAAACAAAAGTCCCCAAAGAGCCAGAATGTGAGCTACCTGGCAGTGTTAAATCTAACGGAGTAGAAAAGCCATATACGTTTGCACAGAATAGACAGTGAGTAGTTCATGTGGAGGAGGACATAGTTTGTCTTTAAACCACAGACACTAATGTGCCACTGATGGGGAGAGCATGTGTTGTGTAGCTAGTCACAAGTTAAAACACTCGCAGCCAATCTCACCCAGAAACTTTGTAACTCCACAAAATGGCTGGTGTGCTGCTGGGCCAGGAAAAATCTGCTCAAAATACTGCATCAGCCAAGACACATTTTTACATGTTCAAAAATATTAAAGAAGGCTGCCAAACTATATATATATATAAGAACAAAGCGCCTGTCCAGAATTCTGATCCAAAAGTGTTTTCAAACCACGACACTGGGATAATGACAATGTTACATGACCTGGAGGCTGAGCCAAACCACTGAAAATGCATCACCAAATATCAAAAATATTTGTCGTCAAACCTGTTTTTCCCCCCAAACCCTGAAAAGTCGGTGTGAGGTTTCTGTGGGTTACCACTGTTTTGTCTAAAAAGTTATTTTCACAAAACTGAAAGCAGCTCAGAACAAAGCGAAACAGATGAAAACCTGATCTAAGAAATCAGAATAACAATCAGTCTTTCACGTTGTTTTTGGCGGCGCTCCTTAATAATAAGGAATAAATTGACTTGGAAGCCTACCCGACTCCTCAGTCTGTCCGCCCCCCTGTCTATCCAAACGGCCCTTCTCCCCCTGCCTCCAACAATTACCCCCTCCTTCCCCGCTCCCCCTGCTCAGGCAACCCCTTTGCCCTCTTGTATCCGGCCATTTAGCGTGACAATCCATTATTTTGACGGCTCCCAGAGAAAGAAAGAGAGAGACAAAGAGACAAAAAAACGGGGGTTACTTTGACTTTCAGACATGGGCCCCAATTTTCTTTCCTCTTCTCTCCTTCATCCTTGCCTTCGTCTTTATACTTCCTCCCTTTATCTCTTCTTCATCTACCCCTCTTTTACCCTTTCCACTTCACTTTTCCGTCTTTCTATTTAGAGTTCCTCTCTCCTTACTTATTTTCCTCTACCATCTACGTTCTCACCCCCTCTTACTCCCCGTGTCTTTTTCTTTCCTTCCCCCTTCCTCTCCCTCAAGACCCATTATACCCCCCTTAACTCTTACCCCTGCAACCGCTCTACACCCCTCCGACTTTTTGGCTTTGTTGCTGGCAGTCTTTAGGGAACCTGATAAGGCCTCTATAGGGAGGAGCCAGAGTTTAAAATGTCTCAAGTGGATCCCCTCCAAACAGCCTCCACTTATATCAACCGTACATCGACCCCACCCAAACATTCTAGCACCCTGACACCCTAAGCATCCTCCACCTTCACTTCCTGACAACTCCAACAGCATCTCTGCCACCACTACACTGGGTGATTTCCAAGCCACCTCCCGATTCCAGCCACACGTACACACGTACACACACACACACGTACACACACACACACACACACACACACACACACACACACACACACACACACACACACACACACACACACACACACACACACACACACACACACACACACACACACACACACACACACACACACACACACACACACACACACACACACACACACACACACACACACACACACACACACACACACACACACACACACACACACACACACACACACACACACTCTTAAATGCAATTAAAGTAGCACCTCTATCCTCAACATCCTCTCACACCAAACCTCACAGCCTGTTGCAAACCCAAAACAACACGCTACATCTACACTCTTATTCAAAGTATATATATATAACAGTTAGTGTGTTGTTTACATGTAAATGCTGTGTACTAATTAGCTAATGACTTAAGGCAATACTCTGCCGATTGCAACTACACAGATTAATGTCATGTTAACATCTTAACCAGGTTTTCTTACTTCCTTTATGGTCATACTGGCAATAAGCATAACTTGATTAAGAAAACGTACGTGTTAATGTTTTGAATTACGCTCGTCATGCATGCAGTGTGCTATGGTCGCTCAGATGAAGCAGTGGTATGATAAACATGAAAATGGTTTCCGTGTTAGAGTGGAAGTATATGGCGCACATGTCAAGACATCTTTATAGGGACTATTTATTCAGTATAAGTAGTTCCAATTAAAGCATGTAAACATGAGGCTCGAAGAAAGTTGGTATTTAACCTCAATGTTTAGCATTTATAAGCACTTAATAAATGGTTTGTAACACAATAATGTAAACAGAAAATGAATGACAATATAGTAAAACAGTTGCCATATAAAATGTGTCTTAACAGGAAAAGTTATAATTGTCGACAAATACTGTACATTAATAAACACTGCTTACAACTACATTACAGTCTGTAATAATACATGTATTTAATGTTTGCACACTGCTTATGACTGCTAAATAGGGGAAGGTTGAAGTAAAGTATTTGTGACTGAGTACAAGAGTAGAATCAAATCTAGCTACTGGATTATTGAAATTACAAGTGCAAAAGGAGTGCAAACAGTTGGGCCTTAGCAAATAGTTTCATGACTTTAGGAAAATCATGTGATAGAAAAAAAAAAAAGTTAAGAACCCGCTCCTTTCCTTTAAACTGTTCTCACTCCTCATAAGAAACAGCCAACCCCCCAAACTCTAACGCTATTTCCCTGTGGATTCTGTAAAATGTGTGTCAGGGCCTCAGAAGTGTGGCCAAGGCAAACACCTGGCACAGCTCAGCGATCTGCTACATTTCACCTTTTAGCACAGAAATATGCACTCAGGGAGTTCATACGCACGGACATAAACTCTTACTACAGGGCAGTCTCAGTTTCAGACAGTATGTGTGCACATTAACACACACAGCAGATGCTGGTAAATGCCAAAACATTCACACACACACACACACACACACACAGTGTGCAGTCATATGCAGACACACAGGCAAACAGTCGCTCTAACGGAGGGAGAAACAAGTGAACCCCCCCCTTCTCGCTTTCTGTCTCTCTCCCTGGTGGTGTGTCATGTTTCGGGGGGATAATAGGTGTCACGGTGAGACCCCTTTGGTCTCAGCGCTCTGGGGGACTCTAATGACACACACACACAAATGTGCACACATACACACATTCAACCATGTGAGCACAAGCAGCTCATTCTCTGGACCATGGGAACCAAAGATGACTCTCCACTAACCTCACCTTTCTCTACCTCCATCAGTTTCTTTTTTTTCCTCCCTCACTTTCTCTTTCCTCCTCTTTGTTTTTTTTTTATCCATTACACACAATCATCTGCTTCAGTGTTTCCTTGGGTGATCAAACAAGTAGCTCACCACTGAAGTCTCTCTGTCAGTTTCTTTTTGTGTCTCTCTTTGTTTCTAATCCAGAATGAGTCCAGATGTCAAATTTAATGACGGCATTATTGGGTCACTGCGCAGCAACAGTAGCAACTAAATCTGAACAGCCCATCAGCCAAGTTCTAAAGCATGATGTCATCCATTTGGAAAATCCACTAGGACGTTGTAACAAAATCAGCAAAGTCAGACACTTTGCTTTTAAGAACTTGTGATTTCATAATGCAACAGGGTAGAATCAAAAGGTAATTCCATTATAATAACTTGTATCTTGTGTTTGTAGTTTTGGATGTCATTTCCATCAGTCAAGATAAAATGATACAACCAGAAGTGAATTACTGAGATCTGGGAATTGAGCAACATCATTGCGATACAAGTCAGATGGGGCAGGGTACACAAGCAGTGAGACGATCATGCAGGCTTTTAATAACCGCCTTGGTTAGCCAAACGTGAAAAGCCAACAGTCACATTTTTACCCAAACTGTTTCATCACAACTCACAGATCAACTTTCTGGATCAACTTCAGAGCAACAGTTGTCAAGAGTTAAACGTTAAGATCGATGCTATTCTCATATCTGTTCATTAAACATTAAGCCAAGAGCCTGTTAGCTTAGCATAAAGACTGACAGCACAAGGAGCAGTGTTTTATGGTTTTGTTATAGGCTTATTGGACTATTTCTTGGCCAAGCACTGCTAGTTGCACGGTGATGACAAGACACCAGTAAGTCATTGCAGCCGAGCAGCCAAGAAATAGTCCTGCACATAACTCCCAATAAAACCTCAACATGCTGATTCCACACTTTAGTTTTTGTACGGATTAAATAAATGAGATATAAAGTGGTAATTTGTGAGCATTAGAGGCTTTAGTTGGTGGATTTTTTATATTTTTCAGGCTAGTTGTTGCTCCTTGTTTGCTACCAAAGTACCAAAGTTGTCTTCACACAGTTGTCCTGTGCAGTGAGGGATTCATACAGGTATCATTGGTGACCTCACTCTCAATTGGAGCTTGAAATAAAGTCGTTAAGATAATCTGGTTGTTTGTTGACCACTTGATTCTTGGTGATGTCATGGCATATTCCCAGATCTCTGCAATTGCTTTGGTGAGGACAATATTTTCATTACCAATTGAAACAACGACCGAAGCTAAAATAATTATAATAATAATAATAGAATCCACATTGTTGTAATATATGAGATTAATCCTTTAAGACTCTTCATTCTGCACATTCCACAATCACTAATGAAGAAGTACATTTTAATTAAAAAAACCCATGTACAAATTTGAAAGACCTATTTTATGATTATACATTATTATATACAGTGAAAGAGGCACAATGACATGCACACTTGAAGGGTTTCATTCAACAACATCAAAATGAGACTTTTATTTCAGGATTTGGTTTTTTTCGTCAGCAGCCCCGTTCAGGATGACAGACGCATGATAAACTACCATGACCTACACCTGTATTAACTTTCATGTATTGTGTTACTTATCCTCTTTGTCCACCTTTCTAGTGAGATGGGCTGAAGGACAACTCCTCACAGCCACGAGGCAGAGAGGGGGAAGGGCCCAAGTGAGGAGAAGGGGAGTATACCTGCAGGTATAGTGTAGGAGGCTTCTGTCTTCACCTCCTCTCCTCCCTCAGGCTCCAGGGGAGTACATATGTGTGTGTAGTGGTGAAGTACAATTGTGCATTTCAAGTGTGTGCGCACAGTGCAAACATGTTATTAAATAGCATTCTGTTTAGTTGTTGTTAGTAATTACTGATGTTTTCCTGTACTTGAGTGAAATGTGAGCCATTAAAAGCCTCTCTTCTTTCACCTCCCAGACACTTTGGTCAGGTGAGCTTCAGGCCTCGGCCAATCACAGGAACGAATTACCACGGGCTCCGCTAATCCACCACAACTGTCGCCAGCTGAAGTCATCCTCATGACGCCAGGACAGAGGTTTCTGTCTTACTTTCTTTACAGAAGTGATGAATATTGATACATATTTGGTAGGGGTGTAACGATACGCGTATTCGTATTGAACCGTTCGGTACGAGGCTCACGGTTCGGTACGCATGACGAACCGAACGAACCGTTCATACGTTTTTTTTTTTTTTTTTTTTTTTTTTTTTTTTTTTTTTTTTTTTTTTTAAGGGGGCGACCGTGGCTCCCTGGGTTAAGAGGGTTGTCTGGTAACCGCAAGGTCGAAGGTTCAATCCTTGACTGGGCCGTGTCATGTGTCGAAGTGTCCCTGAGCAAGACACTGAACCCCTCGCTCCCCGGGCGCCTGTCATTGGCAGCCCACGGCTCCCTATATACAGGGATAAATATAGTGTATATATACATTATATATATATATATAGACATTCTCATCTTTCTGAAAAAAAACTTAAACATTGAGTAGAAACACACACACACACACACACATAGTTCCATATAAAACAGGATTGTTTATTTGTTTATAACTACAGCAAACAATGCTACATTTTAGTTTTCATAAGAAACTGTTTTTATTTTACACGCTGCTAAGAAGACACCCCAGAAGATGGGTCACTCAGGTATAGTTCCATCATTGTTCAAAGAATAACTTTATGATGTTAGTTTTAATGAATAAATATATTTTAAAATCAAGTACGTTTCTCTGGCATTTATAGTTTTCTACTGTATTGAAAACGTACCGAAACGTACCGAAAACGTACCGAACCGTGGCTCCACTGTACCGTACCGAACCGAACCGTGGATTTTGTGAACCGTTACACCCCTAATATTTGGTCTTAAAATATGATGACTGAATTATTTTGAGAATCCCGCTTTCTCCGATTTGTTTTTAAGGAACTAATAGTGAATTCCCCAGAAAATACTTGCGTCATAATCATGAACTTATGAGGGACTGCTTAGTAACTACTCTGTATGATGCATCACTTAACTTAGGTTGCACAAAAAGAGCAACTAATGGTCAAGTGATCAGTAATGAATGATTGGTTTGTAGTTTGTGCCGCTAAGTTTAGAGTTATACAAGGATGAAAGTCATAACCTAATCATGACCTAATGATTCATTAAAATAGTATCCAGTGTTGTCAAGACCACCTAAATCGAGACCAAGTCATGAGCAGGAGTGTATCGAGGAATAAAACACTCTTACTATAAAGTCCCACAGCCAGAAGGAACTACTGATTAAGGTTTCATTAATTATTACATCGTTTCTGATTCATTTCTCACTTAATTAAATCAAAAAGGTTTATTAGAAAATAATCACCATAAGGGGACGTTGCATTTTCTGTTTACATTATTGTGTCGTGTGTCTCTCTGGACATCACTATCAAACATGGTATGGTGTTTTGTTTCTCCCTCAGAGAGAGGCAGAATACCATTTAGAGACAGAAAAGAAGTGAGTGGAGAGACAAGAAGAGGGACAAGGAGGCAAAGAAAGAAAGACAACCAGAAAAGGAGCGAGGACCCCGAGTAAAGAAATGCACCATCAGGCAAAAAATGTCCCAATGAAACTAAAGTAACAATCTAGCTGTTAAATAAAGGCGTTATCCTTCACAGAGAACAGAAACTGTGGTCAGTTTGAGTTCAGTTACGATGGATTTCAAGGGAGACCAATTCTCAGGACAGAAAGAAAGTACTGAAACTTCCACAGAAACTTCTCAAATGACTCGTGTGGTATAATCCATGTTCTGCATTTTTCAGAAATTGTGCACAGCTTTCACCTGATGTGACTAATATCTTCCCGCATGCGTAGTGAGGTTTTCTTTTGGTCAAAATGCAGCCGCCTCTCAGGCCTGCAGACGCTGAGTGTTTGATATTAAAACACACAACATTCTTAAAGACCCTTTTACACACATTTCTCCCTTCACACAACCACACACACAAATTATTACCACATTTATTAATATCTTAACAGTGTTTATGACATAGTCTACGATGTCACTCAACTCTGTGTCTCACTGCTCTGTCTGTATGTGTTTACTGTATGTGTTCATCCTAGCAACGGCTACTTGGTGCGCTAAACAAACCAAGCTGTTTTTTTCTATAACCCTATGTGTCTTAATCTGAGCACTGGTGTGTGACCGGACATGTTCACACTCTCCCTCACCCCCCCCCATACGCTCTCACTCCACGATCACATCATGATGACATAACGCTGGAATCTCATCCAAAAGTTACAGAGAGATGCAACACGCTAAATGTTTGGCATGGCAACGTGGGTCTGAAATGCAAGCTTTCACTTAAAACTGGAAACGGAAATTGATATATACAGCCAAAAAAAACATTTATGTTCCTGTTTACAGAGAACACGTCTTGTCACATTTTGTATCTCATGACACTCAAACGGTTCACACATGATCCATGACGTGTAGTCTGTTGATAGAGTAGTAGCAACTGAGATGTCTGAAGCGGTGTCTCCATACACTGCCTGCACTGCTCCTGACATAAACCTTGAGGGTTAACAGGCAGGCTAACTATGGTGTCATGTCTACAAAATAGAGCAGCCATATATATCGTCAACACCTGGCGGAAGGAAGCGTCAGCATCCAACATGTGACAGGCATGAGTTATGTGAACAGACGTTCTATTCAAAGTCGAAAAGATATAATTTACAACTTGACACGTAGTGTTTGAACACAGTGTAAGAATGATGTTGCTGCTCAGTTCTATGTATTCTGTATTTTTTTTGTACTCGTCTCATAGGAGCTGAGGTCATTTCTTTTCACCTTTGTTGTCCTGAATTGCTCCTGATAGCCCTGAGATTAGAGGACAAAACTCTTTTAAGGTGCTTTCTAACATCGGCAGGCAAACTCAACACCCCTCCCAATGCAACCGTGACATCAGCCCTGGCAACCATGACTTCCCTTTTTTTGGGGGCTTACACAGACTTGTATGCGTACACACACATACGGTTGAAAATAAAGAGTGAAACCTGCACAAGGCTGTGACACAAATTCTCACACAAACCTGTGCTAGTCCTTTCAGTGCTGCAGTCCCCGCTTCATCACACCATGACTCCTAATTGGCTGGCACCCTTCAGTGTGTGCATACATGTGTTTCCTGTATGTGTGTGTTAGGGCTGATAAACTTAGCAAACCAAGCCGTTGGCCCCTGAGAGTGTGCGGGGAAAGAACTTTAGGTCAAACCTAAATTCGGCTCAGGGTGACAGCTAGTTTCCCTTCTCCTGATTTAATTCCAAAGCAAGTATTTTCACTACAGGTACAGTGAGGAACATTTCATTTTAAAGGTGCTCCCTCACTTCCGTCTTTCTCCATCCGCATTAATTTCCTCCGTGTCAACCCTTCAATCATTCTCTCTCACAGCATCACCCTAAATGGGACCAGGACCTGCTGACCTGCCCACTGACCCCTCTGCTGACCCCCCCCCCCCCCCCACACACACACACACTGTATGTTGCCATGGTGAGGCAGGAGGATTAGTCACTATGGAAACAGTAGCCATTCTTGTCCTTAGCTAGCTTTTGTTTTTCTTAGATCTTGAGAGTAGCAGCGAATATTTGTACTCTGTAGGTCAAGAGATGAAACTTTGAGTTATTGGTGTGTGTGTGTGTGTGTGTGTGTGTGTGTGTGTGTGTGAATGTGTGAGATGTTCGTGTGTACGACAGGGGAGTATGGAGGGGTAACCTATGACCCCTGGATTCTTGTAGTCCCACTAGCAGCCTAATCATTCCCAGCAGAAATAATTGGAAAACTAATACACTCTTCGCACACACACACACACACACACACACACACACACACACACACACACACACACACACACACACACACACACACACACACACACACACACACACACACACACACACACACACACACACACACACACACACACACACACACACACACACACACACACACACACACACACACACACACACACACACACACACACACACACACACACACACACACACACACACACACACACACACACACACACACACACACACACACACACACACACACACACACACACACACACACACACACACTTCAGTTCGGTAATTTAATGTTTTTCATTAGGACATGTACTCCCACATTCAAGCAGCCGATTCCTGTCAAGGCCTGCAAACACTCACACTCACACGCATAGTATTATCAAGCTAAAGACAGATTGACCCTGTACACTTGGGAGATTGTATCTGTTGAAAGGGAGGGTAGATAGGAACATTTGTGTTGTACCATATTGTTTCTCTGACAAACTGGCGTAAACTTTTCAACCTTTTTCGAAAAATAAAAATAAAAAAGTCAATATCTTCTAAAATGATGGTGCATCCACACAGGAGGCATTTTTAAGTCTTGCAGGTGTCTGACGCAACATGCATCTATTGTAATAAATCCAGCTATCTTCACAGTTTGCACGTTTCATTTGCGTACGACTGCAAGTCTATTTTCTTTCGTTTTACGGGCATAACTTCACTTATTATGTATTTGGCTCTTAACGCTGCCAAATTGCGGATGACCTACACTCAAAAGGGTGTTTGAAAATGTAGACTACACGAGTAAAAAGGTTCCATTTGTCATTCTGTCTGCAGTGGTGGAGGTCACTGCCACGGTGTCACTAAACCAACTGGCAGAACAATCTGTCATACGGTCAAAGTTCAGCTCGAAGGTGTCTAAATATGAACTGAGCACCACACCACCTCCACATACACACACACAGACACTCTCACATGCGCCCATGCATGCACTTAATTAAGGTAACAGAGAGGGTCCAAGCAGCTGAGTGCAGACTAAGTGGAGTCAGAGTCTTTTACAACACACACACAAATATAACCGACAGCCCACAAATCATCCAAATTGTCTCGTTTTCAGCTACTAATAAGGTGTATGGAGAGGGGATGTGACTGTGGGTAAACAAAGGGCTCTGAGTGGAGATTAGACGCAATGTGAACTTGGATTAGTTTAGCTTAGATTGAGAAAGGCATGTGCTCTTACTGCCGTACTTATACAGGATTGTAAAGTACAATCATACGGTGGTCAAATATGGAGCAAAGAAACTTCGGAATGTTTTATGGTAGTTGACACCATTACAAGACATTTGTGTCAGGCAACTATCAATCTTCTTAGACAGAACAACCACTGGGTGAGGAACAACCACTGACAATTACACCAGAAATTGATTAAGAGCTTGAAAATATGGAAGAGAAAACGGAAATAGTGCCAAAGGAAAAAGACTTAACTTAAAGAGAGTTGCAGTGCCGTATACACAGACTCTGAGAAGTGACAGAGAATGGCTGCTGGGAAAAGTATGGATTTTGTTTTAATGCCAAAATGGACGTATGGTATGCAGCAAAGGAAAAAGATACACACAATAGTGTCACCATCTGGGAAATCTCTCTCACTTTGACCATTCTGTAGCAAAACAAAAAGAGGAGAGAGAGAGAGGAAAGGGGAAAACAAACAAAAGAAAAACAAAGTATGAGGTCAAAAGGTTTTAACTGGCCAGTGGTGGAGTCAAAGGTTAAAGCCAAACTGCATCCTGCCAACAAATAGCAGGGATAGCAATGTTACATTACAGTTATTTAGGAGACACTTTTATCCAAAGGGACTTACAATTCAGATTCTATCACACCGTAGGCACAGCTACAGGAGCAATTTTAGGGGTTAAGTGTCTTGCTCAAGGACACATCGACATGCGACTAGTGGAGCCGGAGCCCGGGGATCGAACCGTCGATTGAAGGACGGCCCTGCTCTCCACTTAGCCACAGTCGCCCCACATCTGTTATCTGCCCATCAAACAGTTCTGCAGACAGTGTAGGATAATCATACTCTTGTATTGTATTGTGTAGAAAATGATATTGTTTTATCTTCTGTGTAGGTATCTGTCCCTTATATATATATATATATATATATATATATATATATATATATATATATATATCAAAAAACTGTGTCGCAGGCTACATCCACACCAATACATTTCCGCTTAAAACCGGGGTTTGAAAACGAAAACTATGGAGCTAAATCCAGGTCAAAAGTTTTGTTCATTTGAAAAAGAAATTTGAACCTGAAAGTTCAAGTTGTGGTCTTGAACATTGAAAAATACAGCAATGTATTCAAAATAAAAATAAGTGAATGAAACCTTTTTTTGGGTTGAATATAATTTTGATTCAGTTCTGGAATTTTTATTTTTTTTATTTTTCACTTTCATATATATTTTGATATTTGAGTTCTTATATTTTTCAGTTTCAGATTTTATATTTTCAGATTCAAATCTTTTTTTTTTCGGTTTCAAATCTTTTTTTCAGTTCAGATAGTTTTTTTTAAGTTCAGATCGTTTTTTTGGGTTCAATATAATTTTGATTCAGTTCTGGAATTTTTTTTGAATACATTTTTTTTTTTCATTTTTCACTTTCATATATATTTTGATATTTAAGTTATTTTTCAGTTTCAGATTTTATATTTTCAGATTCAAATCTTTTTTTTTTCTGTTTCAAATCTTTATCAGTTGAGATCGTTTTTTTTAAGTTCAGACTTTTGACCCTGATCTAGCGTGGGGGGCGTGGCATCAACTGAGAGGGGCGTGTCATCATGAGTGACAGCATAACAAAGATTCAATATGTACTATCCCTGGGTGCAGAAAGTGCATAGTTTAAGGATGTTAGCAGTCGTCAATGTTGTAGTTACTCCCTGGAAGTAGCATTTCCATCATGTGATTTTTACATTAATTTGCAAGGTTTCCTTGATTATTCTTGATGTTCTATTTTTAGCAAGGCATCCATACAGTTATATACTACAATGTTATTCAAAATTCGATAGTCAAATGTTTATGTTACAAGAAGTTCAAAGTTAAGTTTTTATTTAATCTCATTAAAGCTCCACGACACGACCTAAACTATGGAAGCCCATTCCTGCCAGCAAAAAAAAAAATAAGATCACTAAAAAAAAAAAAAAAAAAATAAGATCACAAAAAAAAATAGTAACTTAAAAAAAAAAAAAGAAAAATGTAATTCACAAAAAAAAAGAGAAAAAAAAGAGAAAAAAAAAAAAATCCACCGACAAAATAAATAATAATAATTCTAATAATTTTTTTTTTTTTTATTTTACTTTTTTTCCACCAGCAAAAAAAAACAAAAAAACTTTTGGTGCATCCATCTGTATGAGCAAACGCACCCTTGAAGCTGTGGAGTATAAAGAATGAAACCAATGTGGCTGAGGTGGCGACCAATAAACTATGGAAGCCCATTCACGCAGGCAAAAAAAAAAAAAATAAGATCACCAAAAAAATAATAATAATGAATTCACAAAAAAGAAAAAAAAAAAAAAATGAATTCACAAAAAAAATTAATAATAATTAATTCACACAAAAAAAAAAATATATATATATATATATATATTTTTTTTTTACTTTTTCTCTGTCAGCAAAAAAGAAAAAAAAAAGATGTTTCCAGTTGCTGTTTATTGGTCGCCACCTCAGCCACATTGGTTTCATTCTTTATACTCCAGAGCTGCTTCTTGCTTAACATTCTATTCAAGGGTGCGTTTGCTCAGTACAATCCATGTGAAACATCATCTGTATTTCATGTGTTGTAAAGCCACGTTTTAAAGAAGTCTTCAATGTACTCACAATCCATTCATATGTCATAGCTGCTTCTATGACTGTTGTGTTAAAGTATCTCATAATTTCGACTTTCTATAGCAACTGGAAAAATCTGGTCAGTGTTATGGTTACAGATGGATGCACCAAAAGTTTTTTTTTTTTTTTTAAATAAAAATAAATAAATAAAAATAAAATAAAAATAAAAAAATTATTAGAATTATTATTACTATTTTTTCTTTTTAGTGATCTTATTTTATTTTTTTTAATTTTTTTTGTGATCTTTTTTTTTTTTTTGCTGGCAGGAATGGGCTTCCATACTAAACTGTGTACTGGTTGCCAACATATTTATTGTTCATGTGGTGTTGTAGTTTACAAAATAGTGACTGTGCTCCAGTTGTCTGGACCCAGGGATAGTACATATTGAAGACAAGCGTCATTGAGCCATTTGGCCACAAGAGGGAGTTTACCTTTAAGTGAGCGCTTCTGTCAGGAGTAAACTAATGCAGGGCACATACATGTTTTATTTATCACCATAGGTAGAGAGATGTTTTCCTTGGCAACAAGTGCCAACTGATGTTAGCCTACATTAGCTTAGCTTAATAAAAACGAGTAGCCATACTATTACAATTCGGCATCTTTTTACTAAACCAATTACAACTACCAACAATCATACCTTCAAGGACCTTAATGTATTGTTACATAGTGTCAAATAATGACAAATAAAGGCTAAACTGCTGCGGCACCTCTCCCAAACAGTGGCACAACTTGCCGCGGCAGCTGAGCTTGCAACAGGAAGTGCCTCCACTAGCTGCCGCTGACACATTTTGAGCAAGGATACTACGCTGCGTTCACAGTCGTGTGTGGAAGTGCGAAACGTCAGATATTAAAGTGTAGTAGTTGAACGGCCCAATATGGCATAGTTTATTGCTCTTTTACTGTGATTCGTGCCAAGTAGAGGCCAAAACAGCTTGCTAAACAGAATTTTGGCACTAGCTTAATTTGTTTTACTTGCAATCACGTGAATATGGTGTATAGAAAGTGTTGTATCATAATTATCGCGGTGCCCACGTTACATGAAGGCAACGTGGTTGAGGAAGGTCCTCGGCCAATAAACTATGGAAGCCCATTCACGCAGGCAAAAAAAAAAAAAATAAGATCACCAAAAAAAAAAAAAATTAATTCACAAAAAAATTAAATATATATATATTTTTTTTTTTTACTTTTTCTCTGTCAGCAAAAAAAAAAAAAAAAAAAAGATATTTCCAGTTGCTGTTTATTGGTCGCCACCTCAGCCACATTTGTTTCATTCTTTATACTCCAGATCTTCAAGGGTGCGTTTGCTCAGTACAATCCATGTGAAACATCATCTGTATTTCATGTGTTGTAAAGCCACGTTTTAAAGAAGTCTTCAATGTACTCACAATCCATTCATATGTCATAGCTGCTTCTATGACTGTTGTGTTAAAGTATCTCATAATTTCGACTTTCTATAGCAACTGGAAAAATCTGGTCAGTGTTATGGTTACAGATGGATGCACCAAAAGTTATTTTTTTTTTTTTTTTGCTGGTTGGAAAAAAGTAAAATAAAAAAAAAAAAAATTATTTATTTTGTGGGTGGATTTTTTTTTTTTTTTTGTGAATTACATTTTTTCTTTTTTCTTTTTTTTTTAGTGATCTTATTTTTTTATATATTTTTTTTTTAGTGATCTTATTTTTTTTTTTGCTGGCGGAAATGGGCTTCCATATATTTGAGTTATTTTTCAGTTTCTGATTTTATATTTTCAGATTCAAATCTTTTTTTTTTCGGTTTCAAATCTTTTTTTCAGTTCAGATTGTTTTTTTTTTTTTTTTTTTTTAGTGATCTTTTTTTTTTTTTTTTTTTTTTGATCTTTTTTTTTTTTTTTGCTGGCGGGAATGGGCTTCCATACTAATATCAAAATATATATGAAAGTGAAAAATAAAAAAATAAAAAATTCCAGAACTGAATCAAAATTATATTCAACCCAAAAAACCGTTTCATTCACTTATTTTAATTTTGAATACCATTGCTGTATTTTTCAATGTTCAAGATCACAACTTGAACTTTCAGGTTCAAATTTTTTTTCCAAATGAACAAAACTTTTGACCTGGATTTAGCTCCATAGAAAACAAACTACATCCACATGGGCATTTCAACATTGTTTTCTAAATCATTTCCATCCATAATAGCATGGTGGCTGAAATTCCCTGCTGCACTGGAGAGCATTTATGCTTTTGTTCTTTACAGTTTTTTTGTGAACTTCAGATTAGTTTTGCAGAACAAAATAAGGAAAGGGAAAGTCCTCCGTTTTATGTCCATCGCTCTCCTCAGACGTCCGCTTCGTAGGGCTAATAGTGCCGCTGGACACGCCTCCTTAGTAGCATTGTAAAATGCGGAATTTAACTGCACACCAGCTGCTAGTATCGACAACAAGATCAGCAACGCCTGTCAATGAATCACTGGTAGACCTGGTTTGTTTTCTTCCGGAAACGGGTCACATGATAGGGGAGTGATGAATCAGGGAAGAACACATCGTTACTATTAAGACCCGATCAAGTAGCGAGTGAGCTGCTGCCTTGTGTATTTTAATATTTTCTTTGTTTTTGATAGAATTGTTAGTTTTGCCTACCTTGGGTTGTTGTGAGCTGACTTTGTCTGGGACAGTCAGCGCCCTGGCGTGTAGTTTGTGCACTCCTCCTGCACTAGGTTAACTACTCCTTAGTCGTGCCAACCCATTACGGGGATGCTGTAGTGTGTTGTTGGATACCAACTAAGCTGTTACTGCCTGTGCGAAGCTGGTTTTAAAGATGAAATTTATATTTTTGCACTAATAAAGATTTATATTTTAAATACGACGCTGCTTCCTGCGTATACACGCCTTAAAGGTTTCTGAACCTGATATCTGTGGCTTTGGGGTACTACAATACTATTTGTCCAATAGTCTGGCATTGGTAGCCAAATGTGGGTTGAACACACGTTTTTTTGAAACATGAACTATCCCTATAAACATGTCTCTATATCCTGCACACATGCAGTAATGTGTCGTTCTAAATGGTTTGAATATGTCTGTGTAGATAAATAGATTACATTACATATTGTGTGCATATTTTAGTTTTTAGAGGAAAAAAATGTATGATTAGCCTATTTATCAGGGGACGAACCAGGCTATCATTTACTCATGACGTGACCGGAGAAAATCTGTGAGAATTGATATGAGGTGTGAAAGTGGCTGGGGAAGGAGAGGAGAGAATGACAGAGACAGAAGTACCACAAGAGGGCTCCTCGTCCGTCACAGATAGTGGACACACACATACACAAAGTCTCTCAACAATGCTACAAAGCTTTTCTCATCAAACGCATGTAATGCCAGCTGAACAAGAGGCCCGACTAATCAACTCTGAGGTAGGTGTCCCTGTGTGTTCGGTCTGATCCAGGCCTGCTAATAGAGTCCCAGGAATCACTGGATTAACATGACAGAGACCTCCCCTGATCCTCAAAGAAAGACCAGATAGGAAAGTAATAATCCTCAGACAGCTCACATTAAACCAGGCTGTGTTTCTACAGACATGTTACATTTGGCTTATCCATGTTGCTGCAACATTAGGTTTAAATGAAGACACCCACTTTTTACCTGTCATATTGAGGAGTTTACTAAGTACTAAAAAATATATATATCTAAGTGGCTAAAGTCTTGTCTCTTTGTCACACATTAAGTTATCCATCAAATATGTAAATACAGAACACATGAAGGCATGTGAAACATGAAGCAGCATTAAATACTCAATAAAGTGTGATAAGCAATATGCATAGCAAGAAATACATTCAAAGCATATGTATAATCGTGATCTCCATGCTGCAGTTTTTTGTCACGACAGTATACGTAATGATTGAGTTTATGATTTTGTCAATTAACTGTTGAGCTTAAAATACCTCTGTTTGAAAAGGTAGAGAAGCTCCCACATAAACACACAGGAATTTAAAAGTGATTTAAGTACTCCTGTTGAACACAATGAAGTGACATAACTTTAAAAGCACTACCTTCTTATTGTCCCTTGATTACTTACACACATATAGAAATATTCGCCTAGAGAATATTCACTTTTGACGTGTGGCCTCAACACACTTTTTGAAATCATATGATGTACGCGACATGCACTTGTATGTGAAGTTGGCTGGTTTTAGTCCATCGTTATCGTCTTTGTAATAGAGTCTACTTTTTGTGCGACACTGGATCTCGGCATTTTGGAATAAGGGGCATAATGGCCAGCCTTGTTAAAAGTGATGACAAGCTGAAAAAGCAATAGAGGGACAGAAAGGGAGCGAGAGAGCGAAGGCAAGAGACGACAGAAAAGGAGGCAGAGGTCTGCTTTTATTGGACTGCTTCTGGAAGCAACAAATGTTCCCTTAAATTTACAGTGGAAAGTTCTTCTACAAAGATTTTTACAGACTGAAGCACAGAATAAGAAGAGAAGGACGGGGAGAAGGAAAGGAAAAGGAGAATGGATGACCTCTAACCTTTGTATGAGTTGGCATTTGTGGAGCCAAACCATTTCCATTCAAATAAGACCTTTCCATAGGTCATTTAGCCCAGAGTGTTTGATAGCTATGTCATGGAAATTAGCAGCAGTCCAATGTATGATTCTCCCAGCTCTAATGTATTACCATAACAATGGAATCATTTGGCTAAACATTTACTGGTAAAAAGCTCTCTATGTTGTGTCGCTCTGTGGTCTGCTGATAACAGAGCTGGATGGTCAGTAGAACAACACAAGCAAAAAGATGTTTCCACTCAGCAGTATTCAGAACATTTTCACATGAAAGACTGCTCAAAGCGACATTTTGCCAAAATTCCCCATGACACATCAATTTTGTGGTCTACCACATGTACTGTGCTCTTCTTTTCTTTGTCTCCACTATTTCAAAAAGACACACATACCCTTCCCCATCTCCTTAAAGGTCAGGGGACAAGTGTGTTTCTCTACCATCTAACCCCCTTCTCTTTTCAGCTCGTCCCTCATTCCTCCGATGGCAAGTTCCCCAGGGGACAGGTGTGTCGCTCCCCCCATTCCTCTCAATCCACCCCTCCCTGGCGCCAAAGGGACAGGTGTGTGGTGTTGTGGCCTTGCAGTGACCTCCTTACCTGGGGGGCAGTCAGGGGTCTCCTCCTCCTCCCCCTGCTGCCATTCTTTTCATCATGCACCTATAGGTCTGCCTTCCACCTGCTGCGAACACACCTGCTTGTAAGGAGGGAGTTTGGTTCTGGATCTGGAGGCGGTAAACAAGGAAGGGAGTAGGGGAGAATATTGGGGTAAAAGATAATGAGTGACAAAGATAGAGTGGGGGACAAATGCAAGGGAGTCACACATCCCCAAGAGTGAATGTACCGAGTTGTGCGAGTGAATAGCAGAGCAAAGAGTCAGAGAGAGTGAGACAGACATGTGATACGCCGCAGCCCACCAGTTTCCTTTGTTCTTCCCCTCCAGCAACTGACAGACAGGACAATAGCACCTGGCACTGCTCCTTCTCTCTCCATCGCTCCTCCCCTCCTTTTCTCTCTGCATTCTCCTCATCTGTCGCTCTCCGGCTCCATTCATCTACATGTCGCACACGGCGGAAGTTTTGAATAAAGCCAACAAAACCTCATAATCATGTGTTTTGGGTATTATGCGCTGGGGGTGACTCTCACCCCCAAGTTTCCACTCTTATCTCGGTGCCTCCAGCAAACACAGGGCCAAACTGTGAACCGTGGGGGGGGGGGGGGGGGGGGGGGGGGGGAACGCAGCATGTTGAGCATTGTGACTGCAGAGTGGAGAGAGTAGCAAAAGCTAACAAATACTTAAAGTCTTCACCCAGGTGCACCATGTGTACAAATTGGCACGGTATGCTGATTCTATATTGCTAATTGGTGCCTTCACTACAGTGTGATTGGTCTGCATTTATTATATCCTGAGTAATAGCGGTGGATGTAGATTAGAGTTTTGTTATACTCTTATGTTCCAAGTCTTGCAGTTCAAATTAGGGCTCCAACTAACATGTCAAAAGAGGAGAGAAAAGCACATCACATTTGAGCCCAAAAGAGGCACCTTGCTTGTTTTGCCGAACCAACAGTCCAAAATTAAAAAAAGGTATTTTTTTCATTATTGTACGACAAAGAAAAACAGAAATTCTCACAATTGAGAATCTGTAAATCGTTGGCTTTTGGGCTTGGCAAATTAATTAAATGATTAATCAGATTCATTTACTTTTGATCGCGTTGTCAATTAATCGTCTAGTTGTTGCAGCTCTTCAGATATGAGCCTTACTGTTCCCTTGATAGAGACTCTTTTCCTTGTCATTATGCCATCCCTCTCTTCAGTGTAAACCCTCTAGGTGCACATTTGACTTTCCAGTTTCTAAAAGGTATAAATGATCTGGCTGAAGTGTCTGACATGGTTGGACAATGTATTGTAGAAACTAGTATATTTTAAATATTCCAAAGCATTTATTATATTTCACTGTATTTTTCGCTTTTCTTTCCCCTCTTGGCTTTTTTCTCGTTTCCTTTGTGAACTCTTCACCCCGCGGTTGCACTTCTGACCGTCTCTGCTTCCCCACAAAGAGCACACAAAGACTCATTCACACACTCATACACCTGCCCTGTATTCAAACACACACCCGCACATATTAGTGTGCAGAAGAAGTCTGCTGTCCTGCTGCCTTAATTGAAATCAGACTGACCTTAAAATATATAGTGGAATTGGTTTTATCTATACTACATGTGTTATAAAACTAGATATACTGTGTGACAGCCTCGAAAGACACGCTTTAAATACTGAGCAGGGAATATTGTGTAGGGAGTGGAAAGCAAGGTATGGAAGGGCCCCTTTCCCCACCAACACTCCTGAGACCTATCCATTGTCCAGCCAACATCCTCTTTGTGTGTGTCTGTGTGTCAGTTTGTATGTGTGTAACAGGATGTTCCTGACATCTCTGAAAAGCAACTTTACCTCCCTCCACACCCTGCACACCCATTCCTGTGCATTGTTTCCTACAGAGAAGCAATACGGGGCGAGAAGTAGTTTGTGTGTGTGTGTGTGTGTGTGTGTGTGTGTGTGTGTGTGTGTGTGTGTGTGTGTGTGTGTGTGTGTGTGTGTGTGCGTAAGCGAGAGACAGAAACAAAGCAAGGTAGTAGATAGGTGCACATATAAAGGAGACAGAAGGACTGCACATGGGAGATGTTATTGTGCAGCAGAATGAGAGAGTTTTTCTTAGACAGGGAGTCAGATGGGCAGACAGAAGGGGGGAGCCGGCCAGAGATGACAAAGGGACTGAAAGGAGGAGAGGAGAGATGGAGGGATAATGGATGATAATGTGAGAAACAGGAGAGGAGCCAGTGAAAGAGATTATCTGATCTGACTGCACTCCATACGGCAAAGACACAGTGGACACACAGAAACACACACACACAGGCCAAACAAGAGAAAACACACACAGGCTTTCTGGCCTTCTGTCTCCTATTGTCCAGCAACACCTTGCTTTACTTCATGTTGTTGCTTTACAACTCCAATAACATGTAGTAAGTGACGAGCCAAGTCCTTGTCAGCATGTTGTCAAGAACACCAGTACATATACATGATCCTAATTTTGAACTAAATTCCTCAAATTTGGGGCTTCCTATGTTTTGGAGCCTGTCATTGGGATATTCAGTCCATCCACAATTTGGTGAACAACAGCACGAAATAAAGCACAAGGTGAGGATACAGTATCAACAACACAATGAGAGAATCTAATTTTGTTACACGAAATGCGAGCCCCAAAGGACCTTCAATCCACTATTATTTAAAGATATAATCTGTAAATGGTCAATAGTGCCACACTCCAACAATGCTGCTGATCCCACGACAATAATCACACACTGTGCAACCAACAACCTTTTTACTTTAGCTGTAGCCTTTCTGCTGATGTGGGATTCTGGCTGCTTACCCAACTGTTGCTGTACCCAAGCGGCCGGCCTGTGTTTTGACTGACTCGATGCATACTTCAGTTCAGCGTATTGGGCCAATCATGACGAAGAGCATCTGTACTGCGTGAGTTGAGATAGTTAACATCTCACACATAACACTAAGTATCCAATTAAAGAGTCACAAATACTGTCTGTTTAAGAATATACAAGTATCAAGATTTCAGATTTTCTTGTTTGCTTTAATTCTGTGGGCTGAGTTGACCTGAGAACCTTTTGGGAAACATGCCTCAAAGGCAGAGGGGGTTAGAGGTCGGCTAAAATAGGGACATACCATTGTAATTTGACCATGAGAACTCTTCCACTTGACTGTTTGGGTTGCTGAACTCAATTTTTTTGTGTGTGAATATGAATGTAGAAGCATGTGTGTTGAAGTATGTGCATCTGTGTGGGCTGTGTGTGTGTGTGTGTGTGTGTGTGTGTGTGGGGGGGGGGGGGGGGGGTCTGTGCTTAATCCATAGACAATGAGGGATGTGTATGATAATTCTTGGGCTTTAGCCTTGATGACAGAGGTGCTTTTCCATTAAACTACCCTGCCTCTTTGTCTCTCTTCTTTCTTTCTCTCTTTCCATCTCCCTTTCCCGACTGTCTTTTTCTATTCCACCTCCCGTCGTCTTCCTCTGCTGTCTCTCAGTTATCAATCTCACTTCTCCATCTTTCCAACATTTGTCCCTTCATACTGCCTCCTCTCACACTGTACCCATCTCATTTCACTCTCTTCCTGCTTCCCCCCCCTCTCTCTCTTTCTCTCTCTCTCTCTCTGTCTGTACGTTTTCAGGCCTTGTACATGTATGTGCTGACAGCCCCAATGAGGTGGTCCACTGGCAGACATCTGAAAAATGTACCTGTGCAATTACCAGACACAGAGCAATGGAGAGAGAGAAAAAATCAAATTCCATGATGCAGAAACATGTATTTAGAGTTTCAACACTTAACACTTAGGTGCTTTAAAAGTTAGACCCTGCACAGACAGGGTGACATACACCTTAACCTCTGAAAGCAATACACACACATAAGTAAGGGTTACACATGCACTTGTAGTGGGATGATGATTGACGGATGTGGTGTGTTTTGGTGCGATGCAACAACACAGATAACCCCCCCGAATCTGACTGAGTAGGATTTGTGTGTTTTAGTTATATGCGATAGGTAAGTCTCTTTAAGCAAACGGAGGAAGGTTTGTGGTGTCAAGTGACACAAAACAAAGGAAAAGGCTGCATCCCAGCGGAAGTGTGTGTGTGTGTGTGTGTTTGTGCATGTTATGTCTGTGTGTGAGAGTGCATGGGAGTGAAACAGAGACTGAGGATATCATATACAGCCTTTCAGGAAGAGCTATTGTCTGTCAGGAAGGTTTATATTGTCAACCGGGCCAAAATAACAAAATAGGGGACATCCCAACGGAAGTGTGTGTGTGTGTATAGGCAGCTTATTATGACAGTAAAATCACATGCTCGTATACCTAGGAACACTTGTGACATTGGATGTAACCTCTCTTGGTATTTGACCGGATGGGTGTGAGAACGGGTCGTAAAGACACAGATATATATTTTGCTGATTTGTAGACATTACATTGTCAGGATTGTATCATTTGATTCGTTGTTGCAGGTGATGTTATCAACATAGTTTAACTTCAAGGCCAACCAAGACCTCATATTCTGAAGTTGTCTGTGTACTTTTCAATCTATCATATTATTTTATCTCTGATATGTGACAACTTCAAGAGGTCCCTCAATCATTTGCGGCAGAGCTTTTAGATGAAAACTCTTGCTTTCAGCCACAGTGAAAGTGAGCCCTATGGAGCCACAGAAAACATCGTTAGAGCTTTGAGGTATGCAAAAGCCCTCCACCCATGACAATAGGACTAGAGGAGCAGCGAGCCATTTTAATTGCCTGAAGCACTCCTTCCATGCTCTAAACCTTTAGACGGCCATATCCACCATTTCAATCAGCACTCTCTCACTCTCTTTTCACTCTTCCTCGCGTCCACTCTGTGACTCCCCCTCTTCTTTCTGTCCTTCTGCCTCTCTCTTAACTAGCTCTCTAATTCTTTGCCTTTTGGGCCTTTATTCCATTCAGCCTCTCCTGTGAAACCAGCAAACTAATTCATCTCCAGACAAATTGCCAATCAGCCGCGGACAAAGAGAAGAGGAGAAAAGAGACTGGTCCTCAATAGAGCCGATCGCTGTTTTACTAAACGTTCCTTCAGAGGAGGAGGGGAGGGGGACGGGAGGGGGAAGAGTGCCTTTAAATGTGTGTGTTTGTCTGTGTGACCGTGGGGTGTGTATAATGTTGGTCCGTGGGGGTATTTGTGAGTGTCAGTGGGGGTGTATGTGTGCATGTGTGTGTATTCATTAAGACGGTGTGTGTCCTCATCACCCCTCCTGCCAGGGTTCACCACTTTCTGTATGCGGAGGTTAACGACCCTGCCGTCCAATCACATTCTCCTGTCAGGGCCCCGTCGCCAACAGCAACAGGTGGTCTGGCCAATTGGTATCCTGCAGAGCGGAAAAGTAAAGGGAGAAAGAGATGAGAGGATGAAGGCTGGAGAGGAAGTGAATGGAACAGTCTGCATCATGAGAGCGTATAGTTTCCCCAAAATAATTTACTCTTAAATCAGTTTTATGTACTGGCTTGTCGTCCAGGTTCTTAAACTCTGACCGTAGACCCGGATCACTCTCTTTGTCCGGCTCATTAGTACACCAAGTAGTCAGCACTGATGTGGACCCACCTGCAGCCAACACATAGCCCCTCTTGGCCTATACTTTTAGGAAATCACACCTTAAAACGCGAGTGACGCCAGTTTATTTTTGTTTCAGTGCCGCAGCTGTCCATTCTCAAGCTAGCTTGTGCTAAATGACATGGCAGAATTAGCATGGAGTTTGGACCCGAAGCAAGAACGAATGCTGCTAACCTGAGACAATTCTCAACCCAGATTTCTCCAATTCCACATCCTGACAGGCTCACATTTCATCCTCCGCTGCCAGAATACAGTCAAGTGCCCCAACGCTGCCCAGCCATAATCAGCCTGCCTCAGATGGTAACCTGTGGAGCAACTTTAGCCCAATTATAATCATGTCGAGCTGTCATATGACTCAGTGACTCCAGTAACATGGACAGGGCAAATTAACTGCTATACACTGAAAATGGGCATTAGCTTCTTAATGTTTCACAGCATTCTTAAATGACTTGAGCTATAATTAAGTTATGAAAATGAAAAAAATATCTTTGTGACATAACAGATATCTGTATGTTGGAATGAATGAAAGTCACTTGAATAATACTAACAAGCTAAAGACAAACAAACATTTCTACATTTCTGCTGGAGAAACCCGATGCTTTGACTATGTACTGTGTATACACAGCTTATTCAGGTGTCGAACAAGGTTTACACAAGTTTGCTTGACCAAGTCTTTAGACAGAGAAAGGTCTTTGAACAGTGAAAGCATTTGATTGGGATCCAAGAACACATCCTTACTTATAGTAGCCGTGCTACTGTAAAACATGTTTAACCAAACCCAAAAGTCTAATCCACAGCTGACCAGAGAAAAGCCTGCCGTGTCATATATCACTTGTGTCAGTTTTGCTTCAAACGTATGCAACGGGTGAGGTCAGATTGCTGAGCAGCTGCATGTCAAAGGAAGTTTTACAGAAAACCAGATTATTGCAGATCTGATTTCATGCCTTCATTTGAATTTCCCAACAACCTGATTCCATGTGCGTATACAAACACAGCACATGTCACAAAGACGCGCAGGAAGAGCACGAGAGAAAGGATGGCCGAAAGGAGGGGGACAGGAAAGGATAGGGTGGAGCAGCGACAAGTTTAATAGCTCTAGTCTGTCAGTTAATGATCACTGCCATCGCTCGCTCTCTTACTCTCTTTCTTGTCCTCCCTCCCTCAAACTCTCGTTCTCCTTAGCCACTAATTAAGCAGCTAACAGACTCGTAAAAAGAAGAAGGGAAGACAAAAGAGGAAGGAGAAAGGCACCATTAGTGTGGGCTGAGTGCCCCTGTCTCGTTAGATAGAGAGTGAGTGAGACTCAGCTCCAGAGTCTGTTTGATCATTAACTCGGTTAGGCAGTCGTGGCTATAAAACCTGTCACCCCTCCTCCCTTTTTTGTGTACTCATTCACAATTATTGAGCTCCGTCATGTCTACTAGTCCTTGACTTCTATTTGTTTTGCCTGTGAACTTGTCTATCGTGTGTCTCTCTTCTTAAACAGTGACCGTAAGGTATACAATTCATATCAGCTTCAGGTATCTGTTCACACACATAAAACACAAAGGTGCACACATACCATCCGCCCCCCTACCTCTATACAGACACAAGGAGACTATGGGAGGAAGCAGGCTAAGGTATCACTGCCAAGAGTTATGCATTGTATTTAATACAACAGACTGTACAAAGGGGAGGAGACGTGGTCCTCTACATGGTTGTGCATTACACACAAACGTGCACACTTTTTTTCACAAGATGATACGTAGCGGTTTGTAGAGAGACATAAGAGGTGAAGAGAAGTAAAAACTATAGTAGGCAGAAAATGAATCAAAAGTAAAAAAAATAATAATAATAATAGCTTGTGGTGAGGGAAGACAGTGGTGGAAAGGAAAGGAGAGAAAAGGGGTAAAACAATGCCACAAGACGAGAGAAACTCAGACATTTAGATTAAACCAGCTTTTCCAGATAGTGAATATCAGCCAAAAAAGAGGGAAGTGAAAGAGGAAAGATAAAAAAATCAAGACACAGAGAGAGACAGACAGAGAGAGAGACTGAGATATAGAGGAAGGAAAGGGGATTTAGGCCTGTTTCCTAAATGTGATTAAATGTAGGAAACCAGGCAGACTGAATATAGCCCCCAGAGCTCCTGCTCTCACCATTAACCCCCTACCAACTCTGTGCATGTGTGTGTGTGTTTGTCTATATGGGGGCAGGGCACTCTCAGAGGAGCGATATATAGTACTGTCTTTCCCCAAACCCCCTCTCTTTGTCTGCTATATCCCATTGTTACAACCCAATCCAAATAAGATCAATACTCACATATGCTTTTCCTATCCTCTTCAAATAGTTGATTCTACATCTGCACAGGGCAGCTCAGTGGAAATGAGTTAGGAGTTTTTCCAGTTACTTAGCAATACAGCAGCAGAGCGCTGATGTCCATAAAGTTGGCAGACTCACAACAGACATTTAAAAAAAAAAAAAAAGAATAGATAAAATAAATTGCAGCAGAGGTAGTGATATCCTGACTTTTAGTTGCTTCATGGATCAAGGAACTACCCTTCAGTTCCCGTAATGCAACTAATAACATCCGTTTGTTTGACACTCATTTCTCAAACTACACACCTCCAGTTTGAAACAAAGGCTTTCTGTTATAAGTGTATAGCCTCCAAACCCAAGGTAAAATAACCCTGATGACATCATCAGGGTTATTTTGTCAGACTTGTCAGAGCTCCCTCCAGAGCAACAGAGGACATATAACTGTCTTCACAGACGGAATAGTATTAACCATGACAAGTCATTTGACCTGCATATGTGTAAAATCGGTGGATTACCCCTGTAAGTACAACATACTGAAATAACAGGTTGCTGCCGTGTTAAAGAAGGTCAGCATATACCATGATGACATGCATTTGTTTCCCAATTTAGGTTTTTATCCTGTCCCCTTTAGAGCACTCAAAGTAGAGGAGAAGAGGTAACTTGACCATTAACTCGATTTTTGCCACAGTTAGCTATTAGCAAATAGAACTATTTAGCAAATGTTAATGTAGCATTCAGCTATCTTTTACTACCTCGCACATTCAGCGGTTTCAAAATAGCCAAGTTGTTTTCAGCTGTTCAACTGTCACACAAGGAGAACTCTGTAACGACAGCAGAGTTTAATGGCCGATAGACGAGCAGGATGTAGGACCTTTTCTGAGATGTTATAACATATTTTTCTGATACCAGTGAATCTAGGTTGAGAGTAGATTATCTCTTCATGCAGGTTCAGGTAAGGATAGATGGAAGAAATGAAACAAGATTCAATAAAATGGGTGGAACAAACAACAGGATTATTTACACCCATTGAAACCTTTCTCTTCACAAGCAGCAATTATCCAGTTTTTATCCGTCCGTATTGTCATTCACACTCTTTCTTGCCGTGTCTCTCTTTTGGACTCAGTCATTCTCTAATTCTATCTTTATTTTCTTGCATCTCGTTCTCACAGTCTGTCTCTGTCTTGTAGCAGGTTCAACCTGTTGGCACATTAAGCTTCACTGAACAACAACAGTGGCGTTACGATCAGCACTTTTTTGCTTAACCGAGTGAGTTTCAGTTCACTTTCAAATCACAGCTGTTGCCCTGCTCTGGGCCGGATCCAAAAGTTTCTTTGATTGATTACCTTGTTGTTTTTTTTACATTTATATGTAAAAAGAAATGTCCAAACAAACATCCCTCACGCTGAGTAGGTCAGAACCAGGATCAACAGTGAATGGGGCGGGACCAACCGTGAGTGTGTGAGTGTGTCTGGGTGTTTGAGCTGGTGCCAGGTTTAATGGTATGAAGGTACATATATGGTATGTGCATGACTGCCTCGACGAATCTGCTAAAATATCTACATTTTATGGGAAAACCATAAAAACGATACAATATCACCAATGTTTAACAAATGTCACTCAGATTTCAGTCTTTATATAGAGTTAATACAAGTTATAAATCTTGACAGTGACATCACTCTCTCTCTTTCTTTCTTTCTTTCTTTCTCTTTCTTTCTTTCTCTCTCTTTCTCTCTCTCTCTTTCTCTCTCTCTCTTTCTTTCTCTCTCTTTCTTTCTCTCTCTTTCTTTCTTTCTCTCTCTTTCTTTCTTTCTCTTTCTTTCTCTCTCTTTCTTTCTTTCTCTCTTACACACACACACACACACACACACACACACACACACACACACACACACACACACACACACACACACACACACACACACACACACACACACACACACACACACACACACACACACACACACACACACACACACACACACACACACACACACACACACACACACACACACACACACACACACACACACACACACACACACACACACACACACACACACACACACACACACACACACACACACACACACACACACACACACACACACACACACACACACACACACACACACACACACACACACACACACACACACACACACACACACACACACACACACACACACACACACACACACACACACACACACACACACACACACACACACACACACACACACACACACACACACACACAAATTCAAGCACTGTACTCTTTGTCTGCAAAAGTACAAATCATGTGATGTTTAGTAGCATGTTTATGAAAAAGTGTGACAACAGTGAATGAGACTGAGACTAGAGGGGGTTTTCCTGAGACTTTGTCCAATCAGGATGTCGGAAGCCAAACCCTTCCGCTTGAACACACACGCACACACACACACACACACACACACACATTTACACCCAGCAGGGACATAAGCAGAGCTGAAGCAGTGTGATTCTCCTAATCGTTCTTGCACCATGTCTTCTGTGCCTTGCTCTGCATGACCCCATGCCAAACACACATACTCACAAACACCCAACACACATGCAAACACAAACATCAGCACAACATGCAGCGCATTCCTTCACATTCAGTCACACATTTCTGCAGCCTAGCGTCATTGATTTGTCTACTAAAACGAAACACAGAACACTAAGTAACACAAAGCTGAAATGGTGATTATTTAGCTTTTTTTTTGCAGTGTGTGTATTAAGCAGGCATGTGCTCATAAAGACTTGAATGAGCTCACATGTGTTTTGGTGTTTATGCATGAATGTGTATATGCGTGCATGAAAGAGTGTGTTTAAGTGTACATGTGCGCGTTGGGGGGAAATGGGCTAATTTGTCTGTGTATCCTGACCATGTTCATACGTGCTGCTGCCGCTGCTTTAATGAGGAACACATTTGGGCTGATATTACTTCCACATGCCGCGGAGAGACGGGAGTGGGGCTTTTAGAATACAAGCAGTGCTTATTTGGCACACACATATGGACACACACTAACACTGGCCTTTTTTTTACTGTACTCCATCTTTATAATTGTTGAGACAGTTTTGGGGTTAATTTGGAGCCATATAATGGAAATAAAACATTAATACATAATACAGCCTGAACAGGCCTCGGTGCACACTGATTTATAACATCATGAATATGTTTCAAGCAATGAAGACACAGTTGGTAACACTGCAAATACTATTTTAATTGAGAATAACCCCTTTTAGTCAACAAGCACGTTCACTGCGATGTTCAGACCAGCTTACTCGCCATACAAGATGAGAAACTTTTTGCTCAATTGCTTAAACTATTGCTGTGTACTGAAGTCTACTATGTATTAAATGTGCCCTGAAATGCGATTCCCATACAGCTATTGGCTTCCATGTAGATCCTGTCTTCTTCAGCTATGGTTCTAATCCTAATTGTACTGCCTCGAAGGTCAGACCAGGGCACAAATAGCCCATTTATTGCACATCAAGACTAGAAGATCATTGTTATAACTTACCAGCCAACCCTAATGCCACACAGGAATGTTGATATTCTGCTATACGGCAACTTTTTTTTATATATCTAGGCATGGCAACTGTATAGTTAAGGATATGAAAAGACTGTGGTTAAATACAGATTGGATCAGGCAACTAAAACACGTAGTTAAGAGCACACTAAGATCAATGCATGTCCATGTACTACCTCGCCCTTCAAACCCTTATACTTTCTGCCTTGCAATATAAGGAGCACACCACTTCCTACAATGACACTAGGCATTTAAAAAAAAAAACTCAGATTTAAATTGTATTGTCACATACATACATAACATTTGATGTCTGAACATTAACCCATCATAAGCATTTAGCGTGCGGGCATTGGATGTAAATTGTGAGATGCAACATTGTTAAACATGAACTTAATTATCTGTGATACTTTGGAAAGAGACGAAAGAGTCAATTTGAGATAACCAGCAGCAGCTTGGAAAGCTGGACAAAAAACAAATGCAAACAAGTTAAAGCAACATGTTTTCCATGCAGCACATTCTTCTTAAGGTTGCATTAAGGACATTTTTAGAATAATTTAAAATCAGTTAATCCAAGAATAGAAAAACACAAGAGACAAAATCAGATGATTGTGTGTGCCTATTACAAATTAGTGCTAAAAAACATTCGAGTTGTCGGGTTTTTGGAGTTCACTTGGTGTGCGATGTCATTTGACAAATGATACAAATCTCTCCGTTTGACACATACATAATGGATAGATCTGATCTGCTGACAAATCATTAATTGTCAAAGAGGAATGACTGAGTAAGGATTGGAGGAAGAGAAGAAGGGAGAGGTTGTGAGGGAAAGAAATGAGGGGGGACTTGAAAAAGGAGAAGGGAGAAGGGAAAGACGGAGGAAGAGGAGAAGAGAGAGAGGAAGTCAGGAAGGACGGAAGAAAAACAGAGAAGCTCAGAGGGATCAAAAAAAAAAAATCGTTTTTTTTATGTTATCTGAGGGAATGCAGAGAATTGAACGCCTGGACATGTGAAATAGTGCAGACCTACAACCTGAGCCAGATCACTTCCCCTGGAGGAGATATGGGAACAGGGGGAGGAGAAAAAACAAGTAGGGGGGAAAAGAGAGCTATGGGTAATGTGGGAGAAAAGATATATGTGTATTAACTCTTAGAGAGACGATGAAGAGTAAAATAAGAGATTAATCAAATGGGGAACTTGAGACTAGGAGGATGAGGGGTGGAAGACAAGAAGGTTTGGAGGATATCATGCAGTGAGGGGACAAAAAGATGAGGTGGAGGGTGGAAGGGAATGAAGGAGAAGAGGAGAAGGAGGAGGAGGGGGTCATTAAAGAGCTCTAATGACCTGCTGATTGACGAGGGGCCCAAACTCTGACCCCAAATTACTACAGAGCCTGAGAACCCGTCCTCTGTTCTGCAAGTGTGTGTGTGTGTGTGTGTGTGTGTGTGTGTGTGTGTGTGTGTGTGTGTGTGTGTGTGTGTGTGTGTGGAGGTGAAATAGAAATGAGCGCACTCAAACTTCCTACACAACCCATGAAATATTCAGACACACACACACACACACACATTTCAAATGCTTTACTCTATTGAAATCAACCAATTGAGTTCAAGCAAACAGGATTCAAATATGCATTCATCAATGCTTACGGGTAGAGAAACACAGCCTGTGCCACAGAGCAACTGAGATGGAATTAAAGTTTGCCAGCTGCCTGGCTCTTTTTTTTTTGGTAAGCCTGTAAATCATAACAGTCCGTTTGTGAGCATGTCCAAGGGTACTAAATATCAGTATCGGCTTCAACAGGCAGCTGTTTTCAGTGGAAAAAGCTCTGATAAAAATGACTGTACGCTAGTAACTAGCTAGTGATCCAAGTGAAGCATTTAGTAGATAGAGCCTTAGTTCGCTCTAAAGCTGGTGGAGACCAAAAGCAGAACTAAAAGGAGAGCGAATACATTCGCCAGGTGGACACAAACTCCAAATGACTATTAATGTTGCTCTAAACCTGCTGGATGTGTAATCTGCATGCTACCAAGTTTGAAATATCAACTTCAAGGGTGATAAGTCGATGTTCAGTTTGCAGCTTGTTTCTGCTTACCCCAGAACTGTTATTGTGGGTTTAAGGCTGGTCCAAAAGACTAAGTGTAGTGTAGTAACCATGCATATGTACACCGATAGTGTTCCAAGCATATTCAACCTCTACTACATTAATACATTAACATGGACATATACATCAGACAAGAGGTTTGTTAAATCAGGAGCAGGGAGTGAATTGTAGCGACCCGTGTGGCCTCGTGTTATACATAGATTTATTAATACCCGTTTGTACCTCAGACTCTTCTGAATTATATTCATCTTCTCCATGCTTCGCAGGGCAGACTGCTTGGGATTGTACCGGCTTGCAAACGGCTGGAAACAAACTTCACCAAGCAGGCAGAGGCGGCATCCCGGTGGATTTGGATGAAGCAGAATGAGTGGAGGCAGAGCCAAACCTGGTGATGGGCGAACAACAACATCAGAGAGTTGAGTGATGGACAGCAGGTGGAGTACCAGAATGCTGATTCTACCGTCGAGCCCCCCAGAGATATCATGGGCTTAAAATCGACAAAACATCTAAGAAGGCAGGTGCCCATTTGAAAACCTGCAGAAGCCACTCAACTCAGACCTGGGAAGTGATGTATCCTGGGTCTGCAGATATGGGAAGCTATGCAAAGACAAAAGGGGTCTAAAAATACACCATCAAATATCTGTTGAAACCCCTGGGCCACAAAAGATCAGGGGAGTTAAGAGCAATACAAGATTAAGTAGAGGAGCACCTTCATCAAGTCCACAGTGACCCAGAAGGGAGGATAGCCTTGAGGAGATGGAGAAACTCATCAAACCAGCTGAACCAACTATCTTCTTCAGAGTAGAGGGACCAAGCTGGCAGGAAGTCAACAACTTTCTCCAGAAGGCCAGAGGAAAATCAGCCCCAGGGCCAAATGGCATTCTGTACAAGTATAAACATTGTGAAAGGCTCAGGAGACAACTCTAGAAGTTACTGATGGTGGCATGGAGGATGAACTTCCTTGGTGACAGTTGGCTGAACAAAAAAAACTCAACGGAGATCAAACAATTTCTTCATCATTTTGGAAGACAAACCCTTCTTTGGGATTCTGGCAATGAGGCTGACCACTTTCAAGTTGGACGATGAGAACATGGACACTTCAGTTCATAAGGGGCAGTACTGGCAAGCGACATCCAAGAGATGCCCATCATGGCTTTCACAGACAACCTCATGATCTCAGATAGAACAGGGGCGATCACAGATGAGCCAGTTGCGATAACCCTTATTATATTTTGCATATTAATGCTCATGAGCAGAAATTGCACATTCATATTATGTTCTCTCTGTTTCTTAAACACACACACACACACACACACACACACACACACACACACACACACACACACACATACACAGGAAGACAGTAATATACAGAAGCAGCCAAACATTTATAGCCAAATGAAGACCAGATGAAGCAGCCATGAGATACTACTGGAACACATGTTCACACACACACACGCTGTAACAGCGCCATTGCGCTACAATCCCCGTTTTTCAAACAAGTCACACAGCAGGATAAGCAACACTGCTCCTTCATTACCGGGCTGTAAAATGCAGAAATCTGTTTGGGCCATGTTTTGTTAACATGCAACAAAACTCACTTTTTTCCCCTCCCCCCTCCCCTGCTTCTTTCTCTTTATGAGTAAACAAACAAAGTTGCTCTTGTTGACGGATACAAATCACTCATACTCCTTGATAAATGCCACACATTTACAGAATGATAGGCGCCTCGCAGTATTTTGGGATGAAAGATAACCAGGCTCATTGTTTTTGGCTTGTATTTGTAAAAATATAGTGATTAATCAGTGTTTCGTTTGAATATTAAAAACCAGGTGAACATTTTACAGTTTTAGCAGCTCATTTGCATCTTCTGCCTGTTTTCTCTTAACTATCTATTACCAGAAGCATACTGTGAGATGCCCTCACAGCAAACATACCCTGTTTACTGTAAACACACAAAACACAGAAAGTCTGAATGCATGGGGAAATAAAATCCAGTTGAAAATGTATTCAAAACTCAAAAAAGTATTCGGTTTGATTTTTCGGTCAAAATCCCAAAACAAGAAATGTTAAAGATAAAACAAGATGAAACGAACAGCTCGTAGGGAGAGAGCGAGGGCGCAGGGGAAAAGACAGAGTTTGTGTGTTGTGTGTGTGTGTGTGGGTGTGTGTAGGTGTGTGTGTGTGTGTGTGTGTGTGTGTGTGTGTGTGTGTGTGTGTGTGTGTGTGTGTGTGTGTGTAATTGATAGGACAATTTGGCCCAAAGCATTGTATGACCTCATTGCTTGCCTGATTTCCCAGCGTTCACAGTTTTACACGAGCTTAGGATCAGGTTAACATAGAAGGCTAGCAGGCAAACACACACACACACCACACACACACACACACACACACACACACACACACCACACACACACACACACACACACACACACAATCTTCACCATTCCACCACATCTTTCAGCTGCTTAAGAAAGATATTTTCCGAAGCTCAGACAAACCACAGACTAATTTGGGAGTGCAATTCTGCGGCTGTTGACACATAAACACACACACTTCCACAGCAGAAAAACATGCATGCACACAGACACTGCAGAAACACACGGGCCTAAGTGCACCCAGATAGCGTCTTAAAACAACTATTACTTGTGGTGTGTGGTGTGGGATAAGCGCTGAGAAGAGATGACTGTTACCTAAAACAAACACCAGGCAGTGAGATAACACACAGGAGGGAAAAGGCAAGAGAGGAAAATAAGTAGAGTCTGACACAAGAGGGGGAGGAAGAAGAGGAGGAATAAAAACACGAGTGCATTAGGTGTAAGCTCCTTCACTTTGCAACACAGAAATAGATTGGACTCTGACTCAACTTATTGCAACTTATGTTCAGGTTTAAATATGATAATGGAAAGCGATGCAGAAAAAAAATCATCTAATTTTAATGTTTTGCATTTTCAACATCTAATGTAGTGCATTTTTACATCATGGCAAAACATATAAATATAGATAATCCATTAAAAAAAGGCATCCAAAAGACTCAAACTTCATAATGCCGCCAAATGAGCTGGATGAAATTCACCATCCTGTGGCTTGAGAAAACAACTCTGTTACACTAACATGTTGCAAGAGAAAGAAAAAAGAAAGAAAAAAGAAAGAAACAAAGAGAGAAACAAAGAGAGAAAAGAGCCAGCCACTTGGCCCCCTAGAGGGAACATTTTACGGAAGCAGATGCAAGTAGAAAAGACATTGACAACACACATCAAACAAGAATTACAACAACCTCAAATGTACTACAGGAAAAAAAAACAAGAGAATATTAAGTCTTGAATAAATTAGATTGAAAAACTAGAGATGTAGGCACGTAGCCAAAGACCTGCAGGGTTTGAGCGGCCCTGTAATGCTCCCTTTGGCTCCTAAGGTGAGAACAAGAAACCCACATGAACGCGACACAACTATACACGTACACACACAGTCTGTACGAGCAGATGGTGGGATGGCGGTAGTGCTGGCAGTCATGGTCACTTTCCGTTTGTCGTGATTCTTTTCCACTTTAGGCAATGTTGGATGTAATTGCTCTCCTGGTAGAGAGCTGGCAGAGTTTGGTAGTGGAGTTTGTGTGTGCATGCGTAGTGTATGTCAGAGTTATTGTCTTTCTGTGCATTGTGCTTTTGCGTTTGTATGCTTGTATACACCTTGTAATGCTAAAAACATGCTGCCGCTTTTAGTGAAAAATGAGGTAGAAGATGAGTGTAAAGACAAAGGGGCAGGACATTTGTTCATCAGCTGAAAAGTCTGGGTGAGTGACAAAAAGACAAAGATAAAGAGAGACAGAGAAGAAGGTCTCAGAGGGTCATTATGGAACAAATAACTCATTCCATCTAGAGGAGAAGGGAGAGCCAGCTGGACAGCTTCCCAGCCAGTAGATTTATGGCAACGTACTGAGGTGAGACTGAGAAGGGGAAAGTCAGTACGACTCGGGGGGAGCAACAAAAACATGCACCATAACTACCACATTGTGAAAAGATTCCATCCATCATGGGTGGATATGCAACAAGTGAGATTCAGACTGTCAATCAGAGAGAGAGAGTACAATGATTTTAGGCAATGCCGAAGAATCGAGGGTTTGCTTCTTCTACTGCACTAGGGTGTATCAGAAATGTCATATAAAAATGCAACTTCTGTGGAAGCTACACATAAATATGTGTCTCCTTCTTTCGGTTGTTCAGACAGATTTTACAACATGGCCACCATGGCCACCATGGCCACCATGATGTCCTGGGTGTTGTCTAATGGGCTAAACACAAATGAGAAGGGTAAACTACCTAAACATAGACCTGCTGAGTCTCTTGAACATGAGATATTTTAGATCCTAGACAGAAAACACAACACAATATGACAGATAACAATCTCGCCGACACACAGAGAAGCAGAGTTGGTTACAGAGACAGTGAGGAAGAGGCACAGAGACAAAAACACAGACCGAACTAATCCATTCTAACATGGCTGATATTGAAAACACATTTTTTTCTAGTTTATTGGCATTTCATTCACCAAAATCTGTGTTTTTGTCACCTTGTCGTAAATGTGCAGCCCTGCACAGACCTAACTCTCTATTGCGCCCGTCTCTTTCTGTGATATTGTCCTTTAATATAGTCAATCATACATTGCAGTGGTTTTGACATAGTGTCTCGGTTTCTGCATTAAATACTCGTGATTGCAGTTCTCAGAGCCCAGAGATCACTGAACACATTTCAGTGTGGAGCACAAACTATAATAAATAAAAAAAGAAAATGATAATAAAAACATTAAGCGTGGACAGAAACTTTTGAAATATGTCTGCATTAGTGGACACGCCACAGATTTTTGAAAGAGAAAAAGACAGAAACAAGAGACAGAAAGCCCAGACAAGAGAGAGAGAGAGAGAGAGAGAGCAAGAGAAAGAGAGAGTTGTTTCCATTTGTTGGCCAAGGCACAGCTGGTAGTACAGCACATTTTCTCTCTGTGGGTAAAGAGAAGGTAGGAGGCCTCCTTCCCTTTCCACTAATCACACTTAATGATTCAAATGGGCCTAAGACATACCTTTGAAATCAAATCCACTTATGACCACACAAAAGTGAGCACATGTGCACACACACACACCAGCAGCCATACAAAGACGCCCAAAACGAGGCACGCTTTCATCCAAACTCACACATGCATACAGCGAGTGATTGTTACAGAGAGGAAGATGTATCTGAAGAAGTGTGTTTGCCTCCATGTTTCCAATCCATCAGCAGGCCTCTAACAAGCTACGCAATGCCACAGCTAATTGCTTCTAATTATGTCATAGGCGCGCACACAGACACACACAGACACACACACACACACACACACACACACACACACACAAGTGGCATATGTAAAGGAAAAAGAACTTGAGCCAACTGGTGACCATAAAACACTGCCCCGTCAAACTGTGTGTGTGTGTGTGTGTGTGTGTGTGTGTGTACAAAGTAAAACCCTACAGCTACATCAGGCTCCTATAGCGGCATTTCCTGAAACCTCTATGCAGCAAAAGATATCCTCTTTCACCCCCACCCCCAAACACACACACACACACACATAAACTGTAGGCTTAGCCCTCGCAGGCTTCAAAGTAATTTGCCGTAGGATAAAATAAAGCTTTACTTTCCATTCTTCAAAGAAATACTTTGTAAGTAAAGAAAGCGTATTATTGTGCTCTGAGAGGGTTTTCATCAGCAGACAAAGGCAGTGTTTGTTTCTTAAAGTATTTTAAAGCAAAGTGAGTGAGAGAGAGAGAGCAACAACACAATATGTATAGAAAGAGGGCAAAATCTAATCAGAGAACAGACTCATGATACTGTTACTACAGTATTAACACTAAAGGAAGCCCCTGGACGCTTTGAGAAGCCCCGTGTCTCCTCTGTGTCTGAATGAGTCTGTAAAGTTATTTGGAAGCTGCAAACCATCAACACACAAACGGGGCAAAACATACACAAAGCACATTGGGCTTGAGTTTGTGCAGATTCAAACAAACACATATTCAGTAAAGTACATTCATTTATTTGCACACATGTTGCACAAACGATCACGCACCAGAGACAGCTGTGAAGTTATTCCCATGAATAAAGTTACTAATCAGTTACACAAAAGACAAAAATACTCGTGCAGAAAAGTAAGTGCGTGTGCTTGTTTGTACGCCAAAAAAAACAAAGAATGCGTTTCTCCTCAACCACCTCCTGGCCGCCCAAACACACACACACCGATGGCTGCATGTACACTCATTGAGAACAGCACTCCTGCTTCTGGGTGGCTATTCACGCTGTGCACTGGCATCTACGGCTTTCTTTCTCTCTCCCACTAATCATTTCATCATGGATTTTTATGGTTACCAATAGTAGGGGGTACACACAGAGCTGTGTTTGTTCAAAACAGGTCTTTAGGTAAATATAAACACCCTTAGAAAGAAATATAACGGTTGGATGGCATTATTCTCATTCCTGATGCAACTGGCATGCACATTTTACCATTTCGGAAAAACTGATTCTTTTGATCACAAAACAACAACCCATGACTGTGTGATAGAGTTCTTTTTTAATTTTCTTAAGATTTGTATAGATGAGATTTAGTGCTGCTTTAATCATACCTTAAAATGAAGTGACTTTGTAAGACTTCTACTTGATGCTAACCAGAATTGTTGGGCCAAAGAGTCTTTTATGTTGCCAACAACAATGCCATCACATTGGAGGAGGCAATGCTGTTGTGTTTGGACGATTTCCTTTCTTTTTCTGTCACCGAATGATTTGCATCCTCCTAAACTCCTCCATGCCATGCACAACCTATCTGTGACAGACAGAATAACCACTTTGATGCACTGCCCGAATTTTGAAGATTGTCCTCCCAAGAAAGATAGTATAGAATCGTTTCAGCCCAAAAAACTAAATGTGATGGTTACTGTCTATAGTGACAAAGCCCTCGAGCTGTTCCACTGAGACTGTGTGACGTTGATATTGAGTCTGCAGAGGGAGGAGGAGGTCAGGGTTAATACTGTCATCATGGCGACCAAGGTCCCCTAACTTTCACAGAGTAGTCATTTCCCCCAAAACCACATAGTCTCCCTACCCTTAACCATGAGGTTTTCTTTAACCCAAACACTGATCTGTCCCTAAGTCAGCTTTGTGCTTAAACCAACTAAACCGGAGAAACAATTAAATGAGTGAGATCAGAAAACTAACAAATGATGTGGTCTTTTGCCGATTTTACCGTTTTATTCGGAGAACTTGTTGAACTCCAAGCAGCTGCATCCTTATAGCGGTAGAAGTGACGGGTTTCAAGATGCCGTTAATCATGTAAAACACTTTGGAGAGGCCGTCTACTTCCAGTTGATTGTTGCCTTGACTTTTTGTCACGTATGCCACTTCATAGTAGAGTACCTTCCTAATTGTCCTCATTCTTCAGCTCAGTTTAAACATTTGGGAGGTCTAGCTCATCAGGCCACTTGGAAATGATCAATTACAACATTTGAGCAGTGCATTTAAAACCATGGTTATGAAACCCTTATAAAGGATACTATATTTCTGAAAAATATACAGTACAGTACTGAAAACAATGTTACGGTAAACTAGTATCTGAGTTTGTATATTGGAGCTTTGTGTGCAGCAGAAAGGAAGAAAACAAAAATGAGTCATCACGAACAGTAGCAGCCTTGAATAGAGACGGATTAATGGGACTAAACCGACACATATATAAATCAAGACATGGTGTATCGGATACAATTAACAATACCTTGTTCCATTTAAACAGCTTGTTTTTTGGGTGTGGAGTTCCTTTGGGAGCTCAGCCTATGGCTGGCCTATGCTGTGGGAACCAGGCAAATGGAACACACACGCACACACACACACACACACACACACACACACACACACATACACACACATCTCCTTGTGTTGAGTTGAGAATCGCAGGCCGTCTGCCAAATAGCAGTCAGACAAAATGGCTACAGCCTTGCTAAATACACTGTGGTTTGTGGTAGCGGTAGCACTCCGTAAGACAAACAAACACAGCAGCCCACAAGTACCACCCCACTCAAAGACTGTGTGATGTTTGTGTGTGTGTGTGTGTGTGCACATTAATACTAAAAGGCCAAGTCTTTGCATCCCTGTATGTATTGACGTATAGTATTCGTACAGTAATAATACATAAGCATGTGTCAAGTTTCTGCGTGTGTGCAGAAGTGTGAGTGTGTTCAGTTGTAACTAACAGAGCCAAAGCTAAATTCTGCTGCCAGGATGGAAAACAAAAGAGAAAGAGGAGAGGGAAAATAATAGCTGTTCACAGATTAAAAAAACAAACTATTCCAATAAATTTGCCCCCAATCCCCATCTGCCGCCGCTTTTTTCTTGTTCCGAGCTGCTTTTATGGGTGAAATTAGTCGTCCCCAACCCCCTGACAGCGCAATAAAAAACTCAGCCAGGTACACTTATACTAGGCCTTGGAGAGCGGAGAGCAGAGAAGAAAGAGAAAAAAACAGAGATGGAGGTAGAAAGTGGGCCATAGGGAGACATAGAGACACAAAAAGACAGAATTAAGAAAAAAGAAGGAACAGAGATAAAAAGAGCAAAGTGAGAAATATATGAATGCGTGGGGGGTGGTAATGGTAAGAGGTGAAAATATGTAAAATATCTACAGAAAAGCAGAGAAGGAACAAAAGGAGAGTGAAATGGGGAGAAAAAGGAGGAGAGAGGAAAGCTAAAGAAAGAGGGAATAAGTTGTGCGGAGAGAAACAGCACAGGAATGACTTATACATCTGTGGCCAAAAATCCCCTCTGGACGTGTTCACACACACACACACACACACACACACACACACACACACACACACACACACACACACACACACACACACACACACACCCTTGAATGTCTACTGAGAGTTTTCAAACTGAAAACTTTACATCCTGAAATGCACATAGTTGAACACTTTTTTTCCCCCTTGGAAGGAAAAGAAGGGATGTGGAAAAACATAAATTCAGGGGGGGGCTGTTGACAGCAGCCAGGAAAACAAGATGACAATTTGCCACAAATGACCTCATTAGGGTCAAGGGTCACACACCAAAATGGCAAGAGGAAAAAAAGAGAGAAAGACGGAGAGGGGGCCGACGGGAGAAGAATAATTCCTGACTTGTCACTACATTCGAGACCCATGATAAAAAATGTGTTTTTATAAATGTGTATTCACATATTATAGTTCTTCCATTGGCCAAAATGTCAGCTCGTGGAAATATTGGTGATCATCAAGTAGTAACATAATCTATTTATTGTAGAAATAAGCTGGCAGACATCTTGACAATCACATCATAATAATAACAAATAACTTGCGGGAAGTTAACATCATGACCTCATCATTCTTTGGTACGTCAGGCTGCTTATGTTCCTAACGGTTATGCGGCTACCTAAAATGGAAAAAGTATGGTAATTAAAGACGATGGGTTTGAAGATAAAATACTAAACTCATTTTCCAGATTCAAGGCAGTATCTTCTAAATCCAGCATGAATTATTGGACCCTTTTTCCTCACATACTCTTCACTCCACTTGAGACACGAGTTCTGAAAATTACTTTTTGTGAATTTTGTGCGTCCATCCAACACTCATTTGCACCTGTGTTATGTTCCTGGAAAAAAATAAGATGTTTGCAATCAATTGCAGGAAACGCCAGAAGGAATCAACAGCACTATAAACCATGTCCGTGAAAAACGTCGCCTAACACATTCCACAGAGCCTCCTCAATGTGTCATACATGGAGGGGGGGGGGGGGGAGGAAAATGTCAAAGATTTGCGTCATGTCAGAAGTTTCATTTTAGCACTTTGGTCTATAAAGCACTGAATCTTGTAAAACATGTCCAGCACCAGAAGCGGCATTACAGAACATACAGAAGCAGAATCTTAGTTAGTTACAAAAGCACAAAATACTGCTACAAAACCTCCTTGTCCTCTGTTTATTGTTAAACCAAAAATGACTTTTAAAGAATAGCGTGCAAATACAAACCAACAGTGTCACACCCCTGCTGTCTCACATCATCAGCTCGCTGCACAGTGAATACCCGGAGCGCTATCTCTGCTGCAGTCAAACAGACAGGGACAAGTGTAATTGTGGCTTGCGGTTTGGCTGAGCATTCAAACGGAAAAGCAGCTTGTCCACATCTCTGTCTGTGTGTCAGCAAGGTCCATTTGTCTTCTAGTCTGTGTGTGTGTGTGTGTGTGTGTGTGTGTGTGTGTGTGTGTGTGTGTGTGTGTGTGGGAGACTGATTCAGTCAGTGTGCATGTTGATCATGTCTGTCAGCCGCTGTCTGTGGTAAATCTAGTAGTCGTGAGACAAAGATGGGACACATGGACACATAAACACACACACACACACACACACACACACACACACACACACACAAGTCAGACCACATTGGGCTGAGCGGATCTGGTATGGTGAGAATGCTACGGCGGGCGCCCACTGCTGCAACAAACGTGAAGAAGCCATTTGTATAAAGCATTTTCACACACTCACACACACACACCATATGCTGGATGACGTACAACTGTAAACATTGCGTATCAAACCTAAAACACCCACATGAGCTTATACTGTAAACACAGACATTACATGTGCAGACAGGCCCATTAACCATAAACAAACAGCTCCGCTCTGAACAAAATATATATTGTAATTCGACAAGTTTTATCATCTAAATCAAGTTGAGATGAATACGTAGTACTGGGACTATTTCAGGTGTGTGTGTGTGTGTGTGTGTATATATATATATATATGTGTGTGTGTGTGATGCATGTGCATTGTTTCAAGGTTATTCTTGTCCAGACTCTCTGAATGAGCGGCAAGAAAACAGGAATCTGATTGTTGAATGAAAAGTGTTTGTTTGTGTGAGAGCGGTAAACTGAGGCCGGGGGCCGAGTCCACCAGACAGAACACATATCAAACACAGTGTGTGTGTGTGTGTGTGTGTGTGTGTGTGTGTGTGTGTGTGTGTGTGTGTGTGTGTGTGTGTGTGTGTGTGTGTGTGTGTGTGTGTGTGTGTGTGTTGTGACCTTTTACCTTTTGGGAAAGTGTTTGTTCAGTGTTCGTACAGTGTAATACAGGAATGTTTGAAATGTTTGTTATTTTTAGAATTAAAATTGTAACGTTTTACCAAAGTTTCCAAAAGGGCAAAACGCTACCTCAGTCCTCAGCAAGAGGATTCCATCTGTGTTTGACACCTGCACCACTGTCTGCTCAAAATAAATGAAAAGATATGGATTCTAAACCGGTTAGGAACCAAACCGTGACTTCTGTGTGCCGTTACACCCCTAGTTGTGTGTGTGTGTGTGTGTGTGTGTGTGTATGTGTGTGTGCGTTTGTTTGATTTTGGTTTTGTGTGGAAAGGCCCTTCACTCCTTGTATACCCTTCAGTTTTATGAGACAGTGCACACAGTACACATCAAAGACACACACACCCACTGACATATTCAGGGGTATTGACATTTACAATAGTAAGTAAGGTTATCTAGTTAACATAAACAATCACCGCGATGGAAAACCTGATATTAACACCCACTTTAAATATTTGGACTGGTCCCTCTTGTGGTTTTAGGTTTCTACACTACAGTATTTCACTCTACCAGACATAGACAAATACTGTGTCAGTGATGAAGTCATAGGACACCATGCAGGCTGCCAGTTTTCAGGAGCACTGAACAGCTCGTGCTGCTGGGCTCTGCAGGCTAGTCTGGGCTGGCAAAACCTGAACACTAACCTGGTTCATATTTAATGCAATACACTAATTACTTATTATATTTGATCATACATCACACATCCTTCTCCCCACATTATCATGTAATTCTATTCTCATGCCGTGGTTGGTTCAGGAGTTTCTTTCTACGGAACATTATATTTTTTGGCCATTTATGTTTGAAGTCTTTTGCAGAGAACATAACCTAAAAAAAAAGCTTTTTAACTTGAATGACATGTGAATGAGCTGCAAAATGATTTATTGACAATAGTTTAAGTGCAAACTTGGACTCCATAGCACTTGAGGACCAAGGCTGGGGGGCAGATCTTGGCAGGGCACCATGCCTAAGCATACAAACAAACATTTATTAAACCAGCTGTTTCAGCCCCATTGAGCGATGGCCTTGTCCTTGTCATTGCCCCGGGACAATCGCGTGGTCCGCTCTCTGTTGCATTGGCTTCATGGACCCCTTCATAACTGCTTGCACCTCTTTTTTTCTTCTTGGTTTAAAAGTGTGACCCAGCTCAATGATAATACCACTAAACCACTAAAGCCCCAGTAACATCAAGTCATTCCACAAATGTAATTTTGCAATAGCAGCTGATCAGATAAACTCGAGGTGGAAGGGGCAAAATTAAGTCTTTTAACAGCTTTTTCTTTAACCTTCTGCAAGGCAAGGTTCATCACATGGGGCATGAGCATACTTGTGCTGATTTAATCAGTGTATCTCACGACATGGAATTCTGAGGAGCGGTTCTCATGGCATTGCACAGCATAGCTGAATATCAACCATTGTGAAAGTTTGATATTTTGCAAAACGTTTAGCTACCGATAGGCCACAGACTTGTTGCCCTTTATGTGGTATATTACTATAGAGATAACCTTGTGTGTGTGTGCGTGTGTGTGTGTGTGTGCGTTGGTCTGTAATCCCACGGCAGGGCCAGTGTTTACTTTTCCTCTGGAGACATGAGTTCTATTTCAGGGAGCGGAGCAACAAGACGGGGAAGAGACAGGTGCCAAGGAAGTCAGCACAGAGGTCTATGAATAACAAACTGAAGGAGAAACGGATGACGGCGTGTTTGCAGTAGAAAGCCGCTCGCTAGCAGGGAACACAACAAGGAAAAACAATGATTCACTTTGGACTTTTTGAAGTTCAACAGTTACTCTGTCAGTCAAAATCGCATGAAGGAGATTTGATGAATATCTGCTTTGTCTTCTCCCGTTATCTCCCTGCGAGCACACACAGTCCAACTTTACATCTCCAAAGCGTCCGCTCCCTCTTTCCTCTCGACATACCTCTCACTGTGTTGGAAAAACAGAGCGCCCACCTCCCTTCTCTGTGTGCAGTAAATCATTCTCTCTTTCTATCTCTCTTAAAGCACAGCTGCATGCGGGATGCCGGCGCTTCACATTTTCAACGCAGCAGTTGATAGAACATTTCCACTTGGTTGATGGAAAACGCACACACATACAGTATATACAGTACACGTTCTTATCACTTCCTCAATACATTTTGTCAGGACTCAAAACAACGTCAATATTCCAGTTAAACGCAACACATGCATAATGTACGTCTTACGTGCGAGCTCTGCATTCTCATCCGATGGCGTCACGGTGATCCTGCAGAGTCCATGGCTGAATTATGGTCCAAGGACACACACACACTAATGCTAGAGTGGTTCGAAGAAGTTGTCTGTCAAGTGGTAATCCTACAAGTCAATTATAAATGCTTTTTAGGAAAGGTTTCAGTGTCTTGGCTTTGTGCAAAAACATGGGTCATGGAAGCACACTTAGTTAAATATGCACACCGTAACGGCCACTCAAACTTGCCAGAAAACCCCATACTATGAAAATGATCACATTATTTCCAGACATAGGTCAGATTATAGCAATAGCAGATATATACGTTTGCATTACTACCACTCAAAGAACAGGTTCTAAGTGCAGATTGGGTGTCTCGAAATGTTATGTCCACTCATTTCCTTGTCAAACAAATGTATGTTTGTTGAGGTATGTCACCAATCCTTTTCTCAGGCAACACTGAAGGCTCCCCAGTGATTCACTGCAGGATTCCTATATGAAATACAGTTCAGGACATATAGTGAATGCATGCACAGTACACCCACCCACACGCAAACGCTGCGAGCAGGGAGATAAATCAGGGCTACAGAGATCCATATTATCTGGTTACTTAGTTTCAGCACATTAATAAAACTCGTCCCAGTCACCAGTCAGAGGAGAGGAGAAACAGCTGTGTCTGCAGAAGGTCAGGAGGAGGAGGAGGAGGAGGAGGAGGAGGAGGAGGAGGAGGAGGAGGAGGAGGAGGAGGAGGAGGAGAACTACTCCCTAATGCTTTGTGGGTATGAATGTGTGTGCATGTATGTGAAGGTTTATCGTAATTGAGCTTTTACATGATATATTTCCCTTCTGGTAAATTCTGAATAATGACTGCAACAGGACATAGTGCACAAAGAACACATTCAACAGCGACCTCATTATTTTTGCCCAGTCTTCTTGGTTGACCTCTGAGCTGATGTACGATGCTGAGATACATTTTTTTTTTTTTCATCTGTTAAACTGACTGATTTCTATAATCACAGGAAGCTGCCTCCAGCTGGCGGTCCAGATGTTCGATGGATGGGAGATGACTTGGTTTTGCTATTTTTCCTTCTGTGAGCCAAATTCTCACCCACGCAGTCATATACAGAAATGGGGACAATTTTTTTCGAGGCGAGCAAGTCCGTCCGTCCGTCCGTCCCCGCATCCCAACTGGACCGCTAACACCTGCTCATCAGATTTCTGGGAAAAGTTAATTGGCTGCCCTAGGCTGTGTGAGGGGAGACTGCCGTTATAGAAAAGCAGGGTTACAGGGGTTAACTCTCCAACAAGAGTCCGATTTACAGCCATGGACAGGGACCATCTATCAGCACTCTGTTGCTTGTCACCAAAACAGGCCAGAGCCGCCTTGGGCCAAAGTCACCGCTCCAAAAAAGTGCCTGTTAGAATGAAGATTGAATAGACGAGACACTTCCTTCTGCATGGTAGTATCCTGCCAATGATGCTCATGCCACTATGCTGAAGATATTAAAAACATTTTTTTCCACAAGACTGTGTCTTAAAAAAGAAAGACAAAGACTGAACTTAAAGACATCAATATGCTCCTTCAAATAGGCTCCATCTGAGACCATTCATAAATATGCTTTTATAGTGTGTAAGTGGTGTACAACCACAAGCAAACAAGCAAATAAAACAAAAACAAGTAGGCCAGATGATTTTTATTATCTACTTATCCAATATTTAGTGCACATGATGAACTACTATTCACTGTTTATGGTTAAGAGAGAAAGAGAGAGAGAGAGTGAAACAATCAGAGCCAGGCCTAAAGTTAACAGGAAGGCTTTTCTTGGGTCTTTTTCTGTGGTGTCTATAGATAGAGGATCAGGCCTCAATGTGATGTTTCTGCTAATTAAGCTTATGTGACAAATCCAATGTAATCTGATGGTATAAACTACAGTATTTAAAACACATAGAAGAGCAATACAATTACTTGAAGTTGAAGAAAGTCGAAGACACATATACAGCATTCATGATGAAACCGATTTACTATCAAAGTAAAAAATAAATACTTATTGTTCTCATTCGCTGTTTGTAGTTTGAAGTATCTTTGTCGCTCTTTAGACTACGTCTTTATACTACTGACTGTCTGAGGCAGCCCGGTGACGTAGCATAAAGAGCGACAACGTCCGCGTAAGGAGGGGGTCAACTAACACAGGACTTTCACCCAGAAGAGTGCCGTTTGTCCCCCGTGTGAAAGCACAAGTCAAAGTTGACTTATTTTACTTTACGTAGTTATTTCACCCCAGTCCGTGATCTTTTCCTAAACAGGTTCTGCGTGGTTTGCTTGTTTTGCTGGACATTTGTAGGAGAACGCACAGAAAACAACAAAGACATTTTCGTAAGATATCATACGAACTGTTGTATGAGGATAAGCTGCTTAAGCCGACCCAGTGAACCAATGAGAGGGTCTCACGAGCAGAACAGCCAGGCTTCCTTCTGGAGAGTAAGACATCAATTTCTAGGCTCTAACCTTTTGAGTTCTTCCATTTTTTTTACATTAATAAAAAGGCAATTATGGGAAAATGTAACTCCCAGTTTGCAATTTGGACTCTGCCAGCTGCACAACAACAGATGGAGACCGAAGAGGAGCAGATAGACTGACCGCTTCAAAAAGGCAAGGCGGGAGAGGCAGCGAGAGAGGTTAGAGATGTAGCGAGAGCGGTTAGAGATGTAGCAAGAGAGGTTAGAGATGTAGCGAGAGAGGTTAGAGATGTAGCAAGAGAGGTTAGAGATGTAGCGAGAGAGGTTAGAGATGTAGCGAGAGCGGTTAGAGATGTAGCGAGAGAGGTTAGAGATGTAGCGAGAGAGGTTAGAGATGTAGCGAGAGAGGTTAGAGATGTAGCGAGAGAGGTTAGAGATGTAGCGAGAGAGGTTAGAGATGTAGCGAGAGAGGTTAGAGATGTAGCGAGAGAGGTTAGAGATGTAGCGAGAGAGGTTAGAGATGTAGCGAGAGAGGTTAGAGATGTAGCGAGAGAGGTTAGAGATGTAGTGAGAGCGGGAGAGGGACGTTATTAAAGAAAGAGTGTGTGCAGCGCTCTCCAGCAGGGTAACGTGAGCCTGCGGTCCCAGAGGGGACAGATCACCTGTAGAAACCCCCCCCACTCTTTTCTATCAAATTCCCCCAACCCCCATAACGGGATAAGCACCTTCTCCCACACATGCTGCCCCCCCCCCCCCCCTACTCATCCAAACACCTGCATATACACAGATGCTTGAAAAGTACCAAATTCCTAGAAGTAAAGCCACGCAGCTTCAGACACACACACACACACACTCCTGCATGCAGAATATCAGCAGTTATCCACACGGACACCATTCCAAGGAGTTGGCAGTCCTATTAATACCACACTTCAAGGACTAAGGGATTGGGAATCGAGCTGAAAGATTCTATCTGGTGACTGATACACACTTGTGTCTCTCTTTCCGTCCTCGGGGTACTGCCTTTCACTGTGCCTGCCAAGCTGAAAGGTTAGACTGGTTACATTCCCACAGTTCCTCAACAGGGCTGTGGTCAACCGAACGTGTTTATGAATTAATTTAAAGAGAAGAAGGCCAGCGTACTCCACACGTAAGGAAATTCTTTCCTCTGAATAAAGAGTTGCACGTCATCCTTCAAAACTTTGTACTTCAACTGCAAATGTATTTAGTGTTTCCAAAACAGTTTCATATGATACAGATCAGTAGATTTATTAAACCTTAAGACAAAATATAAACTACAGAATGTTTTTTATGTGACAAAATTAATATGTGCTATTAAATAGTAATGGCAATGCCAAAAATAGAGGAAGTTAGTGATGAAATCTGAATTGATTTTGAACAGCTGGTATTAAATCATTAAGGACAGACGCAGTCCATTTAAGTACTACAGCTGATTTTAGCATCGCTGAGCATTACAGCTGTCGGCTAATGAGACTGTATTATTAATAATCATAACTCAATGTAGCAACATTCCAACACGGTCTAATTTCAGGCAGTCTGATGATATTTCAATTCCCAAAACAAGATATAAGTATTTCTTTAACTACCCCCTCAAAGCTGTATAAAACAATGAAGTTGGTGTTCACTTATTGTATTTGCCCAGCCAGTCTACCTCATGTGGTACCTATAATTCTGCATGCATTTTTTTGCTATTATGAAAGTAACAAAGGTGGCAGTGATGGAGAGCATGGATTAGGGAAGTTAAGACTGTGGGGAGGTTTGATCCCAGGCCAGCCAGGGCACATGTCTTCCAAAGGCAGGGCTCTTAAGCATTAAACCATCAAAATGTTAGCAGGGGTGGGTTATTTGGGAAGGAAAACCACACCATCAAGTCCTTACTGTTGGCATCAACAGATTCAAATAATCACATGAATGTTGTGTTGGGGGAAACTGTGTGGTGTAGATAATTAGAAAGCCCTGACTATTTCTGCTTGGCCTACAGCAGTGGAAGTCAGCTTTACTAGACTGCAAAAAAACTCAAAAGGATTTTCTCACACAGACGTCACGCTGCATATCCTGTGTTAAATCTTACAATGTTGTTTAACAATCTCAAAGGCATCAAGCCCTCTATGCTCTAGATCCGTACAGATGTGGTTAAAACGGTTTTGGAATACTGAACACGATTACATATTATCATAGTATTTGGTCCAATCACTGCCGTCACTGACATGCTCAAATATAAATCCTAAACCCTCCTCGACCTCCCACTTCCCGCTATCCAAAACATGTTCTCAATGCACGTTGATTGGATATGTACTGTGTCCAGAGCCCAGCCTGCAGACACTGTTTTCCCAAACAGTCACCATCAATTAACTAGTCAGCATAAATGTTTACGTTATGCTTGCAGTAACCCGAATATTGGCAGCCTGATTTCCTCCTGCAGCTGATTGCTGGTTTGGTCAGAGAGGAGGTCGTGCTTAGAAGTAGGATGGCCACAAAATAAACTCCTTGTGGATTCATGTTAACCACCGCCGAAGTACTGAAATAGGTTATTAGAAACAGCCTGTTTCAGCTGTATTCCTGTATACATCTGTGACTTTTTATGTACTCCAAATGGATTCAAAACCTGCAGCTGCCTCTTCTTTGCTTACCAGCCAAATGCCCCTTTTAATGGGAAAGCCTGTTTGCCTGTTAACTCAGTGGTTTTATGGCTTAAAGGGTAACTGTGGTCATTATCCACTCAGTGTGATGGTCATTAGTCTGTCAATTCCAACACGTTGTCTGCTCACCACTGCTATTCACACTCTACCGGGAAAGTAAACAAGAGGGGACGGAGTGTGCTGGTGGCTCGAGCTGATAATGTGCTGCTGCAGCTCCTTATACCTCACCCTCCTTTAACTCTCTGCTTGCCCGACTCTTCTTCTCCGCATCTACTGTTAAAAGGAATTGCGTTTATTAACAGACTTGATAAAGTGTGTAAAAGTGGATAAAGTCTAACTGATCATTTAGCTTTGATTTGGTTCTCCTTATTCTCCATTTTGTGCTCCCATTCATTCACTGCTTTATTTTGGGCACACACACACACACACACACACACACACACACACAAAAACACACCACGCCCCTGATAACCATCAGCTCAGGGGCACACTCTATTGTTTCAGCTCAGTGCTAATTACTTCAGGTCTTGACCCCAGTTTTAGCCAAAGAGCTGCAGAGGGGGGGGATGGTGCGTATGCGCATGTGTGTGTGTGTGTGTGTGTGTGTGTGAGCAGAGAAAAGTGTGTGTGTGTGTGTGTGATGGTTGTCGGGGGTGGGGAGTTCATTGCTGCTGCCAATCAATTGTCACACCGGATTGGCCTAAACATCACAGTATAATCCAGGAGGGAAAACACAGCAGCACAATGAGAGCAGCCAGCCAGACTGCTGCTGATGTTTTCATGTTTTAAGCATTTATGCAGGTTTCTTATCAAGAGTAACTCTATAGAAGTATCTGACACAAACATGCCAGGTGTAGAAACAAGAGCTAAGGAAAGTATTAATACTGATGGAAAATAAAAAAAAATGTTTTGCTTATTTTTCTTGTCTTTCTTGAATTCCTTCTGTATTGCTTTCTTGTGTTTCTCTGCCTTGTGTCTTTGGCCAGAATAAGATAGATGGGTTTTACCTAAAAAAGGCACACATTTTGGGTCCAGCCGCACTTCCTCTTTGTGGTAGTGTGTGTGTGTGTGTGTGTGTGTGTGTGTGTTTGTGGATCACATGTGGAATGTCATTTACAAATGATCTCGCCCAAATTCAGTCGTTTCAAAGGCTCAACACTCGAAAAACTTCTGTAACTAATGCTGACGTGCAGCTGGACTCTGGACATGTAGAAATTGTTTAAATTCAGAATACTCACTCTGTCTCTGGATGCATGTAAATTGAGTTAAGTATATTAACGTAAATAATATACAACATGACTTGCTTTAAAGTCTCCGTTTGTCAGAATTTGAATCTTCCATTTAAACTCTGGGCAAAATGACAGAATGTGGTATTTGTGGCATTTGAAAAGGTCTGTGGAGCTCTTAAGTTGAGTTTGATTACACGTGGCAGCCTCAGAATTGTAAATCACTTGAAGAAAAAACAAATCAAGTACTCCTTAAGATTTCCTCCTCTTGAAATTGTTGCAACAAATCCAAGCACTTCATCGCCCAAGTCCACTTTTACAAACACAGAAAAGCCAAATCAACACTCTTCACTGCGAGTTTCATGCTGTAAAAGAGAAGTCTTCTACCAGGGTGCTACGAGCAAACAAAACCTGTCCAGTATGTGCATTCATTGCAATGCAAAACAGATTTCCAATGCTTCAGCATCACTTAAGGCCCTACTTTCAATTACAATGTCACGAGCACTTAGAGCTGACAGGCCTTTAGAGAGGGAGAGTGGAACCTGTGGTGAAGTTCCAGACGGGCTTAAAAGACCATTAGGGACTTTAAATATAAAATGAAAACACACTCACACTGAAAAATCAACCTTTTAGAAGACTATTTTCTAAAAATACAGCCAATAAAAACAAATGTAAGCCACATCTGCCAGTATAAATACAGGTTCTGGATATTGTCGGAATTAGTTGGGGAACGCTGGCTGATTTTCTTTGTAGGAAGTGAGGAGAGGAGAGAAGGGAGCACAGTGAGGAAAGGACAGAATAGGATGAAAGAAGATCAAGAAGACAGAAGAAGAGAAAAAGGCTAAAGGAGAGGAGAGGAGAGGAGAGAAGGGGAGACGGGGAAGGGGATGACACGAGGCTGTGCTCTTCTATTTTTCTCCTGGATCCCGCCCTCCTGGTCAGGGGTTGGACAGGGAAACCCAACTCCCGCGCACGGATTGGTCGGCTCTCCTCTGGACGGGCAAAACAGTCTCCCCTCGCAGACACAATAAAGTTTAGAGCTGGACGCTTGCAGGCAGTAGGCGCAAAAACAGACCGCTGTATCTCGTCGCTGCGCTGCGCTTCTCCACACGGAGCTATTCACGGGAAACAACACAAGAAGGACTGCGGGATTTATCCACATTTGGGATTTGTTTTTAAACTGCAGATGTGCACGGTTTTTTTTTTTTACTGAAAACACTTTTGATTACGCACAGATCTCGCAGTGATTCACTGCTTCTTTCGGGATATTTTGATCTCCTGAATGGCTCGTAGTTGGATACGATAGCCTCCAAAAAAAACGCACGGACTACACGCGCTCCAGTCCTGCTTGGACTATAGCCTAAACACGCGCTGCGGTCTCCCGGGCGACCCAACTGAACTTTGGGTCAGAGGAGGTTATTAATAACGGTGCCAACATTCACAGGGGGCAGCCGCTCAGCGTTGCGGTGACCATGCCCGGGATTATGTTGTCGTTCAGCGGGGCAGCACTGCTCGTCCTGTCCGGGCTGGTCGGTCCGCTCTGCGTGGTCGAGGCTTTTGGCGACGAGGTGGAGGAAATGACCTGCGATCCGATCCGGATCAGCATGTGCCAAGGTCTCGGTTACAACGTTACCAAAATGCCCAATCTGGTCGGCAACGTGCTGCAGTCAGACGCCGAGCTGCAGCTGACCACGTTCACTCCGCTCATACAGTACGGCTGCTCCAGTCAACTCAAGGTACCGGGATGATGGGAGACATGCATGCTGATGTTAGACTAGAATAGACGGCGCAACACTGAGGCTGGTGCACACATTTAGGAACACTGATCCTGGACTTAAAAAAAAATAAGAAGGCATGGCTGTGTCGACATAGTCTGCTATATTTGTGTGTGTGTGTGTGTGTGTGGGGAGAGAGAGAGGAACAGAGTGTGGTCCCAGAGCACATGACAGGGAGCTACCAGCAATAGTGAACTGTTCAGACTGATGGTGCCAGTGATAATGAGGAGCATAATATAGGTTGGATCTCAGTGAGTTAAAATAAGTGGAGGGGTCCCCGCCTTCCTTCCTGCCTTCCTTCCTTCCTTCCCTCCTGTTGTGCCAGGCTGTCATGCTAATTTCAATGAAAATGCCCCCTCTGTCTGTTGACATTCTGAGTTCATGCCCCACACAGCAACAGCTGAGTCTTCAGTGCTATGGGCCTATACTGTACTGTCTTCTTGCTAACAATGGTGCCCTCAGTGTCCTAAGACAAATGCTGCTTGTTTGCCTGATGCACCATGCAAGGAAAAAAATCAGATTGGTCGTCACCCTCGTCTTTAAGATTTGAGACTATTATTGGAAAGACTAGACACAGCAGAGATCAGATTGTGGATGAATGGAGTCCACTTTCTCTGAAATTGCATGTATTACATCTCTTTATTTGGAGATGCTTCACAGATGTGCATACACATGTGATCGCACCCAGACATCTGAATACATAAACAAACATTTCCCCTGATGGTCCCTTCTGTCATTATTTTAAGGACGTGGCCACTGTCCTGTCTGGAGATGTGTGCCATTTCTATTACTTCCTAAATTGTCAGTGATCCTTTGTGCCTAAAGGTGTTATAGGGAATAGACGTAAAAGGATATTTTAACATTCTAAACTGATACAGTGCTTAAGAGACGTGTGTGTGTGTGTGTGTGTGTGTGTGTGTGTGTGTGTGTGTGTGTGTGTGTGTGTGTGTGTGTGTGTGTGTGTGTGTGTGTGTGAGACAGCCAGACAGAGCAAGGAGCAACTGCAGCATAAACCAAACTGCCCTCCTTCAGCTGAAAATTGTAATGTAAGATTAGCTGCCCCCCCCCCCTCTCTCTCTCCCTCCCTCACACACTGAAGAGGGAGGAAAGGGGAAAGGGAAACCATATCCCCTAACATTTGCTCTAATGGGAGGCTTCCTGACAAGTAACCGGAGCAGCTTTTAGCAGTGAAGTGACAACACTCAGGTTACCAACGGTCGGGGGAAACACCCAGAATGTGTTACATTACTGTCGCTGGTGTAATTCCCTGTGAGAAATATCTGCTGTGGTATTAATATCTGCTGCTTTTATGAACTCTTTGTGAATTTGAAACGCGTACAATCACACAGACAAAAACCTCTCGGCTCCCTCTCACACCCGGGGCTACTTTGTTAGTCTGTTTACTCAAACAGCAAATTACTCGGGACAACTCCAATATGCAGGGTTCAGTTTGGGAACAAAGAATCTCTATTTGCGTTGAGAAACGTTATACTGCCTTCAGATCGGCCAGTCTGCTCTATTTGCAGAGATAAAGCTGCTATAACCCAGATACTGATCAGAGAACAGTGTGACAAATCAAGTTTGAAGGAAGTTCCCGCTGCCTCGTATAACTGATTTTGACCTCACATACTTCCCCGCAGTCAGTTATACAGCGAGGAGGTATGTAGCATGGTTTAGACTTATCAAAAGCAAGTCTGTTATTAGCCTGCAGGTATCAGAAAAGTAGCTCACTGATTCAATATCTTGAATTAGTCAATTTACTTAGCAAATAAATCCTCACAGAAAAAAAGAGTTGTATAAGGTTTCTGTGCGTATTTATTTCCCAACCTTGACACCATTCTTGGATTCATGTTTCATTCGGGCTCTGTTCAAGGGCTGATTTCTCCATCGCTGGATCGAGACCGCAAGCCCAAAACATTTTGTTCCCATTATAGCCGGTTAAAAATGTTGGTATTCCTGAAATGAAAAATGGTAGCAAACCCTCCCACTCTAACAGGTATTTAAATCAGCCCGTCCAAGATCCTGGAGCGTATGTTTGTTTTCCTTTACCTGGAGGTAGCCGAGTACGATGTGCTTTCTGCTTTCTGTGTATTTTCATATCATGAGCTTGGCACACATTTTTTACACTCCGGCTTCAAATCAAATCGACTGTAAAAGCATGAAATCACCTCAAATTGCAACCCTTTTGTAACCCCAGACTACTTACTCCTTCACATCACTACCACCTCAAAGAGTCATATGTGACTTAAGACTGCTCACTATCTTTATAACTCTGACTTAGATATCTATTTCAAAACCATTGCCATGGGACAGAGAAAACTGAGCCTTGGATTAAGGGGGGGATTATGGAGCATTACATGGCACATGCCCTCAGTGTTGTCGAGTCCGAAGATTGTTTTTTAAAGATGTAGAGTTGTGTGTGTTCAACCTTGGAGCAGGTTGGAGTTGGCCCGTGGTGTCTTGACTCAAGTTGAGGAGTTTCTCATTAGAAGTAAAAATAGAGACCCACCACTAGAAGAGATGATGCAACGTATTGAAAGCAAAAGGCAGAGAGAACGCAACCGTGGCGAGCGGTATATGCAAGTAGATGGAGGATCCACATGTGGGAGTAGAAGGTGTAGCCATCTACCAGCTGTAATCCTGCTGTAATATATAGAAAGAGTGGCCCCGCAGGGTACTGGCAGCACTGTTTCCACTTCTTTAACAATTACTTCCCAATTTACATAATTTACCTTCGGCTTGACAGTTTGCTTCAACGTCACTGGAACAAAGCTATGCGCTGAATTATGACATAATATTGGATAACTGTTGCACCCACTTAGAATTGGTTTTGGTATACAGTTGTTTTTCACTGCTCAATATGTTTGCTTCTCCTTAATAAAGCTCTTATTTGAATATATGCACACACAACATAATGCCACCAACTTGTGATCTTGTATCTCCATTTTCCCCCAGTTCTTCCTGTGCTCAGTCTATGTGCCAATGTGCACCGACAAGGTTCCCATCCCCATTGGTCCGTGTGGTAGCATGTGTCTGTCTGTGAAGAGGAAATGCCTCCCGGTGCTCCATGAGTTTGGCTTCATTTGGCCTGAGGTGAGTCACATCATCACAAGAACGCCCTGCATGCATTAAAAAAGATATCAGGATGTGGTTGAGTGATATGGAAATGCCATTTCCCATCCAGGTGCTCAACTGCAGCCTCTTCCCACCTCAAAACGACCACAACCACATGTGCATGGAAGGCCCGGGGGACGAGGACCCGCCCTACCAGCCCGTCCGCCATCCTCCCCACCAGGAGGACTGTCAGGCTCTGGGATCCGCACCTGACCAGTATACCTGGTTAAAACAGACTGAAAGCTGTACTCTACAGTGTGGCTATGACAGCGGGCTCTACCGACGGGGGGCCAAAGTCTTCACCGACGCGTGGATGGCGGTGTGGGCCGTGCTGTGCTTCCTGTCGACCACTCTGACGGTCCTCACCTTTCTGTTGGATTCACAGCGCTTCTCGTATCCCGAAAGGCCCATCATCTTCCTATCTATGTGCTGTAATCTGTACAGCGTGGCCTACCTGGTAAGTGGGAGGATTATATTTCCCCATTGAGTTCATTTGTTTGGTGAGAAGGAATGAAAAAAGAACCTGTCAAATGTAATTTAGAGTATCGTACTAAATATAGGACAGACTATTTGTTATGATGAAGAAGTTACTTAATCATGTACCGCTGATCTGAATGGAAAAGTTAGATTTTCAGTCTAACGTAATGAGAATGACTTTATGTCTTTTTTTGCTAACGAATGAAATTTCTGTATATTTTCCGTCCTGCAGGTGCGATTGACTTTGGGCAGGGAGCGTGTTTCCTGTGACCTGGATGCCACCGCAGTACCGATCCTAGTACAAGAAGGGTTAAAGAGCACCGGCTGTGCCATAGTCTTCCTCCTGCTCTACTTCTTTGGCATGGCTTCTTCCCTCTGGTTAGTACAACACACACACACACACACACACACACGCTTCTTATCGTATCAAGTCTTTGTCCTATTGTCATCAGCTGTTGTGAATGGACTTTGGTGGAACAATTTGAACACGAGACTTGCGTCCTGTTTTCTTTAAAGGCCAACTATCCTGTCTCATAACCTCTGTACTAGATGGATTCCTGGAGGCAGCCTTTGTATAAAAAAAAAAAAGAAAAAGCCACTTTCTGAGTGTGTGCTGCAATACAGTTGCTGTCACAGCTCTTTTTCTTCCTTTTCCCTTTGTCCTGGTTTTCCTGTTTGTCTTCACTCTTTTGTTTCTGGAAGAGCAGCAGACTGCAAGAACCAAGGACTACACTGTCTCCTAAAACATGATCACAACCCCCGGTTATGTAACTAGTCACGATGATCGAATTCAATACATTTTGTGGAAAAGTCATAAAGTGGGTTAAGTTTTTGAGCAACGCAGTAAACAGTCGTAAACAACACACATGACTGTTATCAACTACCAATATGAACGGCAGTTCAGAAAGACAAACTGATAACTGTTTCTCTCTCTCTCTCTCTCTCTCTCTCAGGTGGGTGATCCTGACCCTCACTTGGTTCTTGGCTGCTGGACTGAAGTGGGGCCACGAGGCTATAGAAATGCACAGCTCCTACTTCCACATAGCGGCCTGGGCCATCCCGGCCGTTAAAACCATCGTCATCCTCATAATGCGACTGGTGGATGCAGACGACCTAACTGGACTCTGCTATGTTGGCAACCAGCAGCAGGAGGCACTCACGGGCTTTGTGGTGGCACCACTGGCCACATACCTTCTAATAGGTAATTACAACGTCATCAATCAGTTTTTTGTGCAGGATTTGACCTTTTACTAGTTAAAAAAAGCAAGTTATTTGAATGCGTAATGCAACTGGCATTGTGTTTTCTCTGTCTGGTGGTCCTTATATGACTGTTGTTTCCCTCTCTGAACTTCAGGCACTCTGTTCATCTGTGCTGGCCTCGTGGCTCTCTTCAAGATCCGCTCCAATCTGCAGAAGGACGGTGCCAAAACAGACAAGCTGGAGCGTTTAATGGTGAAGATCGGCGTGTTTTCGGTCCTCTACACCGTCCCAGCGTCCACCGTCATTGGCTGTTACCTCTACCAGCTCTCTCACTGGGGGGAGTTCAGGGCCAGCCCCCGGGACTCATACGTGGCATCAGAGATGCTTCGGATCTTCATGTCACTGCTCGTAGGCATCACATCAGGTATGTGGATCTGGTCTGCAAAAACCCTCCACACCTGGCAGCGCTGCTCTGCCCGCCTGCTCAGGGATAGCAGGGCGAGCCGGGGGGGCAAGAGGGCGCCGGGCGAGGGCTGGATCAAACCGGGGAAAGGCAACGAGACGGTAGTGTGAGGAGGAAGAGAGAGAGAGAGAGAGAGACAACGGACAGGAATGGACTTCTACCTGCTTCACTGTCACTCACAGAAACTCACTCTGATGGAGAGGACGGACAAAGTGATGAGAGGGAGTAGCAGGAGATTCTCAAGGAAGCCACTGGATGCAACGGCATCATAAAAGCTCGCAGAGAGTCTGCAAGCATGCCTCACCCCCCTCCAACTGCCTCTAACGGGGGGGGTCAAGGAGGAGAGAAGTGGAGGATTGGGTCGTACTTGAGTAGCAACAGCAGCCTCTCTACCTCTGTTAGACTTCCTTTGCCCAGAGAGATGGAGAAAGTGAATAATGGAGGAGAAAGAGAGATCGAAAAGGGCAGAACAGAAGCATCGATATGCAGACCGGACACACCAATAGGCTGTGTAGCACCATGTCTACCTCTCTGCCTCTCCTTTCTCCAGAGCCCTCAGCAGAAGAGACTTGAACCTGCTGGATACAGTAACCCTCATGCCGTTGTGTCTTTTTTAGGGTCTTTTGATATTTAGAATTTTACACTGGAGGGTCCTGGTGCAGACGTTATATACAGGTGTAGGTCGCCGTTTCCCAAAAGCATCTGACAGCTTGAGGTCCTGTGGGGTTTTCACGTCCACACGGGAGAATTTAAATGAAATACCAGACCAAAAGTAATTGAAATCGGATGAAAACATATTAAATATGGCCTTAAATCTGTGATGTGTTTACATTTGAACAACATTATATACATTTTTGAAAATTTTTACTTTTTTGTACAATATATATAAGAGCAGCTGATTTTATTGCTCAGAATTTTTTGGGAAACCAGCTCTAAGCTGTAATAATGCACTATAGTTGTATACATTATGTGAAGTGTCTGTACTTGTCACAAGTGGATTACCAGGGACGGCAGTGATGAGAGCCTTCAAACAGCTGCAGAAACAATGTGGTTACATTCACAATATCCTTTCTAACAAACGTTGTGAAGACAAAGAGCAGACAAAGAAAATAAGGCGAGATTATTTTTTTTAGCGTGTGTTTGTACATTTAGGTAAAGTCTGTGGTAGCTATAAAGTCATACCGCAATGAATCCTGGGAGAAACCCCCAGCTGTGCCTTTTATTGACCCATAAATGTAGAAGCGGTAAGGCGTCTGGGAAATGTAGGCCTGTGTGTGTTTTACCTCAGCAGTCTATGAAAAGCTCAGCTAACTTCCAATGGTGTGTGCAAAGTCTTTGTGGGAACCCCGTACTGCACATGCTCGTGAGTTACCGTGAAATCCAGGAAATTAAATGAATTCCCTCTGCCCTCCTTTCCAAACATCGGACCAGAGGCACGTTAAAGAATTAGGAGGTTATTAGACAATCACTTGCCAAGAGACACATTCTGAAATAACAAAGAGCCGTCACAGGCACATATAGCAGGTAGTTCCCACGAATCTCATCCGCCAGCAGTTATGATCACTACGATACCACCAATAATGAGCCCATATCTGCAAAATTGTGTCTCCTTGCCGTCTGTTTGCACTCATCGCTCAGTTTCTTTTTTTTTAAATCCTTTCAGTTCAATAAGGAAATCACAGAAGCACGAGGAAATTGTCCCTGTTAATTAGTGTCTGTCTGTTCGATGCCCTCATTGGTCCCCTGCATGTCTGTTTCTCTTTAACCTCGTCTACTCCATCGTGGCTCGTTTCCCAGACAATCAAGTCGTCCTTGCAAAAGATTACATTTCAGAATTTCATCTCTTCAACATTTTAAATCCTTGCAGTCCCCCTCTATAACTGCTTATAGACTGTACTATAAGCTTTAATTACAATACCTTATTCCTGGTCTTACTGCTGCACTTACCAAATTCTGCAACTGCTCCTGTGCACCGTATATTTGCCTGACAATCTTATCTAGCGAAGCTCTAGCGTTTCAGTGAGTCTTTGAATGTATACTATGCGGGTGTGTGTGTGTCACGTTACACCTTCTACTTTAAGTAGGCTGTTTAAAATGTATAAGGGCTTGAATGACTTGGAGCTTTGCCCCCCCCCCCCCCCCCCCCGAGTGTCATTTGATACCAGATAGTGCCTCACGGCGCCCGCCACAGGTATTTTTAACATAATGTTTAGAACGGGACAGAAAATAACTTTAAAGTATGGGCTGCCTTTTTCCCCCCAAAACTAAATGTAACAGCACCCTTATTACATTCAAAGATACTTTTGGTGGTTTTGGTGAAAACCTAGAACCAGTGTTTCTCAAACAAGCAGCCATGGCACACTTATTACATTTCCAAAGTCAAACAAACATTACATTGAGTTAAAGTGAATTAAATTAACCTCTGACCAACCTCCCCTCCCAACTAATGCAGTTTCCCCCCTGAAAGCGTCTAAATGTTTTGGCTGTCTCCTCTGGTATGCTCACGCAGAGCTTCAGGTGACATTACCAAGCAATCGCTGAACATTTGTGCCTTGCAACAGAGTGTGTGCCACACGGCCCGATGCAGATTGAGAACCACTGGTAACACAGGATTGTAAATGCTTTTTTGCCCAGATATATGCATCAATGTCGGGGGGTCAGTTCACCGACCCTGATCGTAGCCTTTAAGGTCGAGACTGTTCCTTTTGTGTAGAAAACTCAATTGTCTTGATGATGTCATCAATGTATTATAAAGAATTTGCTAATTTATCGTTGTAAAAAAAAAGTGACAAAAAAATGTAAAAATTGTTTGTTATTTAAGAAAACGCTTTTGTATCAGAAGATGATGAATAAAACCTTTTTGGTTTCCAATACGTGGGATGCAATTTTTTTGGTGCGCGCTTCAAATAGGCACAATAGAAATAACTAATGATTGTTTTTATGATGATTAGTAATTAATCTGCAGATTTGTTTTTGTGATTTTGTTTCGTGTCAAAATGCCTGTTCTGCTTTTCTGACAGGGAGATATCTTCGACCAACAATTCAAAAGCAAAAGATGTTCTGTTAACGTCACATTTGACGAAGTAAAGTAAGAAGTGTGTCTTGTATGGACATCTCCATGCCTTCTAAAAGTGTGAACAAATTAATAACTTCTTTTTGGGGGTCCCGTTGCATCTGAAACTCCTTTCCTCTCAGTTGTGTTCCCTTAATGGGTTGACCAATGCTGCCACCTTTTGTCTGATAAGATAAATGAAGTGTTGGTGCTTCATCAGGAGGTGACTAACTCCACACGTCTATACAGCAGCAACTATGTTTTGATTTCTCTTGCATTTCTTTTCAACAGATACTTTGGGTTAGGATAAGAAATGCTCCATAACCGCTAAATTTGTTATGAATCTGCAGTGGAAACACGGTGATTATACTGTGTAAACATCACTGTACCATCAATCACATCTCATCAGATATGAACTTACAACCTCTGCAACACACACACACACACACACACACAAGCTCACTTACAGTACACACAGAAACACACACACACCTCCTCTCACTTCAAAATTTGTTGTAATTTGTTTTTTACAATTACACATAATGAATGCAAGACTGTAATTTATCAGCGCATGGGGTAAAATTGCATCTGGAGGCACTAATGAATTCTGCGCATGCATGTGTGCAAGAGAGAGAGAGAGCGAGAGAGAGAGAGAGAGTCCAAATATCTAAGTCTGCAGCTCAGATTGCCTTCCTGTAATGTACTGTGAGTGAATTGAGTGTTTGTTTAAAGACACACTCAAAAGCATGAGGTAAAGGGAAAGTGACAGCATCGAGTGCTCTATTGTTTCCAGATGTGGCTCTACTAACACGCGTGCACACATGCAGTGCAGCATGTTCACAAACTGACACATTCACACAAATACAGAGAGAGGAGGAGCTAAAGGAATTCAGTGCAGTGAAATTCATACCCTAAATGGTGGTTTCTGCATACCAGAGTGTGTGTGCGTAGCCGTGTGTGTGTCAAAGCACGTAACTGAATGCCACAGGTCATGTAATCTCCAGGCTTCTCACTCTAGGCAGCAGTTTCCACGTTTCTGTGGTTATTTCGGTATTCAGAAACACTTACAGGTCTTTTAACAGCTAACAACTCCCCCTAAATGCTGATTAAAGATACCAGTGAAATACACTTCTCACTTTTATTGTAACCCACAAATGTCAGATTTTACAGTAACATCTCTGAATTTCCACTCTTGCGGTGACACAACCAGTTCATACTCAGACGCACGCACACACACACACACACACACACACACACACACACACACACACACACACACACACACACACACACACACACACACACACACACACACACACACACACACACACACACACACACACACACACACACACACACACACACACACACACACACACACACACACACACACACACACACACACACACACACACACACACACACACACACACACACACACACACACACACACACACACACACACACACACACACACACACACACACACACACACACACACACACACACACACACACACACACACACACACACACACACACACACACACACACACACACACACACACACACACACACACACACACACACACACACACACACACACACACACACACACACACACACACACACACACACACACACACACACACACACACACACACACACACACACACACACACACACACACACACACACACACACACACACACACACACACACACACACACACACACACACACACACACACACACACACACACACACACACACACACACACACACACACACACACACACTTTGTTCCACTCTGGTAACGAACAGCACGTTAGTATTCTGTTTTTAAGAAGCTGAAATGTGAAAGGACCCTATTAAAATTCCTTGGACTAATATTCCTGGGAATGTATTTTCAGAGTTGGGTTCCCTTGTGTGTAATTGTGCGTATATTTCAGTGTGTGCGTGTGTGTGTTTGTGTGGGAGAAAGAGATCCGAATACAAAAGTAATAGAGAAAGAGTGAGAGACCTGCTGAAATACGGACAACGAGACAGAGAAAACCCAGACAAAGAAAAGAAGTGAAAGAAAAAGAAAACATGGAGACAAAAATAGAGAAGAGACACAAAGTGAGAAGGATTGTGTGTGAGGGGAAAGGGAAATCTGTCATACTCCATCAGCAGAATGCAGCAGCTGTTCCCTCTCAGCAATTCTGAAATCGTTTTCCCATTCTGCTCAGCGTCTACTCTGTATGAATAGTTCTGAGTTACTGCCACCACTAGGGATTCTGGGTGACGTAGTCTTCTTGGCCCGAGAGCCAATTTGGTCCAAGAAGGATTTATAAATCACAGTTCTTCGGCCAAACAAGCTAAGGAGTTGAGACTGAAAGCCAAGATCCCAGCCAAGAGAGAGATTGGAGAATTACTCACATGAAGCTGAAACAGAGAGCTCTTTGTACACGGCAGGGGGTGTAAAGGACTGGATTTATTTCATGGCAGGCACATGTACTGCATATTCAAGGTACATATTATTGTAATGTAAAATATGTGATCTTTACTGCCTCTACTGCACATTAAGTATTGTGTTTTTGATAAGGTGGAACAATATTGGAACATGACTTAGACCAATCAGGTAGTTCTCTGGCTTTACATAGAAAGGTCTATCTGCATGCACTGAATGTTTGTTGGACTGTGGGAAAGTGACAACATGTGCTTAGTGCTTCATAGTAGATATTCTCCATATGTATATTCCACACAAAGTCATAATATCTCAGAAACTTTCAATCCCAACAACATTGGACTGAACCTCATAAAACCTGCACTTAACATGACAAATTGATGTTAATGTGTGAACTGTGCTACTGTTATCACAGTTACACCACAATGCAACAGTGTCCTTTAGTCACCACTAGATGTCACTCAGACCACACCGTCACGTTCACAAATGCTCTTATGCTCTGTAAAGAAATGAATCTGATGAATACTAATTTAGCACAGACATCACTCACATATATCCAACACTTCTATCTTATGACAGAAAGTCATAAGCAAACTAAAATGAATTGTTTTGCATGGAATGTAGTACATTTACTCAAGTACTGCACTTAAAAGGCCCAGTGTGTACGATGTGGTGGCATCTACTGGTGTGTTGCAGATTGCAACCAACTAAATAGCCATCTGCTCACAACCTCGTACAACTAGGAGCTGCTTTTATCAATACTCGGCTTTTCTACATGACGAGATAATTGCTTTTAAAACCATATATATAGAATTATGTTTACAACAACAAAGTCACTATATAAAGTCATTAATACAATAAATAACATTCCTGAGTGAAGTTTATAAAGAATGAAGAATGACATCCGACATTGTCTTTTTACTCGCAAATATTTTGTTGCACATGGAGGAACAAGCGTATAGTTGCCGTCAACTCGTGTCTCCTTCACTTCCCCTGGTTCACTTCACCACAGCGGCCTATCTGCTTGCGCTTCGTGTGTGTGTGTGTGTGTGTGTGTGTGTGTGTGTGTGTGTGTGTGTGTAGTTGCAGGAGCTCAGCCCGACAGAGAGTGCAGAGCAAACGTGCACTGCAGCGTGATAATAAATGACATCAAAACATTAAAAAGTAGTACTTATCAGCTGTCGCTGCTTCTTACTGATCATATTAAATGTTATAATTGAAAAACAGGTGTTTTTAATTACTCTAGCTGATTAGACCTCCAGTCAGGTGTAAGATGGATGGAGCCATGCTGGTTATTATGTACAGTAACGTGTCGCCATAATCTACTAATGAGATGATAAACGTTGTCCAACTAGGTGCAACAGAACCAACAGAAAGGTGAGGGAAATGATCAATCATGCAGTTTGTACACACAGTCCTACAAAGAGGTCTCATTAGGTAACACACTGGGGGTGAACGATGGGTGTGCAGGGCCTTTACGTTTTTTACATACAAAATATATGATCACTAATAAGAAATAATATGCGTTCATCTATCTCATAAGGCATATAAAGTGCACTCAGGGGTGCAATTTACAGGCTGTACTGTTGGGGGAGAAGAAAATGTGTTACAATGGATAAATGTGGTACCATGTGGGAGGAGGGCTGAGTTATTCCATGTTATTTCAGCAGGACATTTGTCAACTTTAGAAATGTCAACCGGTCAATACAGCCGCTTCATCCATCTCTGCCTCACTCTCACAGACATACAGAGAGAATGAGAGAGGAGGTTGCGGGGGGGGGTGGAAGTGGTTATGGAGAAAAGTCAGACAAGAAGATGGAGGGAAGAGTCTAACAAGCGAAACATGAATGATCCATTGTTTTCCTCAATCAGAAAGCTGGCTCGGCAAGCCAAATGACTCATACAAACACTAATCTATCTCCAAGAGCCCGTCTGGGTTTGTTTCCTGTTAGTTTCTTCCTCTGCGTCTGTGCTCAGAGGGTGCAGAAATAGAATGAATAGAAAGACCTGCTGCTGGTATGGTCAGCTTGTTAATGCCATGTTTTCTTTATGTTCTGCTGGTTTGTGGTTTGAACAGAAACAAGTCAGTCGGTCTTATCACCGCTTCCATCAGTCCGCCATCAACCTAACCCTATAAGTCAAGTGACGTCATTGTTACTAATAGACACTTGACAGCTTTACTACTTTTCCTAAAAGGTTGGGCTGTTTTCAATGTTTTCAAATCCTGTTTCTCTAACTGATATCAAACAGATCCTATGAATCCTCTTTAATGCCCCATCTTTTTTTTGTCAGCCACCTGACCTCCTCACTCCTCAGATGACATCAGCATGTAAACATCCTAGAAGAAGCTGCAATGCCTGGGACTGTGTTCCATTCAGGAGAAATGAAGATGTGACGTAGACGAGTGGGACTACGAGTCTTAAGCTAGCGGCACTAAAGGTAGCTGCTAACATGCTAACATGCTGCCATTTAGCCTAAATAATGTTGACCATGTACACCATCTTAGTTAAGCGTGTTAGCGTGCTATTATTTGCCAATTAACTGATCACCAAAGTTATTAGAATTCATCCTGAGCCCAATATGAACATCGACACGCAGCAGATTTCATGGCAAATCCCATAGCTGTCCTTTCACCAAAAAAACACAAATAACAACCTGCTGGTGGCGCTACAGGACAAGCAATAGGATCACCAACGTCAATGTGGTGACAAAGAATGTCTGAACTAAATGTAGTCCCTAGAGCCACGCTAATATCACAAATCCAGTTGCTTTGACTTAGTACGTCTAGATATCCTATCACTAGATGATTCACTCTTAGATGTAGAATTAGATTAAACAGTTAGCCGGTGGATTTGTGTGCCAACATATATATGTTGGAATGGCTCGTGTGTCTGCATGTCATGTCGGCACGTTATCTGCCATCTCATGTTTGACAGTGTTTGTGGGTGTGCGTTTGTTCCCCTGGGTCAGTGACATTGTACTGCCAGTTTTAAACTTTGGACGCCTGAATAGCAATGAGACAATTAGCTCAAGCCTATGATCCAGGACTCACTGTGCCCTGCTTATTAGAACTGGTCCAACACACTACAACTGCACCCCTGTCACACCAATATGGAAATGAAGTGGCAGACACACACGCATAAATACACACAGTAACAAACCAAAAGTCATCAGATAAGAAACAGAAATGTAGGGCAAATAAGAGGAAAGAGACACAGAGCAGGGGAGGAAGAGAGGCCTGGAGGGTCAATGATAGTATCTCGTTCTCTCTTATGTTTTATCAGTCACATGACTAATAAACATATGAGCTGTTTCCAAGAGTTTGTGCTCTAAGAACAATCACCAGAATTATTAGAGTCATTAGAGTCAAACTAACTTCATCTAATTTGTTGTACTCCCAATTCAACTAATAAGCCTCATGAGCAGTGGAATGAGGAACATAACGACAATACAAAACACTTTCTGCACTGATATATTGTAATGAAACCATCAGCGGTGGTCCGGTATTGGTTTTACTGCAGCGTCATCATCTATTTGCAGCCTCAGTATAATCATTGATGAAAGGTTGGACTGGACAGTTTATATCCAATTAGTCTGGAGAAAAGCGAATAAATCAACAATGTGTACTCTTTCTAAAACCCAACAGTTTATCAAGCAGATTTTGTAAAAGGAATCGATAAAGAATTGAAAAACTAAATCCTCTCGATGCCCATGCATAATTACTTACCCTATGTGACACAGTCAACCTCAACACATAAAGACCAAGTGATAGGTTTAGGATTGGGGACATTTGATGGACTTATTTTTAACCTGTGGCACATATTGAGGATAAGTATGTCACAAAAACCGCCTCGGGTAAAGCAGAGGAAGTATTTGTGGCAGCTACAAAACTAGATTAAATGAAGAAAAAATTATTAAATAAATAGAGCGTAGCAACTTCTATACAACCACACACACACACATGCACATTATTATAACTGCGTACATTTGAGAGTGTGTGTACATGTGTTTTTCTTTGTAAGTATTCATTCAGCTATGGCCCGGAGGTGGCATGAAGCAGTTACACTATAATGTGGTTACACTACATCACACATAATGAGACATTTTTTTGCTCACAGGTTATTTCTAACAATGATGTTTATGTTTGATCAAATTTGTGTTATAACCGCTATCACGCACAGCTTTTTCTGGAAATATCACAGCCGCCAACATTCTTATTAGCAGGCCAAGAAAAAATACCAGAAATATGCTACATTAAGCCAGAAACCAGGTGGGTCACTGAGGCTAATCTCTTCTTTTACTGTCAGTGGCGATAATGCTGCGGGACGGTGGCAACTCAGCAGGAAATGAAAGGAGAATGGATTTGTTTTGAGCACAAAGGAAGGAGACCACCGTGTTTGTATTTAGTTGCAGACCTACAGCTGCAAAAGATGAGGAGTTCAGAGGGGTTGTGCACAAACTGGACCCTAATTATGTTACCCCCAAAAGACATGTGCACAGTATCTGTAGGATAAAGTAGAGAAAACAATCAATGTGCTAACTGGACAATCAATCATTGCCTCCTTTTCAAGCTCTAATGAAGCGCACCAAATACTACAACACGGTGAATATGGATGCATACCTGCTGTTTTCATGTTGACTATAAATCAAACAGTTTTGTTTTGGGATTGGGAGAATGACCAAAGCACCATACTGCCAAATAAGAGCATCTCTCACGGAGCGCTGGGCCACCAGGGGAAAAGCCACATGCATAGTGACAGATGCTGCTGCAAATATGAATCTCAGATATATTATACAATCATTTACATTTGGTTAGGCAGACAGTGTACTGCAGCGACCTGTCCTATCCAATGCAGCTTATACCCGCTAGATGTGCAGGACGGGGTGGACACCTGCTGGAACAATTTGTTTCCTTCCACACGCTGGGGCATGTGTTCAAGCCAAGAAAGCCACTGGCTTAGCCCTGGTCTGACGACAAACTCTATCCCCCCCGATGACTGCAGAGGAATATCACAACACAGGTGAGAGCTTCAGTGCGCTGTCATCCTTCACTGATGCCACCATGGAGCTGTCAGAGGAGGAGAGGGTTTCAGGCTCCAATGCAATAGCACTTTCAAAAATGATTGAATACTCTGTCCTAGAGAGAAGTCCCTGCTGTGACCACTTATTGCAGTCCACCTAGGAGAGAACCTGAGTGCAGTGCTGGACCCAAGATTTAAGACCGTGACATTTTTCAGCTAACACACATCTGCTGAGGCAACTAGACAGTATAGTGTACTATGACATCAGCACCATGAAATCATATACAAAGACTCGTTTTTATAGTTTGTTGGCTGCACATTAATCATCCTTCTCTGCCTCTGAAATGCATTTGTTGTCTGCTATTTGGAGAATTCATCGCAACTGGCCTCCTACCTTTCGTGTGTTCTTATGGTGTGAATCACCCACAAGGTTAAAAACTGCAGAACTCGCGTTCCATTTGGTCGAAACGTTGAAGCCACTCAGACGAATTGCATATTCAAGACCAAGTCCAACTTCCTTTGACCAGGGTGGTAGCTTCCAAGTTCATGTCCTCAATATTGTTTCAGGAGATTTTAATGACACACACATTATGCATGATGAGTTTTTAGGCTTTAGGTTTTATTACATTTAGAACTGTTACATTTGGCTGCTCTAGGCCAAAAACACATTGAAATAGGCCTAAAGGAACTTCACATTTTTCCACCAGAATCATATTCATGGCATTGTTGGGAGGGCTATGAAACAGCATTTAGACAGTTACGAAGGGTAGATAAACACTTTAAATAGTATCATGAATGTGGAGAAAGAAAGTTTTTAGATACCGTTTTTGTTTTGGCCAATCATAACTTTCCTTGGGAGGGTTAGGCTGCACTGGGGAACTTCAGACTCTTGACCACAGTATTTCTAAAACCCTGCCTATGGCACTGCCAAATGGATGACTGACAAACCCTCACAGACACAAAATGGCAACTGATGCAATTGTAACATTTGGCTTCGGTTTTCCTCGGAAGAAATGCTCTCAGTCAGGTAGAGTGGCCCTGACCCACCGATGATGTGATAACACCTAAATAAAATGTCCTTGAAGCCGATTTTTGTATTATTGTTGGATATCTGTTATATTTGCACTACATCTGATAACCCAGCTTTATTTAGCACCTTCACCTCGACAGAATCTGTGTCTGCTTACAGAAATGCACGATTACATCTTCTCAGACATTAAGATGCTCATTACATCTAAGATTGAGGCTTGGTCCTGGTGGGCAGCCTCCCTGCTGTCTGAGCTGAACTGACTCACCACCAAAGGGTGATCAATACGCAGCGCTGCACTTTTGTTTTTTTTTCTCCAATGATCCATGCTAATGTCCACAGCATATGCCTTCAGGTCTCGTTTAACAACTCCAGAGTTGATCACCAGCCAAAGGAGTTCTGGCACTAATTGCACTAATAAACTATACGTTCCGGAAAGTCCAGGAGTAGCACATTGAGACTGGCTGCTATATGCTGCTAATTAATATCCCACTTCACCTTTGGCTCTTTTTTTTGCTTCCAGAGAAATGATGCACCAAATTCCCTAAGCCAGTTCATGTTGTTAAGTTCAACATTACGTTAAGCTTCATCTATTCTGCTCTGCCCTTTTCCCTTCGCCATCATCCTTCACCGCGCAAATGTTGAGCAAATATTATCTTTTCTCGAAACTTGGGAATTTAGGGAGTCTTTGCAGTATTCCGCCGAGCAAGCAGGTATAGTGTGAACATCAGTTCATCACTGGTGTGTTCTCCACACGGGGTTTTGCAATGATTGAAAGCACAGAAATTATTGTAACAGAAGAAGTACATTGAATATAAAACCACACACATCGAGCACTAATGAGTAAGTGTTTCTCTGGAGGAATACATCATGCTTCTCATACATGCACGCTCACCCGTACACACTGAGGTTGGGCGATCAGTCTTATTTTACAGCAACGTCTGCGGAGCGGTCTGCAGAAATCAATGGTCCATTTAAATGTCAGACAATGCTTCAATGTTAGTAGAACTGAAATGTCAAGGAAATCCACATTCACTCTCGCTTCCCGGGTCGGTCTACAGAGATACACACACAATGACACACACTACCACACCTATTAACAGGCACAACAAGTTACTTTTCACTTTCTTTTCACTTTTCGTCCGTCTTTTACATTTGTCTTGTCCCCTACATCATAGTGAGGACAAAAGATGGCGATGTCAGATAGCAGTCTATCGTTCCATACCTTCAGTCCATGACAACATATCTCAATTAGAGCAGCTAACAATTATGCTCATTCTCAATTATTCTGATGACTATTTTCAAAATTTTTGTCATTTTGTCTGTAAACTGAAAAAAATGCCATCATAATTCGAAAGATGCACAATCCAAAACCCAAAGATATTCATATAACGATGATATAAAAACAGAGAAAAGCCACAAATCCTCATATTTCAGAAGCTGAAACATTGTTCAGCATGTTTGCTTGAAAAGTGACTAAAACGATGAATCTATTATAGTCCATTGACTAATCCGTACACTGTTCTGTTCCGTTAATAAAAGGTTTGGCCACATTTTCTTTACATTTGCTGATGTTATTCATAAGAGGATGATTTCTCATGATTTTTTGGTAACCTTGTGAATTTCTGTGTAGCATCACTATCAGTCCAAAGTTTTAGTGCAATCGAATGAGCACACTTGCGCTATGAGCTTTGCTTTAGTGTCACCGTCAAGTCCAATTGCCAAATTCGGACACATGATAATTTAGAATCTATTTGCCGAGTGCATTCAGGTTCCCAAGCCATTTCATTTCAATGGTAGAAATGTCACCCTCACGACTAACTTCACGGTTTCAGACATAATACTGGCAACAGTTAAAAAATGTCAAGTTGGCAACATGTTTTTCGACAGTCTAAGAAGTCTCGTATTGTTGGTTGTAACGCAGCGAAGGGGTTTCCCTTTACTTGTCTTCCACTTCTCCATATACTCTTCCCTCCTCAGCTTCAGTTTCCTCTTCAACCCCCCCCCCCAACACCACCACTCTCCTCTCCTTCACCATCACCTTCCATTTCCCACAACCTTTTGTTCCGCATTTGTAATCCCCACATGTACTCATCTTCTCTCCTTCCACCTTAGCCTCATTCCTGGTCATCCTCTCCATCTCTCTACTCCCATTGAGTGCCGCTTAAGGCCATAATCAGTCTTCCAGTGCTCATCACTGATTGGGTCCACAGGGAAATGGCAGCAAAGACACAGGTGGAGCGACAGGGCTGTGACTGAGAAATAGCTTTTGTCTGTGTGTGTGAGTGAGAGAGAGAGAGAGAGCCAAGTGAGAGCATGACAAGAGATAGAAGAGCTTCTGAACACAGGAAAAGATCTCTGGCCCTCATTTAATTCAAACTTTTCTCTTCTTGTTATGCTCCATGTTTCTGTCAAACAGGCCCACAGACACACAGTCAAACAGACAGGCTCTCTCTCTCTCCAATAACCATGCAGGAGCTGCATGCATTATGCATGAATGTGGGAAACACAGACAGGTTAAGCGTGTGCTGGGCAGTGCAGTGTGACCCATCGGTTGTAGACTCCCAGTCTAAATCCCCTTGTAGACAGGGACGTGGCTTAGATTGATTTCCTGAGATATATGAGACGCGTGTGCTCGAGCACAACTGTGGTTCACGCATGTACACATAATACACCTTTGTGTGGGTTTGGTGCTCCGAGTCCTGGATGTTTGTGGTGTAATTTATTCAAACAACCTTTACAGCAGGAGAGCTCATTTAATAAGTCCAGCAAGGCCAAGAAGATATTCTAAGTAGAACAAACAAACTTGTATACCACCAAAGTTCAAACTGATTTAAAACTTTAAAACTCAAATGGTATGACTGCATCAGGCCCTTATTTCCAGACAGAAAGTTTAACTCATTTTCTAAAACCGGGCACTTTGCAGCCTATATGCAGAGAGCTTTTAATTATAATAATATTTGTCTCTCAGGACAGCCTCAATACGATTAAGCAGAAAAGAGGACAAACCAATTGCACAACAACGAATTAAAAAAGAAAACTATTATAACCACGGCGGGTGTAACATAAACCAAATAACCTCCTACACAATCATCCTTATAACAGAGCAACACAGGTGTAAAAGCAATATAAGTCACAGCGGCTGCAGCCCACAAGCTGTAATGAGGCTGCACAGTTGTAGGACCACCTGTGGTGCACAGACACATGAAGCTTGGTTTGTTGACGCTCTCTTTTGAAGAGTTTGTTCGTCTGTACTCACCTGTTTGAAGTACACAATCTGCCTCTCAAAGTATTGGGTCATTTTACCAATCCTCTTGTCCCGTTGCGCCCCTAAGTCAAATTCCAAATTGCGAGCATATTTAATTAGCGTTCAGCAGTCACAGCTGCAGCAGGTGCAAGTGATTGTAGCTAGAAAGCGCCACCATGAGCATAGCCACACCCAGCATGCACCTGGTCGTTTATTTGCGCCCATGGTTGCGCACAGCTGTGCCGGATCGGACTGAAAGTTTCTAGCTCAGTCACAGCGAAAATCTCACCCAATTGCATAAAAAACAGCCAAAATCATAATCTAATAAAAAACAAACAGGTAAAACAGTAAAACCATTACATGCACAATAGAAAACACATAAGCATACAAAGCTTCATATCTGCATCAAATAACCAAAGATATAAAAATAGATGATGATAGATGAACCCACGAACCAAATACACAAATTCACATGTCGTGTCGACGTTGAGTCAAGTTGAGTAGGTCCTCCATCATCTCAAACCACGACTGAATACAACTCGTGTCAATCAAATATTTTGAATGAGTCAACAATATGAGTAAATGGATAAAACGAGTTTTTGACCATAAAATGACTTTTTGCTAATGTTGTTTTCACAATATTTTCCAAACCCCACAAAAATAACTCTTGAGACCGATTTGAAAATCATTAATCACAGGACATTTATTCTTTGCAAAGAAGGAACAGAGTTGAAACACATACAGGACATGCATCAAGGCCGCTCGGAGTTCTGACTCTGAGCTTCTGATATTTATACTGAGTAAACAACATGCAATGGGCTGGCACAGGATTGGTTTACAATGAGGTCACAAAAGGTGACACACACACACCAAATGGCGTCCACGCCATGTAGTCTGAGAATAGTGTCTGCAACTTCTGGCACAAAGGTCACTTAGCTCTGCTTCTATCTCAACACTTCTACGGTTCTTATTATCATTCCAATCCGGGACATTCTGCTCTCTCAGCAGACTAAACATCTATAGAACCTAATGTCAGAGTAAGTTCACACACACACACTCATTCAGCAGAGGACGCAGGCCGTAAACGTTCAAGTGAGGACACCAGACTTTGTGAGCACACATATTATAATTAGTCATTTAGATGTTTGACCCTAACACCAGCCCAACTTACTCAGAGGTCACCCAATTCAGTGGAAAACAGCCCAATTCGGCAACACTAACTGCACATCATTAGGTGTGTTTGATTTGGGTCACTTAGCGTGCCAGCCGGGTGGTGCATTAAATCAGTGTGAGGGTAGATGCAACCTGTTTTAACCTTTGACAGGGTGTAGCTAATACTGCTAAGCTTAACCACAACCCATGACGGTGTCATCCGTAAATAGGCCTATATAGCAATGCCCTAAAACCACAAACTAATAATTTAAGTCTTCCCTCGCATCTGACACTATTTAGGAACTTTATAGTGGAGGAGCTTTTTGGTCGACAGTGTGTACATTTGTCTTTCAAAACTCACAGAATAAACTTACAACATACAGACAGAGTAAAGACAGAATATCAACAAACATTAACGTAACTTAATTTGTGTCAAATATAAGTGCTTCACTCACTGGTGTTAAGATCATATCTATTTAGTTTATAGTTAGAGTGTTAGATGTCTTTATGCTGTTAAAAAGAGAGTATTTGCAAGCTATTGTGTTATTGTATCCTTGTGTGATTTTAAATGTTGAGTCTTAAAAGAGGCCTTGGATCTTTAATTCTAAGGGACTGTTTGAGATTGATAAAAAAAGGCTCTGCTGTCGAGCTCTTTTTCTAACTGTGCTGTGAAAAATGGATTTGATGTCATCTTCATTTAGGTAGTTAACCACAGGAATGACAGCAAGAACCAATAATAAAAGTACAGTAGGCCCTGTAATCCATACTAAACTGTTTTCAGAACTGAATCATGGATTTTTCTTTTAGGATTGATACTTTTGGAAATGGTAAAGACATGCTGGCCTACAGCGCACTGACCAATGCCACAATATGCAACAGTATAATATTATAATATAATAAGTGTACTGTGTGTTGATATTCAGTCATGCATGCCCATTCCCACACCGTAGGCCAATTTGCAGATCCAGTGAAATCAATGTATTTTAATACAAAACTGAACCTAGTGATGTCAGACGTGGGTATATTCAGCGTTGCCATTTCTTGACAGCAAATCCATATCTCCTCTGAGGGCATCTGTGTGTGTGTGTGTGTGTCAGTGGGAGTTGGTTTGTAAAGGACAGTGGCAGAAGCAGACCGTGTGCCCATGAAGCTGTGCAGCAGGAGCGTCTGCCAGCCCTCTGGCACTCCATCAAAGACAGCAAGATGGGGACAGAAAGAGAAAGAGACATGAAAGTGAGACAGGGGGGATGGAGACGGGAGAGGGCTTGTGTTACGAGGCATATGGCCTGTGTGAGGAGACAGATGTTTCTGTGTGGATGGGAGAGAGGTGAGCGCACACTCACCCTCTTGCGTCTGCTATTGCAAACTCCCCCCCCCCCCCCCCCCCCCAGGGGATGAATAGACAGATGTGTGGAGAGGCCGCACTGGCATGCTGCGACTCTCGGAGCTCAACCAGCCTCTCTCTAATGATATTCTCTCATGCCCTCTTCATCTCCTCATCACGCCTCGCTTCCACGATTCCTCCAGAGTTGCTCACACTCATCTCCCAGACTCCTCTTTTCACTGCTTTCTTTGCGGTTACTCATTTAGTTTAGTGTTCATTTAGTGTGTTTTTTATGTTTCTGTCAGTAACTGAGCAGTGCATCAGGGCTAGCCTTTTCAATTCATTTATCCAATGATGCCTGATTTAATTGTTACTGTTAATTTATCGGGAAGTGTTTAATGTGAGATTTGTAGTTTCCTCAGGCACCAAATACTGATGCTCAAAATAGATATTTCAATACTACAGATAAAATACAATATTCTATTACCAGGTAAGCCACTTTAAGACAAATGTTAAACTTCTTTAAAGCCACAATGTGTAAGATTGTATATGAAAATAGCACAAATGAAATGACTTCTATTGGGTTTGTTTGTGTACATTTGGGGAATTGATTTGGTTATTTACCAAGAGTTAGAAAAGAAGAGCAATACCACCCTCGTATGAGTGAAGTATGGAGCCATTTAGCTTAACACAAACACTGGAATCGTAGTATTCTATGTTGTCATAAACAACAGTTAATTGAGCTGCTCAGCCCTTCTTTGGATCATCTCCGGGTACAGTGTTGGTTGCATAGACGCGGTTGGTGAGCCTGGGTTTTAGTACAGATCAGTACCAAGCGAAGCAGTATGCGAAACATATTGAGTAGGGTAAAAGAAAAAACTCTGAGCAGTCTCTTTGGCAGGTTTTCATGTACCAGCTACTCCAATAATCCTACTTGCCCAATACTGCAAAGAATATACAAACTGCATGTGATATCCCCAGGTCTTTATGATGTCACATTATAAGGGTGCAGCATTGCTTTTCTTTCATCGTCTTGGAGAACGTGTTCAACATCACAGTCAATCTCATTATATTTCTTTTCACAAATTCCACATTTTTCTCTTCTGTCTCTTATTTGTATTCTGTCTTTTCTCTCCTTCATTTCTTCGGTGTCAGGTCTCAGGTGGTCTCAGGTGGTCTCAGGTGGTCTCAGGTGGTCTCAGGTGGTCTCAGGTGTTTGTCCTGTTTTTCTCTTATTCCCTCTTCCAGGGATAGAGGTTGTTGCTAATACAGCTATAAATCACATTCCATATTGTGTGTGTGTGTGTGTGTGTGTGTGTGTGTGTGTGTGTGTGTGTGTGTGTGTGTGTGTGTGTGTGTGTGTGTGTGTGTGTGTGTGAGTGAGTGAGTGAGTGAGAGAGAGAGAGAGCGAGAGAGAGAGAGAGCGAGAGAGAGAGAGAGATGCTTGATTAAGAAGCAGAGAGTAAAGCAAAGGCTGAGGCACAGGGAAATGGTAAAGGTGAGACAAACGGGCACATTGTTTCGCTTTCATAAGATTTCTGAATGTAATTAGTGACTGCTTCGTTAAATGTCAGTTTAGACATTCAGAGTGAATGACCGGGTGTCCGAGTGTCCCACTTTCGAACAAAATGATCATGTTCTGGCAAGTTGTGCTGTTTTATATAGCATTATTTGATCAACATGTTATAGCTGCACTATCATGAGACTCATTAACTTTCACTGCATTGTGATCTGGATAAGAGTGTCAGCTGACTGGATGCAAATGTAAACATGGCGCCAGACGGAAAGAGGTCATTTTCCTTGACCTTGCATGTGATGTGAAGCATTGATATAATAAAGCTCTAATCTGTTTTCAGTGCTGCTGGTGTTACCATAAGCAGTGGGTCAGGGTTACGCACTGGTTTTAGTCAGAGGCTAGAAACACATCACATGCATCCACAAACAACCACAGACACTGCATGTATCTATCATCCCTCAGTGCATACAAATCAGAGAGATGGAGGATTTACTTCAACTTTAGTGCTTTTTACAAAGTTGTTGCTGATAAATGTTGAACTTTGATGATCATTTATTTAGCTTTCTTTGGAACAAACTCTAGCACTGGTGAGATACTTAACATGCCCGAGGGTCACAAGCCTCACAGAGTTAAACAGCATCTGTGTTTTGATGGTTAAGTGCTAAAGCAGCAGATTAATGGGCCGTGTGTGTATCATGTAAGGCAGAGAGAGGCTGAGGGAGGGAGGTATGGTGAATTACAGCTCCCTATGTAGGGATATCCCACCAGTCTTTGCAGGTCATTAGAGCGAAAATCCAAACACACAGAAATATACACCCTGGCAGCTTCACTGCAATTTATTACCTCTATTTATATCTGTTACAGCCGTGTAGGAGAGGAGGAGTGAGATAGAATAGGAGGAGGAGGAGGAGGAGGAGGGGGAGGAGGAGGAGGAGGGGGATTGGAGAATGCAGGGAAACGGGGCAAGAGGTAGAGAGAGCGGGGGATCTGGAGAATAACAGGGGAGAGAGAGAGAGAGAGGTAGAAAAGAGAGGAGGGGGGAGGCGGTAAGAAGAGTGAGTGTTTTGGTACAAGGAAAACAGATCATGAGAACAGGAGAAATAGACAAAAGAAGACAGAGACAGACGAGAAAAGAGAGAAGTCTGTAGGATTCTGGGACAGCTGAGATCTTGCGGAACAAAACGACATCCTCTGTTGCCATGACAACTGCATCCATGTGAGCAATCACTCGGTCCCATGCACGCTCGCCCACATAGAGAGAAGGCACACACACACACACACACACAAACACACACAAACACACACACATGCATACACGCTCATAGACACAACTTGAACATGCCCTCAAACTCCCACGCTGCCTGGCAACTTACCTCTCATCCGCCCACCCCCGTGTCCTCCATCTCTCCAGCCATCCATCCATCCATCTATGCAGTCTACCTCCCAACACACCGACATCCGTGCTTCCTTGCACTCCGTCTGCCACCCTTAAATGTGTCCTGAAAGTCCCATCCTTCCTTTAGGGATTTCTTTTGAGTTATCAGAGACAAAAGCCCAGTGTTAAACGCTTAGCAGACTTATGAAAATACTGAAGTATTACAGTCTTAGATCGTTGATTTATAATTTTGCGGAGCACTACTTTTCTATGTCGATGTGTTTGTGTAGCTGGATTACGTGGGGGTGTGATTGTTGGTGTGCAGTGTTGGTATGCACTGCTAGATAGCGCTGTAAGGCACCACAGAGAGGACCACCGCTGTTGAACTGAATCCACGGACACTCAAAGTGACTCCAGAGTACAAATCTATGCAGATATTTTGAATGTGTGTAAAAAAAACAACACACAGTCGTGGACACACACTGACCCACAGGACACATCACACTCAGCACAAGGTCACATTAACATGGATATTCTGTACACATGGTGTTCTGTACACATCCACTAGAGGAGAGACATTTGGCACAGAGGGGAAGGGCATTGCTGACCAGTATCCCACCTAGCTTTCTCCCTGCCAAGGCAAAGAGAGCCAGCAAACATGCTGCCGCCACACACATACACACACATACACACACACACACACACACACACACACACACACACAAATGCAGTGGCCTTGGCCAAAAGAATCCCAGGGACATACACGATGCAGCAGCAATCAACTTCCTGAGCTTGTTATAAAGTGGAAACCATTAAATCCATACCGACATAAATTACGTTGACATTTCTTACCTCCTTTTGCCCCCGTGGAAAGAGGGTCATATTGGAAAGAATTGGACAAATTGGGTGTAATTGTTTCTGCAGAGGACATGTGGCATCATGCACAATCAGTACATGAAAAACAGCAATTAAAAGGACAATAAGCTAAACAACACGTGATGTAGTAAAAATCAACAGCCTCATTTTTTTACATTCTGCACTTCAGTGTGTCACACTCGCTGTCCAAGGTGCTGATCCTGTCACAGGCTGGGATGCAGAGCTGCTGACATACTGACAGCAATCTGGGCAGTAAATTCTGCTGAACCAAGCTGACGCATAACATGTGTAGCATCGAGTAAAATGTCCCTCAGAGGAGACATGAAGACATAATACACTTATTTTTTACATATCGCTATTGCCTCTTAAAATGCACTCAGCGTGTGCGCTGTATTTCATTTTAGTATAAATCATACTATTATTTAGCGTTTCTGAAATGAATGCAGAAATAGTATACCCCCACGGCACAAGACACATCACACACATGTCATCACTCCACTAGATGGAGAAACGAATAGCCTTGAATCTATTTGTTTTTGTCTCTCTCACATCTTGTTTTCTGCATGATGGAAGCCTGGGCTTCTCCCATTATGCACTAGAAACACCCCAAAAAGGTCACTTATACACATACCTGTAGGCATTCTACCTGACTTTGATGGCCATGGAGCTTTGGAGGACACCGGAGTACTATAAGGGGAAACCTACGTGGAAGACAATGAATAAACTCAGCACAGTCAGTGTGTGACTTTTCCTTGGTGTGTGTTGACGGTGCTAATCACCAAATCACTGTGTCACCTCGTACACAGACAGCCTGTTCAAACAGAAAGCAGGCTCAGTCAGTCACTGGTGATCCGTGTAAGAGTGTCAATAACAGATACATTTGCGTCTTAGGGGACGATGCCATGGTTTCAAAGCAGGCACTGATCTAATTGCATGCTAGGTATTTGTTGTTTGTGTATATTTCAGCATGCCTCTCTAACTGTGTGATCCTGAACTTATGAGACAACCTGCTGTTTGATGTGCGGATTAATAGCAGCCACTTTACTAAAAATCACGAACTGAAAATCATGACTATTAAAAATGTTGTTGTTGAATAAAAGTCTAACTTTACCAGGGCTTGAAAGGAAACCATTTAACAAACAATCCACTGAGCTCTTCGGGGATGTTTCAGTCGTTAACCGTAACAATAAATGATGGCATTCATCTCCCTTTCCTTTGATAATGTGTCCTGCTCAAACACGAGGAGGCAGATCTTGTGGCGTAGGAATTGCATTAAGATCTAAGAGCTGTGTTTTCTCTCAAAAAGGTTAAAAATGTGTTTATAAGATATTTCTTTTGTCTGACAGTAATGTTAATCAGGTGAAACTACAGCTACAATTCCTCTCATCGGCAACATAGTGTTGCAAAAAAACAAAATGACAGCTAAATCCTCGTGTGACTGTGACAAAGTAGTCGAACTTCAACACGTGTACAAGGAGGACCTGGCTACACGCTGCCTGTGTTGTTCTCCATCGACACCTTGGTGCAGTAACATCTCAAACAACTCATCTTCTGTTCTATGGCTCATTTAGTGCTGAGTAGAGTTACAGTGTGGGAGCTCTGTTTTGCTCTCCCAGCAGTCTTTGGTGGGCAGATCTTTGCTGTCTGGATAACCTTTCTGCTCAGTCAGGCGATGGTCAGAGTTGTGCGTTTCAGCCCAGCTTGTGGTTCATTTTGCATCTGGATTTTAAGTTTATCATAGGGCTGAAAAGACACAAAATAGAAATGATGGCTACCTGAAATAAATAGCCGAGCAGCGATAGGGTTGACCAATAAATGAGCCTGTTACATTGCTACGAACATAGAATCAAATGCTGGGTTTAGAGTCAACACAAACTTCTACTTTCTAAGGGAATGACTACTAATTTACATTGACATTTGAATAACCTTATGAAAAATCAAACAAAACACTCAATTTATTCAGGCGTGTAATTGCCATCATCTAAATCTAAAGAATGCAGAGGCTGGTCTTGGTGGCAAAAATGTACAAACAATATCACGTCCTATACTGTGTCACTAATGCAAGTGTAAACAAGTGTAATCTCTAGGACATGTGTGTGTGTATCGGAGACCTCGGTCTGGTTGTGAAGCGGATTCTCTCTCCGGCCGAGCCAGTTGTTGAATGATGAGTCATCCAAAGTAGGCCTTTGATATTCCACATAGCACTCCATTTAAAACTCACTGAGACTTGTGCTGCTGCGAGGTCACACACACACACACACACACGTAGACTCACACACAGACAAACCCTCACACTTATCGATCAAAGTTGGAGGTGCAGCCGCTATTTTCATTCATCCGGCGTCTCCCCTGGCTCCTGCTATCGATTCCATTTCACCGGGTGTTTAATTCACAGCCACAGTACGCCTGCCACAGCCTCCGCTTCCAACACCACTCTCAATGTTTATCGACCATATAGTACCACTGCGACCGCACTCAGTGCCTGTGTTTTCACTGTGGCCGTTTTATTGCCACGCTCATAACCTTTCAATATTCATGCTTATGTTTTTATAAGCCGCATAGTGAATAACCTTATCCTCTAAGGGTCATTTTTCAATGAGAATTTACAGTGGATGCACTTTTTGGACCTCAAGAGGATTTCTTCTTGCAAAGTTTGTTCATGTAAAGAAATCCTTGCAAACTCCACCTGAAGGCTATTTATTGCACACATGTAATACAATTTACAACACAAGAATCGTGAGAGCACTCAAAGGTAAAGCTGTGTGTATATTGATGTGTAAAATGTCCATGTGTGTGTGTGTGTGTGTGTGTGTGTGTGTGTGTGTGTGTGTGTGTGTGTGTGTGTGTGTGAGACAGAGAAAGCTTTGTAAGTCATCCTGAAATCACGTGCAGCTTATTTCCTCCTTATCCTGTATGACTGAGAAGTCTTGTGATTATAGTCGCGCTACGGTTCCTCTATCTCTCTCTCTCTCTCTCTCCTTTTTTTTCTTTCCCTGCTACATGGGAAAATAATCTAGAAGAACTACAAGGACAAGGCCTGTAAGTAAAGAGAAACGACAGTATCACTCTCTCGGCAGCTTGTTGCCTTAGAGACCAGCAGAGAGAAAGAGAGAAATCTGTGAAATCTTCTGATCATCTCTGTATATATATGTGTGTGTGTGTGTGTGTGTGTGTGTGTGTGTGTGTGTGTGTGTGTGTGTGTGTGTGTGTGTGTGTGTGTGTGTGTGAGTGTGTGTGAGGAGGGTGCCTGTGTGGGAGTACAGAGAAGGGGGTTGGCTTCTGACACACAGCAGAGGAAAATTCCCACATAACGTCTCTCCCTGCTCGCTCTGCCCTGTGTTTTTCTCGAACAAATTGTCAATGCTGAAAATCAGATCCAATTATTACAAATTAGAGAGCGGCACCGTCTTTTTCTCGGGTGCATACCCTCACTTCTGAACCAATATCCGACAGACACTCTGCTGAACAATAGATTGTGTCTTCGTCTCACCGGGATGAAAAGAAACCACGGCGTTAAACGAGGCCCAAAATGTTATCTTCAGAGGGCGTTAATTAGACAGAGAGTCTGTCTGAGGCAGGAGAGAGGGGAAGGCTGGAGGAGGCAAAAAGACTGAAAAAGGATGAGTAACAGGACAATAACGATTCGGTGCAGCATGTGTACAAATCGAGTAAGACCACACTTGAATCTGTGACTGGATTTTAAAAAGCATTTACAAGTAAATCTAAATAGTATGGCCCTAATCTGGCTTCTTCTTTGTGTGATCTCTTTTTATTAACATAGGAAATCCCTGAACCTATCTTACTAACTAATGAAAATAGTGTGGCAGTGTAGACAACCCTTGGTTTTTCTGTTCTTTACTCTGACGACTAAAAATCCCAACAGCAAGGAATTTTTCAATATCAAAAGATTCTAGGTATCTCATGACCTTTAAAGTGTGTTTTCAGATGCAGTATGAAGGTGGTGCTGGCTGGCTGCAGTCACATAACAAGTCAGAGGCCAGTCACCAAGAAAAATAAATCAAAAAACAAGAACTATTATACTGGATTCTGAACTTTTTCTCTTGCTGTGAAAAAGACATAATCCTCTTCTAACAGGAATAAATGAATGTTTGTCCACAAGCCTGAAATGTCTTAAAGAGAGAGAGACGCAGCTTTGGAAGTACATTCTGTGGTTCAGTGACAGAAGATGTTCGAATTGCATCAATTTGATTTGTTAACTTAAAATGGTACGTTGCTGTCCGACCAAGCATCTTGAAAAAGAATGCACCCCTCATTAATCATGCAGATCCAGCAATATTGTTGTAATTCAGATTGCACATTAACTGATTGAAAAAGTAAATGATTTGGGGAACGGTGTGTTAATTGCCCACAACTTTAACGGACATCTGACCTGAATAGTTGTGACGCTGCTGGTTGCAAAACCGTTGAATAATCTTGAAACAAAAAAAGAAATGTCACTCTGCCTGTTTGTGGCATGTTTATTCTTTGTAACAGCAACAATGAACAAGAGCATGTCAATCAAGTGTGATCTGGTCACAACTCCAAAACACACAAACTGCCCAGAGATATAAAAACCCTGATATTGATTTGAATTGCTCCTGGGACCCCTCTAAATAGGATGTTCTGCTCTGGATCTACATTTCTGTTGTTTGACTTGTTGTTAAGATATCTGGATCTCCGGTCTCTGGGCACACAGACATGGAAAACAAGTGAAAATGATAGTGAAATCAAAACATAAACACAAAATCCACTGTACTTTAATGTTATGTGTGTATGTTTGTTTATTTAGCCTACTGCATTAAAATGACACTGATGCTGAAGTGTTCACTTGCCCAGGTGTTCTCACTTCCGTTGCCTGATTAGACCTCTTCTCAGGGCCGCGTGGGCGTGTTCAAACAGAGTTTAACAGACAGCTCCGCCACTCTCTTAATTTGTAGCACCTGTTATGGGGGGGGGCCGTGTACACCTTTACTATTGTTGGTATAATCAGCCAGAGTGATTGAAAACACCCGAGTGTGCAATTTTTAACATAAAATCACATTCAGACGGTCAGTAAAGCTATGGTTTATTCATAAGTGCATGTTAAAAACTGGATACTCGTTATATTCCATATATTATGTACATGTTTGTATATATTTATATATGACTGCATTTATTCCATAATTACACATATTACAAATATTGAACAGTGGAACTCAGATTTAATATAAAACCATTTAATGGAACAATAGACTTTATTGTTGCTTTAAGGAGTCGTTCTTTGAAACACATCATGTTTAGTATTTTGAATGTGTTGCCATGGAAAAGAGTGGAAGCCTACCTCCGTGATGAACAGTGAGGTCATTCTACACACCTTTAAGTGCACTTATAAATACAATATGTAGTGAATATATATCTATTGAAGACATTCAATTAAATGGTTTAGAAAAGGCACTTTAATTATCAATATAATCCGCTATACATTATCGAGCTGGCAGATGAGGTAAGACAAGAAAAGACAGTGCCATAAAAATGACCAAATAAAATGAAATGAAACCAAATCGGAAGAAGCCATAGCGAGTAATACAGCTGTAGTGTTATCAGGACTGAGATTGAATTTCAATATCTGGAGGAAAACGATACATAAATGTGCTTTCCTCCTGTTTATTCGACCAGAATGACGTGTGAAAAACTAAAGAAATGTTGTCAGGGAGGGCTGAGGAGAGAAACAAGCAGAGACAAACTCAGACACAGAGTGGGCAAGAGAAGGAGGGAGAGAGATAACAAATAGAGATTACCTCTATGGACCCTTTTACAGATATACTGTGATTTGCTGCAATCTTTTTGTGCATGTGTTCATTAACTGTGTCAAGACTTGAAGTCGTCCAGAAGGTGACTTTGCCTTTGACAAGCGCACACAGCTGCATCCATCTCTATTCCTCTCTTTCTGTCTCCATTTCTTGAGCCAGCTGCCTGTCTGTCATCCTCTAAGTACCCATCCCCCAACCCCCCAACCCCCCAACCCCCCATCCGAGCTACGAGACTGGGAAAGAGTTGGCACCAGCAAATGCTTCCTAAAAAAAACAAACAGCCAAAGTACTTCTCCCTCAGCCTCCTGCTCCTACAGACAAACTCAACTTTGTGTGTAATGAGATACAAAAGGACATCCAGCTGTCGAGGGCTGTTACTGGGACCTGAAGCAGGAGGAGCATGTCCCGCCTTTGTCGTTCTCTAACTGGGGGGTGATGGTGTCCGGGACTTCTGATTGGAGCATGTCATTCTCACTGGCAATGATGTGTTTCACCAAGCAGTTAGCCGCTTCATCGATGTTGATGTTTTCCTGAACGAGAGGAAATAAAGTAGAAGGAACAAATAGAAGGAGAGAAGAAAAGAGAGGAGGAGGCAAGAGAAATTGATAAATGCAAACATTTTTACAAAAGGAATAACACAAGTGCTGCAAAAAAAAAACAGCTTTGCGAGCAGGTGAGTGAACCGACTGGACCGTGACTAAACTGAGTGGAGGGATGAGGCACCAGCCAGCAGCCATGTTGTGAGACGGTACTTTCACATAAATGTCTTCCCAGCTGCTGCCGGTGGTCTCTGTAGTCCAGGCAGTGACAAATGACAATACAACCTCATCCCTCATTTACATACAAACGCAATGCGACGAGTGATCAAACAAGTATAGTACAATGTGTTGAATCTCAACAACAATAGCATTGGAGTGTAAGAAAAATAATAACAGAAAGAAACCATGAATAGTTTCTGATGTAACCTTTGCAGACAATAATATGAACACGATTACACTCTCACAGTAGCAAAGACGCTACTGTCAAATAAAAATATGTTAAATCTACGCAGGCACTTGCAAACTGTAGAGATAAATATTCAAACCCAAATTTAATATAATGATTCATTAATCAGCAATCTGCAGCTCACGAATATAAAACATGAGGTGCTGAATAATGTGGACGAGTGTGTTTTCTGTCACAGCTGAGTAGCTTTGAGTTGATGTTAACTTGACAGAATGAAAGTGGTGTAAACTAAATACAGTTGATGGAACGTTTTAAATAAACAGTGCAACAACAGTATGATGTTTGTCTGACGTAAATAAATGCCTGAAGTGCAGCTCATTCTATTCTACTCTCTCCTTATTGTACATTTCAATTAGGTACAACGTTACACAGTCAATGCACAGACAGGAAGCAGGGTGCAGAGGAGGACATGAATTGCAACAACGGTCTGGAACCAGTTGCAATTATATAATATGCTTCTTACACAATGTGGCTACCAAGGATGCTCGTTTATGAAATCAGCTAAGAGACGGACCTGGGAAACGTTTATAGCCTGATTTACAAAACTATTCTACCCATCAAAATAAAACTGTCCGTCCTCGACAGCACCCACAGACGAGACCGCACCCGTACAAAAGATTTAGTGCGACATGGACCAGAGCTGAAGGCTGAGTATAGCTAACGGCCCTGGGTGTCACAGCGAGGTTCACACGAGGAGAGGACCAGCAGCATGTATTGCTGAGATACACACACACATGCACACATTGTCTTAATATGTGATGCAGTAGCAGTAGAAATACAGGATATTCAAAGGATCTAACAGTGTGCTCAGTAGGATGTGACCTCCTGCGGTCTGCAGCAGCTCCCTGTGCCATGTTGTGATCTATCATACTTACTGTTCTGGTACAACAGATTCTTCCAAAGCAAAATATAGCAGAACAAAAACATCTGCTCTGCACTCTTCCAACTTCCCTTTATTCCCTGTGCATTATTGTGCATGCAGAACATGTGCAGCGTACAGAAACTGTAAACTTTTCTTGGGGAAATGGCACTTGAGGCATCAAGATGCAATGCCGTGAAATATTTATGGTCTACTGCTATTTATATTTATGATTACAAATAGGATGACTTGGCAGGTTTTTATGAAAGCAAACACAAAACAAAAAGCTGTACGGGCTTCAGACTCTACAGTTAACACTGCAACCAGTAGAATGTTTCACATTCCAGCTCACACTATGTGACCATCTGCAACTTGAACACATGTCACATGACTGGTGGCGGTGCTTTTAAGTAAAGCCTCTCAATTCTAACTATAATTACCATGTATGCCTCCACCAATGAGTAATGTTGCAGTTTACATCCGTGTCTGTGTGTTAGCATTTGCGTGAAATTGCCATAAAAAGCATATGAATTCATAAGTTATGGCTCAAGGTGTTCCCAAACATCCAGAGAATGGGACTTAAAGAAACAAAACAAGAGTCAGTAAATTCATACTTTTATACACAGCACTGTAATTGAGAGTGTTTCCATGTTGGTCAAATTTGACTGCACTGTTTGTACAGTACATACAAATTCAGTACTGTAACAGTTTGTGAGTGAGTGTGTGTGTGTGTGTGTGTGTGTGCGCACGTCTCAGTCTATTTTCCTCCCTTAACACCCAGCTGTGAGATTCCTTCTCTTCATTAGCTGCTATCAGAGCTTGTGTTGGTGTCTCGGTGACTTAGTGTGTAGGTGGGTGAATCCTCAGCTCGTCTCACCATCAGGATTCACTCACCACATCATTTCATTCCTGTCTGCATCAATAAGTACTAAATCATACTGCACTTTAGTTTATTAAAGTTTAAGAGTTTCATATTTCTGTTTTTTAACTAATCTTGTAAAAACAAGCCTCCTGTTACATCAGTCAGAGCACTGATTCACTTGTTATGTCTGGATCGGCATCACATACCAATTGAATTCATGTAATCATAGAAGTGCTAGTATATTTTTACCTTTGGATAAAGCCATTCAAACTTGCTATTTCCTCCTATTCCCAGTCTTTTTGCTAAGCCAAGCTAAGCTAACCGTCTTCTGGCTCCAGCTTCATATTTAACAAAAAGAAATGAGAGTGGTTTCGATCTCCTCATGTTACTTTAGGAAAGGAAGCGAAGAAACGTATATTTCCCAAAAGTGCAGAACTATTCCTTTAATTCCTGTGTCACTCAGAAGAAAGCAGTGGACTGATATATTCCCTCAACATTCCTGGACATGCTGTCTGGATGACAGAAGAAACTAATGCGAGCGCAGGTGACCTGGAATAACATCCCAGGAATGTCTGCTGTGAGACTCGGCACAGCTAATGGACTGAAGCGGATCCTGAGTCTGTTAAACACTTTTAAAGGATTTCTTCACATCCTGAATGTGCCTCTGTGGTAGCGTCTCCACAGGGTGATCAGGTGCTGGGTCTGATACAGTCAAGCTGGTAGGGAGTCAGATGCTTCTCAAGGACATTTGAACAGGAAGGACACGCCTGCTTGAGCCTAAGAGCTCCTGTTGAAAGCTACTCTGTCTATCCACAGCACCACAATGCTATCGCTATGTCACTGCTTTGTATTTATGTGTGTGTGTGTCCCATCTTTCTCACCTTAGCGGACGTCTCGTACCATCCCACAAAGCCGTTCTCCTGGCAGAACTGCTCCATCTTTATTCCATTATTGGTCAGTACGTCCCGGTCCTGGTCGCATTTATTAGCCAAAAGCACAGTGGCAACAGGTTTCCCATTGGCAAGTGTCAGTTTGGAATCCAAGTCCTCCTTCCATTTGGTGATGGCCTCAAAGGAGGCGGGCCTTGTGACGTCAAACACAATAAAGGCGCCCATGGCCTCGCGGTAGTACACGCGGGTCATGTTGCCAAACCTCTCCTGACCTAGAAAACACACACGGACAAGGACACAGACGAACACACACACACAAAGAAAATGATTAGCATTTTGGTGTAAAGGTGCAGAAACATGTTGTACTTTCTTGAAGCACATCTTTTTTATTTTGCACCCCTTTATAGTGGCGACGAGCCACATGCTGGCACCGGAAAAAGCTGCACGTGATGCTGTGTCACCTCAGCAGCAAACCGACACAGAGGCATGAATCATCCGATTTACTCATTTTATCACACTCCTGTCTCATGTGTGCTACCGTGCGAGCATTCCCGACATACCTCACCTCACTCTCTCAACCACAAACACGGATACACACACAAAATGACATGCATGTTGTTACTGGTAAACGTGCTGCAGAAAGAGAGAGATAAGATGGAGACACGATTGGAGGAGGAGAGAGGAGTCTTTGGTGTTAGTGTGTGTGTGTGTGTGTGTGTGTGTGTGTGTGTGTGTGTGTGTGTGTGTGTATGTGAGCGCTTGCCTGTGAACTGTAGAAATTCCTGAGGGTAAAATTAATTCGATAAGCTCTGTAGGAATGTTGCATCCACGCTGATTTTTCCCATCCATAACATCTGCTAGAGCACCATCAGTACCAAACATTTTCACACTGTGGACTGAACCTAACACCCCAGCTGATCCTTCCCAAAGCAGTTTGCATCGTAGTGAAGAAGAAAGGGGTTGATATTCATTTTCATGCTACTGTGATGAGGCCCAAAGGAACATTTGCTATTCACCTGCTCTCCTGCACAGGTGGATCAGAGCGCGGGGGTCAGCTGCACAACAGCTGGGATGAGGTGTGTCTCGTTTCAAGGACATGCCAGAAGGGCAGACACTTAAAAATACTGAAAATAATGGATTGAAACTCAAGTATTTCTCTATCAAATTAAATATTAAGGACTAAATATGCAATATTTTAAGTTCAGAAAAAGACAACCGTGTTATGAATGTAACAGTTAAAAACTCTCCTAATCTGCTTCATCAGATTAGCACCCAGTCTGTGGGTGTAGTTTGAGCAGATTTGACTGAATCAACCTCAAACTGAAAGAAGGAAGACAAAAATGTATCCTGTAAAATCACCCAAACTGTTTAATTTAACAGTTTAACTAAGTGGCAGAAAAGTGTGTGCTCATAGTAAGAAGCTGAATAAAGGGGTAGGTATTATGTAAGGATTGTCACTGACTTCCACAGCTCAACATGCATATCGATGTGATTTCAAAAAGGCTGAACAGTAGATAAAGCCGCTCTAAAAAGCCCTAAACCAGCTTCACATCTTCATGCTATGTCTGTGCAACTATGGCCACGTCACTCTGTCAGCCCTGGAAATAGAACAGTTGATGCTATCATTCGTCTTGGGAAATGCACGTGATTTATTGCATCCGAAAACTTCAGGGCATCATCAAATCCCCAAAGAAGCCAACGGCAGCGCTGGGTAAAGTAAAATGCCAGGTGCAATTTAACGTACATATTTGCTTTGAAACCAGTGTGTTTAGTTGACATAATCTTGTCCCTTCTCCAAACTAAATGGAGAAGCCATATGATAATATAATGGACGGACTATGCCGAACTAAGATGAACAATTCAGGCTTTCCCGACTCATGGCTTCCATTACTTTAGGGCGAGTGTAGGGAGCACATACAGTACCTGACCTATAGCATGTTTTCACAGAGGGAGACACTCATCCTTAGCTCACAATAAAAGCTTTTCTGTATACAAGAGCTTGGGCCTCAAATCTCCCTCACATGAGTTTGAGACACATGACTGCTTGTGCTTACTGGAGAGAGGGCGCACAGGAGGGGAGCGAGCAGCAGGTCAGAGGATTCTTCTAAACCTCAGCCGACACTCATGTGAGACGAGACCGCTGTAGCCTTTAGCTTTGTTTGGCTTCATTATTTCTGCGTTCCCCAAAGACAATCAAAGCATTTAAATAGTGACCGAGAGAAAGAGATTAGAACTTCTCCTTTTCACAGAAGAAATTCTCTACTTTATTATCGAAAGGACTGCTCTGCTCTCCGGGTCTGAGCGGGTCGTATCTGATCCCCTACTGGGGGCGCAGCAGATTTACTGTTATGTATTGAATACATGTAAATATGTATGTATGAGTTAACCGAGTTATTAAGACAACTTATTTGCTACCATGACACAACCCCATAGAATGAAACGGATTCAACTTCATTTTGTTCATGAAAAGTCTCAAATATTGTGTCAATTAATATCAATAAAACATAATATATAATAATATTCATGATGCTATATGTGATTTAGGCACCATGGTTAGAGAGATAACTTCTCTGGATTTGTGTTTTTGTGTGTGTGTCTTTCTTGTGAGTGTAATTAAAGAGAAACATGTAAATGCAGAAATGTAGTTGCCAAGTGATTTGAAGTGAGTAATGTCAACAGGTCAGCTGATACACATGAGTGAGGAATATTAACCCTGGATAACTGTCATCCTCCGACCAAAATGGTTAAAAAACAACTGTGACGACATGGTCTCATGCTCCTTCCCTGGATGGTTGTCTTTTTATCACTAACCTCAAACTATCGGTGTATCTAAAATACACATTTTAGTAATAGTTTTAGTTTCCATCCTCCATATTTGACTTGAAGCAACGTGTTGCCTTTCCTGAAGGAACACATCTATATTCTTCACTTGAGCAGCCAACCTCTGATAAACATTTCAAATTGTTTGGAAAGTTTTGTCTCTTACCTAAAATGGCATTCATTGAGGATGGAAAAGGTGATTTTCAAAACCACCACTTTATGTAATTGTTTAGCAGATGAATCCAATCAAGTGACGTTCAAAAAAGGAGAAAAAACACTAATTATAAACATAACTTCTCCAAGGACTATAGCTTGTCACAATGAATTTCAAAATGTAGCCGTAAACTAATTTCACTAAAAAGACTATTTACCATCGACGGAGTGGATTTATTTAACTGCCAATATAATCTGTCAAAGTATATTCCATTCTCAGCTTTATTTACAAAACCAACCAAAAAGTTGTTTTTTGAAAAAATATTGACCAATAAAACCATGATCCATGTATTATTGAGCAGTAAGTCACACATACAAATACATATATTTTAAAGAGATTAAATGAGCAGTTATTCATTCGTGCGTAAAAGTTGGACTGTACCTGCAATGTCCCACAGCTGTAGGCGCACCGTCTCCTGGTCCCAGTTGAGGACTTTCAGTGCGAAGTCCACCCCGATGGTGGCTCGGTAGTTGGGACTGAAGTTGTGATGGACATACCGCTTGATGATGCTGGTCTTGCCGACCCCGAGGTCCCCTATCACAAGAATCTTATAGAGATGCTCCTTATTGTGGTTGTTCTGCATGGCGATCGAGGAGGGCGAGAGCTGAGCATGAATCCACCGTAATGGAGAGGGCCGGGGGGATGAAAGGAGAGAAGAAGCACAGGACAGCGCGGAGAGGACCGACGAGAGTTGGGAAAGAGTCGAGTGGCGAAGAGAAGGGGGAGGTGAGGTACGCCCTGGTTCACAGAGGGAAGTGGAGCAGAGACGTCTAGACCTTGTGACGCACGCGGGGGAGCTGCCTGGGAGTGCATTTTAAAACATCCAAACCGGAGGGGATAAACTCTTTTTTAGGATTACGTAAACAGTGAAAGACCTTAGATTACTTAAGTAAAACTAGCATTAAAAGGAAATACTCAAGCGCCTCAAAAAATAGTTACAGTACTTGAGTAAACTTTGTTTAATTTTCTGATTTAGTGATGGGAATTAACTTTACCCACTTAAAAAGGGTTGTGCCAGTACATCAAGCACACAATAAGTTTGCCTTCAGGATTTTCTGCCAGATAAGGGTCATTTTCAATTCAAACCTCGATCTTTCCTAAACCTAACCGAGTTACCTTAACCTCAGGAGGTTTCTGTTAAAGCCCTGAAGGCAGCTCTCTCCCATGTTAGTAAGTCAACCATTTGTTTGATACATTCCTTCAACCCCTTATGCAGTTGAGTTATACCGTTTCACTTTCTTGTAACCTTGTTGTGCGTATTGTTGAGTCTTTGCACGAGCAAAAATATATATATATATATATATATATAGATATAATAAAAAATAGATGACCCACCTTAACCAGAGATAACCGCCATCCCAGAAATATTGATTTAAAATTGTGTTCCATCTTTTTCAAACACAGAAAATATTAATCTTGAAATGAATAAGAGGCGCTACAGTGAGTTTCATCCCTTTATTGATTAAGAATTCCCTTTCCAATGCTCACAGGGAGCTCATACAAAGTGCTTCACAGAAAAACATGGCAGTCACGGTTTCAATTTGATGCAAGGACAGAATATATTACAACTCTCCGCTGTTGCTTCCCTGAGACAAAAAAAATAAATCAAGGCCCTGCACCCGGCGAGCAAACACAAACACCTCGGTTACCAGTTCCCTTTAAATCATGACTCGTCACATTCTGTACGGATGCATTTTGATCCAAAATTTGAGTCGGCAGCTTACAGCTTGAAATCATTCATAGGCAGCTAATCAGTGATTGTTGAAATCAAGAAACAGTTCAAAATGTAAGTAACATTGTAGGCTGACATGCTGAACGCATGGCATCAAAAGAGCAACTCATTCCTCTCCTCCTCGGTTTACAGCCTCTACAGTTTGGGGATGGGGTTGGCTGCGACTGCGATGCTCTCGATGGCACACTCGTCGCTGCCCCGGCGGATTCGGAAATAGCCGTCCTCGCCCCAGCTTGCGCCCCAGCTGTTCTTGACAATCCAGAACTTCTGTCCGGTCTTGTGGCAGCGGCCGTAGCCCACCAACAGCACGGCATGGTTGGTCAGCTCGAAGGGATTGAAGGGGTCTGCGAGGCCTGTATGGTGGTAGATGCCCTCCTTATAGTGCATGAAGTCGGGGTAGACCTGAGGAAGGACAGGGATGAGTTACTTTGAATTTATCACATCGAACGCAAGCTGTACCCATGAAGCAGGACGGTCTGCTGAGTTGTAGCAAAGCCCACTGCATCGAGAGAGCAAACACTTCAATTGTTTAGTGAACACAGACTGTAACGAGATGGCAGGTAGGAAACCAGTGAGCAGCTGTTGTACCTCAAAGGCCACTCCCATTGGTCCATTCTTGACCAGTTCCAACATCATGGCCATCTCACTGCAGCCGCCATAAAATCCACCGACGTAGCTGTATTCCGCGGCGTACATGCGGCCGCAGTTTTGAGGAACGCCGCACGGAGAGTCCTTAGCAGTGTACGGAAAGCACGACTCATCCACAATGCCGAAATCCTGTACATACTTCCCAATCAGGTAAGGGAAGCCACCATCGCAACCTTAAAGAGGAGAGAAGACGGTTAAATCTGGTTTTTGCCATAGGTCGGAAATTGTTATCATTAAACAATAAAGGATTGTTTGAGGGTTTCTTTGACTTTCTAACGAGGTGAAATTGGGTTTTGTGCTCCAAGATGGACAAATTAACTGATGTGGTCTGGAAACAAGAGGTTCGATTGAGTTATTTTACCTTGAGAGTATTCAGAACAGGAGACCACTTGTTGCGGGCTGAGGATGGGAGTCTCGCTGTTGTTGGTGAGGATTCGAACCCGAGCTTCCAACATTCCCATAGAAGCAAAGGAGTAGCAGCTTCCACACGATGCTGAAACAGAACATCACAGAGTTACAACTAGAACTTTGAGAAGCTGTATTTGTTACTGTTGTTCTAGATAGCATATTCTGTCCTTGTGTAAATAAAGTGGACAGAACATTGGAAGCAATGCCGCAAACACCACTAAATAATTACCATAATGTCAACTCTGACATTGTCAAGCAAAGTTATCTTCAGATACTGTAGGTGCACCTGCACATGCAATCTGCTTCAACAGCCCTGAAATAATCCTGATTATTAATCATTAAGCACATGTGTTCAATAATACATTAAATCTGTTTATTTAATGTAAAGTGGAGAATATATTCATATACTCGTCTGCATTAGTTGTAATGCATAATAATGAGCAAGGCACAGGTTACCATTAATAGTGTGAGGCACCAGGTTCTTAATAAAATGCTCCGCAGAAACAAATGAGTTCAGAGAAGAGAGGCGGTGGAGATTCACAGGGTGGTTTAATTGTAGTAATGATTCAAGTCAGGGTGACGGAACAGTTTTCATTTGGGTCCAAAACTTAACGTCTCCTAAGACCAATATGGTGCTACAACTATTTAAATTAAAGATCTGTGCTAGTGGGAACACTTCGCCGTCTTAATGTTTTATAATATAGGATTTACTCAGTTTCAGAGATAAGAGGTTTGTCCTGTTGGACCCACAGCTCACTTAAGTCAGAGCTCTCTCTCTCTCTCTCTGGACTTCTAAAGGGAAGCTGCAGGTGTAACTGGCTTGGTAGGAAATAATCACACCAATTTTTTCTGACTGGAAACACCGAAGCAAAAATAAGCCCCGCAGCACTGCACAGTGGCTTAGAGGGCTTCCATTGAAACTCTACAGCCCTCTCCAGATCCTTAAACCCAGCCCTACAGAGGCCCTCTCAGACACTCAAAACTACTCAGCACGCATAATCTCTCCACTCACACACACACACCGGGCTGTGCAGAGACACAGGAGGAGAGCAGGAAGGAGACCCGGGCCTGCCAAGAAGGAAGCAACGTAGCCGGAACGCTGCTGTTCAGCGTCTGCCCTTACAGACAGCTGCTCGAGTGGTACGGCTTTGTCTGCCTCCTGCAAGTCCTTTGAATCATATTGTTTAAATATCTAATATCATGTGTGCACAGGACCACAATCAAACGTCACCTTGGTTTCGCACAGGGCTGATGAAGTTAACGCCGCCAATGTTCCTCCAATCCCAGTGCTCGGGTAGAGCCGACGCCACCGTGACTACGGAAGCTTTCACGGGCATTGGGCGAACACGCCTAAAGTAAAAAAAACACATCACATTTGAATCACAAGGGAATTTTCTGAAAGACATTTTGCAATGACAATTAACAGAAGACGTAACACTAATTGCATGTAGCTCCACCTTAAGTAAGGTTGATCTGTTGGCTCAAGTACTATTTGAAGGTTTTAACTGATGAGAGAAGTTCAAGCAGAGGTCGATTGTGCTGGCCTCCCTTCTATTGTTGGTTCAAGTATGTGTTGATTTTGCACAGATTGATTGGTGGTGCAAAAGGTAGACAACAGACTTTGGTAATGCACCAATAAGCTGGAGGCCAACCGCCGTAAAACCCAGAAGAAGACGACTTTGGAGCCTGTCACACACACACACACACACACCACTAGAAACCTACGGATACGGTTTATAAAAGGAGCACAAATGACTAATTTCTGTACCTTGTTTTTGGTTGTTAGTTTCGCTTTATTTCCAGTTTGTATTGTTCCAACCAGCGTTTGACGTTATGTTTAAATATACAATGATACGTTTATGCCAATAAAGCCATTTAAATTGAATAGTATGGGAAATAAATACTCACACAGGGATACGGGAGGCGGGGCCTCCTGCTCGGTAGTGCAGCTCCTTCAGAGTGTACGTCTCGTGCTCTGGGTAGGGAGAAGCCTTCCAGGCCTTCTGCACAGAGTTGATGGCCTCAATGAAGTCCATGTTGTGTTGGTACAGCTTATGGAGCAGTCTGGAGGGTGAATGAGGACACGTGTGAGGTTGCTTTTAAATAAAAGGGGCTCATCTGCCACACAAACGGAAGGAAAGGGTTAGTGTCGACTTTAAGACACTCCTGCATATTCTAAAAGAGTGACTTCTTCTCATTACGCAAATAATAGTGTAATCAATGTTTAACAGGAAGCTGGGTGAATGTTGAAAAGAATAAATATTTTATTACTTTTATGATACAAATTTGTTTAAGAAATATATTAAAATCGTAAATAAAAATGCAACCGTTTTGGTGGGCAGCTCAGAAAACACAGTGGATACAAATAATTAAATTAAATCATTCTGGTGCCGAGAGAAAAGATGTTTTGTTCAGATATATTTTATGGTTTAAATTACAATAAACTAACTAGACTATAACCTGGTTTAAATCTAACAGGAACCAAAGAGAGAGAAGCAGCTTCATGTTGCCATGAACTAGATCAACGTTCATTTCTCAAATACATTTTTTTTGTCACGCCTGTTCACCAATGATTGTGGTTCAACATCAGATTTCTCAGATGTCAGGCCATTTGCAAAGATTACCGAGGGCGAGTGAGGCCAACGCCGTTCACATCAGATGAGGATCGAGGGAGGAAATGAAAGCGTCGATTAAATCAGAGAAGTCAAAACTGCACCGTACACTGAAAGCACGGATCATCAACACCGCCTGCACACAAACCCCCCCCCCCCCCTCCCCCTCCCCATGTACCACTGATGTCTCGCTTGTTAGCTTGTGTTAGTCCACTTTACAGGTCGAGGAACGTACCGAGCCATCATTATGCACGTACCTGCTGCTGAAGACTGGTTTGTAATCTACTCGAGGTGGTACAGATTTCACTTTCTTCCCCACAAAACAGGCCCAGTTGCGTCCCAGGACATCGTGGACCCACCCTGGCAGGGTCTGGTCACAGAGGCTGGTCACCTTATGGCCATCATCAGTGTACTGGAAGTGTAATGAGGCAATCGGATGAGGGCTTGTAATCCAATACAATTTAGCCAAGTAGTTTTATGCAAATACAAACATTCAGGATTAATCAAAGCAATTGAATTACGATCGAGTATTCCATAAAAGGCGAGACGTTTCCAGTAAATGATTCAGACAATCATTGACTTATAAGTGTGAGAAGGAATTATGTGAAGTCCAAAGTCTCTCCCTTCTTCTCATATTGCTATATTTAGATGAATCAAGTTTAGGAAAAAGGGAAGTTGAACTAGACGTGGGATAGAAGACAGACGGGCTCTGACGCTTCCCTTATCTCAGAGTCATGTGAGCGACGTAAAACAACACATGACTGAAAGAATAAACTTCAGTATACCCGCAGTCAAATAGGGCATTATTCACACTAATGTTAGCCTGGCCTAGGTGACCTGCAGATATGCATGTTCTCCAGATATCAGATCAGGAGAGGGGAAATTAAGTGATGAACTTTTAATGTCAGGGAGTGTTGAATGATTTAAGTTTGTGATCAGCAGGTTTAAAGGAAGGTGCATAATATAAGTATGGGATATGAACTAGCCTGCTGAAAACTTTTTCAACCACCCAGCAAATGTGTAGTTTATGCAGGATTACCATGATTAAATACTGAAATCATCCCTCATTTAAACTAATGGTGTACATGCCCATCATACCTTGAAGAAGGCGAACCACTTGTACCCATTAATGACCACTTCAAAGCCCTGGTTGTAGATGAGGGTGAAGAAGCCGGTGCTCCCCAGCTCATCTGTGGCTACAGACAGCTTCTCCAGGGTCACAGTCAGCGCGCTCTCACCTGTAGCTGAGGAACACAAAATGGACACGAGTTTACCTGCAGGGAATAATTCAACCTGTAGATTCATGTCCAATCATCAGTCCTCAACGATGTGGGAGTAGTGAGGCCTACTGAAAGCATCACTCATTGTTTATTAAAAACATAACTTAATGTCAAAATTGACGCAGATTCACACATAATATGAAGGGTTGGGATTATTGTACATATCCAGTTCTTGTGTGTTAACATTCATTTCATTGTAACAGAGTTAGCTTATTGCTAGTTTTCATCTGCAGGTCACACTTAAAAACATTGTTACCACCAGCAGCAGTAAATACTCTAACACACACTGTCAGCAACAAGAGTAACTTTGTGTATTAAAAACTGGTAACGTTAATTAAAAGAGACAAATTAGTTTACAACGCAGGTGGTTCAAACCAAACTTCGTCACAAAAAGAGGAAGTGATTATTGAATCGCCCTAAATCCGACAGGCCCTAAAGAGGTCACCTGATTTCCAAAATTGCGAAACTACTTCTTCCATCGCGTCTAAACCAGTCCTAACAGTGGGACTTGTTTAATGGGGTTTTTACCTTCAGCGGAGCAGTTGATGGACTTGTCGCGGCCTCCTTTGGACACCTGAAACACCCATGTCCCCTGCAGGTCCTCATAAGTGCAGTTGGCCGGTGTGTCACCCACAGACCCTTCAACCCAAAGCAGGAACACGCACACGAGCACTCCGTTCAGCCTCATCTTCACGCACACCGCTCAACTTAGCTGCTTCAACACACAAAACAACTGCTGCCAGATGGTCGTCTAATTAAAGTTCGACCCTGATTGTTTTTTCCTGCACCACCTGTCCAACGTGAACTTCTCTGTTACTCCACACAAGTCCTCTGCTTGCCAATTTATGCTAACTTTTTACAAAGATTCACACTCCAACTTCTACGGTCAAGATGAAGCTGTTACGCCCAATAGCACAACGCGCATGCGCACACGTAGCTAGCAATGTAGCCGGCTAGCTAACGTACTCTTTAAGTTAAAGCTCACCTAACGTTGACTACTTTTGGATATTATCAAGATTATTTCCAACACATCTGCTTATATATTATGTCTACACGTGTATGCTCCTATATATACTTTATCATGACTTTATCACTCTTCCGGTCTGTCATACAAAGATACGTACATTTTCAGCGAACAAGGAACAACACAACAGTACTTATCTCGTCGTTTGTCTGTCCTTCGCTATTTTGGTTTCGTTTTTCCTTGTCATGTGATGACCCAGCGGATGTGGGCATGCGCAGTAGATGCGAGAAAGAGCTGAGTAAATTTGGCGCTGGGGGGGAGTCATGGGGAGAGCACATTCATGTGGGGGAGGCATCGGAAAATAATTAAAGAAATACCTAGGTGTTGCTTGTATGGAAGCCCATTCTCGCAGCAAAAAAAAAAAAAAGATCACTAAAAAAAAATAAGATCAAAAGCGCAAAAAAAAGAAAAAGAAAAAAATAAGATCACTAAAAAAAAAAAAGAAAGAAAAAAATAGTAACTTAATAAAAAAAAAAAAAATGTAATGTTTGTTGTAATGTGATGTTTTTTTTTCTTTTGAAGGACGCTAGCGATAAATTGACATACTTTGGATGCTCGAGTTAGCCATGCCAGTGGGCCTTGAAACTGGCACACCTAAACTGAATCATGAATTACTTTTTAATTGCTTTTTTTTAAAAACATGCCTACAGTAGACTATGACCACGAATACAAAAGTCAAAAAAGTCATACCCAGAACGCACTCTCAAGCATAGATATTAAATAATGCATATTAGTGTAACAATAAATAAATAAATAGTAATTAGTTAACATTAAAATATATAGTTATGGTGTCATTTTAAGATTTTTCTTATTTCAGTTTTTGCTAATAGCCTATCCTTTTCAAATAAAAATATCATAAATGAATAGCAGCAATACAAACACATTTTTTTAATCACATGTTTTTAATTACATGGGATGAGCACAAGCATATGGAAGCCCATTACCGCAAGCAAAAAAAAAAATGAGATCACAAAAAAAATAAAAAAAAATAGTAACTTAAAAAAAAAAAAAAAAAAAATGTAATTCACAAAAAAAAAAAAAAAAAAAAAATCCACCCACAAAATAAATAATAATAATTCTAATATTTTTTTTTTTTTTTTATTATTTTACTTTTTTTCCACCAGCAAAAAAAAAAAAAAAATAACTTTTGGTGCATCCATCTGTAACCATAACACTGACCAGATTTTTCCAGTTGCTATAGAAAGTCGAAATTATGAGATACTTTAACAGTCATAGAAGCAGCTATGACATATGAATGGATTGTGAGTACATTGAAGACTTCTTTAAAACGTGGCTTTACAACACATGAAATACAGATGATGTTTCACATGGATTGTACTGAGCAAACGCACCCTTGAATAGAATGTTAAGCAAGAAGCAGCTCTGGAGTATAAAGAATGAAACCAATGTGGCTGAGGTGGCGACCAATAAACAGCAACTGGAAACATCTTTTTTTTTTTTTTTTTTGCTGACAGAGAAAAAGTAAAAAAAAATATATATATATTTTATTTTTTTGTGAATTAATTATTATTATTTTTATTTTTTTTGTGAATTCATTTTTATTTTTTGTGAATGAATTATTATTATTTTTTTTGGTGATCTTATTATTTTTTTTTTGGCTTCCATATGCTTGTGCTCATCCCATGTAATTAAAAACATGTGATTAAAAAAATGTGTTTGTATTGCTGCTATTCATTTATGATATTTTTATTTGAAAAGGATAGGCTATTAGCAAAAACTGAAATAAGAAAAATCTTAAAATGACACCATAACTATATATTTTAATGTTAACTAATTACTATTTATTTATTTATTGTTACACAAATATGCATTCTTTAATATCTATGCTTGAGAGTGCGTTCTGGGTATGACTTTTTTGACTTTTGTATTCGTGGTCATAGTCTACTGTAGGCATGTTTTTAAAAAAAAGCAATTAAAAAGTAATTCATGATTCAGTTTAGGTGTGCCAGTTTCAAGGCCCACTGGCATGGCTAACTCGAGCATCCAAAGTGTGTCAATTCATCGCTAGCGTCCTTCAAAAGAAAAAAAAACATCACATTTTATAGTTCTATTATTATTGGCTGATTGGCATTTGCAGAATGCTTCACAATGATTGGCTCATTGATAGCTGCGTGGCTGTTAACATCAAGTCGTATTCATGCAGGTGTGCAGCGTGGATCTTGATTCTCGCTGTTACTTTGATGATCACGCTCATGCCAACGCCGTTTTTTCTACCACAGCTCCCTCGTCCACCCAAACCTGCTGCTTACTCCAGCTTATCTGCTCTTTTGTATTGTTGATTTAGCTGAGATTTATTGTTCAGTTGTGCGACACTTCACCTGTCAGTAATGAGGCAAAATTATCAGAAATATCAATTCACTGCAAGAGTAATCTACTAAGTGTCTATCATATGGAGACATTCACTCGGCTATATGGTAGGGTTTGCAGTTTGGTTAACACAATCTTTATCAGTGATTTGGTCATGTACCAACGTTGAAACATCAACAGGGAATATGTGATGCCTTGTGTGATGAGCCAGAAAGACCAAATTACATCACATCAGGAGCTGGCGGCGGGGTGGAGCGGCAGCAGATTGCCCTACACACAGAGAGGCTCACCCAGAGGTGATCTGAGGTTGAACCAAAGAAATGGAACATATTGAGCCCTAACAGTAACTGGCTTCCATGGTTGGTGCAAATAGGTCAATGAGGTCTTGTTGATATGTCTTTCTGTCTTTGACTCTGCTGTTCAGCTCTTGTTTGCCACTTTATAATCTTGTTTATAACGTTGTGGTATTCTAATAATCCCTGTAGAGGAATTCTCCTTTCATTTGTTACCTGAGGGAGATTAGAGTCAGCTTGCCTGTTTGCATGTGTGTGTGTGTGTGTGTGTGTGTGTGTGTGTGTGTGTGTGTGTGTGTGTGTGTGTGTGTGTCACTGCATCCTGATAGGTCTGTAGTTAAAGGGGTTAAAGAGCTTTATTTTTTCCAGCGGGTTTTTAAGGGAAGTGCTGGAGGCTTTGATCACCATAGTAACCATGACATAGACTGACTCATCTCCTTGACAGACCATAATAAGCACTCATCTGAAGAAGGGACTGAAGAGGTATTAGTCATGCAGTCTCATTAGTGCCATTACACTGTATTTGTGTGGAAGTGTGTGTGTATGTGTGCATTAGTGTGCACATGTCCATGTTATGTCTATGTGACTGTGTGTGTGTGTGTGTGTGTGTGTCTATATGCAATAACGCCAAAGAGAGGAAGAGGGAGACGGAGGGGTGGTGTTGTGAATGTTAACAGCCTGAACCCACTGAGCTGCCTCGAAGAGTGACTCATTGAAACTCGTGTTTCAATCTTGATATTGTTCTCGCTTCCACTGGCAGGAAATTAAAACTCAAGTGACTTTCAGTTTTGCTATATTGGCACCCACAGATTTGTTCCCTGCTTGCATGGCTTCCTCACGCTCGCTCTTCATCACACGTCCTCTTCTTCTGTCGTGCCTTTTTGGTTTCTCTCCTCCCCGTACTTCCGACTTGTGTTATATAATTTTTTATACCTGTCTCCTTAACGCATACGCACACACACACACACACAAGCGCGGGATCTGCGTCACTGTGACACACTAACAGACGTTATGTGACACAGAGCCTGTCTGTAAACCTGTTCATACGCCTATTCAATTATTTTTTGATTTTTTTTTTCTGTTAATATCTTCTTTTGTCCAAAACAAAGATAATGCGTTTACAAAAGGCAGCAATCGTATTTGAGAAACTTGAACAATAGAATATTCAGTATTTGTGTACCTGTGTACCTGTGTATTTACAAGTGTACAGTCTGTGTGTGACCATCTGTATTTTCCTTCTTTGTATTCTCCGCACAGTCCCTCACTCCCTACCAACTCAAAAATCCCCATCCTTGAAACGGCAGCAGCCATTGGAGCCTGATCAATCCTGTATTTTGGTTTAGACTACATTCATGCAAATGAAATGCAAACGTTGTATAAATTACAGAAATGTATGCAAATGTAATGATAAAAGTAATTTATGTAACCGTTTTCTCCGGTCCTCAGCTCAGACTGGTTGAGTCATATACGAAGCTGTTATTGAACACCTGTTGAACATCTGTGACTAAACTGCTTTAATTATTTTTTTTAACATGCTGTTTGAAAGCCATTAGACTCCCCATGTCGCTTACCTTAAAGACTTTAGCTGTTCAATCATGTTCTAGTTCCACTTGATGGGAGAGAACACATCTTCCTGTTTCTTGAGCAGCGTTTTCATTAGGTTGGAGGTGTGGGTGGAGCCACTCCATCACAGAGTTCACACACATTTAAATGAAGCCCTCTACGGTCAGTTACCTCAGCCATACGCCAACACCTACACACAACAGAGCCGTGCGCTGCAGAAGGAAATATTTTCACCGTCCTCATACTTATGCATTGAACATGCCCACACATGCATGCTATGTATATACACGCAGCAAATATACATGTCCACGCACACACGCGTGCACAGTCTGACTCTCACTGCTAACCACATGCTACCATGACTCCCCTTACCCACACACTTCTTATATATAGAGCCCACAGCATGCCATTTACATGGTGAACAAATAACACTGATTACAGTAATATGCCGCGGGACGCTGTAAGAGTGTAGAGAAGAAAATTAGGGGATTTAGGAGCTCTGGTATAAAATCACATCTAACATCCTCAGATGTATTTTAAGGCATTCGGGGTCTTATACACTTGAGACATGAAGCATTTACGGATGACCTTTGTGTATGACCACGTGGCAAATCACTGATTGTGTTTGAAGGAATAGTTTGACATTGGAATGCGCTTAATTTATCTTGTACTGTTATCGTAATGTTTTTAACATCCTTCCACGACGACCCATAATGCTCTTAGCAGATTATTTATTTCTACCGGGTTCATTTATTGTCTTTCACTGAATTCTTCTCCGGTTTTCACTTAAGAAAAGTAAGCTTAACGATGCACAACCTAATTAATTCGTCTGGAAACTTGGGAAAAGGTTAATATAGCAAGTGTAGAAAGCATTACATCAATACAATTCTCTAAAGACAAACACACACACGAGCATCCCACAGGAGACGGCCAAAATATTGATGCAGTCACACTCGAATAAACCCGTCAATGACTGAGCAGAGCTGATGAATGTGTTTGTGAACATATTACATCTGCTGCTCAAATTGCCTCCATTGTCATAACAAACCAATCTTTACCTGTTTTCCTTTCATGTGTTCCTCTCTTTTTTTGTATTCCTGTCGTTTCCTCGCTGCCTTTTCATCCTTTCCATTTATTTGAATAGTAGGTCATTTGCAACAGTTTGGAGATTTCATCTTGGAGAGAGCACTTTCTGCCCTGAGAGCTGGAGAAAGAGAAGAATGGTGACGGAGGGAGATAAAAGAGGGTAAAGTGGGGAGACCAAGATATGATAGGGAAAGGGAATGAAAGATGGCAGGGTAATTTCATTGTCTTTGACCTGCATGCCTTCAGTTAAATGAAAGTTTTTTTGGGGCTTTCTGATTCATAGCGGAGCTGTCACTGTAACACTGAAGGAGATGGAGGAGGAAGCAAATATCACAGGAGCTGTCAAGTTGTGGTCTACCAGCTTCCACTGACTGCGTTCAACATGTAGGTCACAGACTCACAGACTGTCGAGTTCATTTATTGTGGGCGATAAAACTGGGACTTTTTCCAAATACTGGATGGAATAAAAACTAATGGAGACTGGAAACGTAAGCCGTGGAAATCTTTTCTTTCTCCAGACCGGAACAATAAGGTGTAACGCTTCAGTTCCACTGATTGTTTTCTAACTTTCGAACAGTGATTTCTGCAACAATTATTAATTTGTATGTAATTGAATGATGATGTGTGAAAAGACTGCATGGATCCATGCATGTATCATTGTTGCAGGATATCTGCTAATATTCTTTATCCATGTATTATGCATTCTCTGTTCAATAGCTTATATTATGATCTCAGTCGTGTGAAGTTAGAAACACGGAAGTGAACAGTTTTGAAGTTTATAAAGATGAATTAGACAACAAATATCCTCAGTATGTTTACTACTTATTTGCACTATAAGCCATGTTAAATTGCAGTATTAATGTTGCAGTTAATTAATTAATATTCTACAATCATGTTTGATACAGATACAGTATTTGTACATAGATTGGTTTAGTTTTGATCTGTATAGAGATTAACTGACCCAATGTTTTTGACCAAAGATTAAAAGTGACCATAGTCAAAGATTGGTTGGCTGCATGTTGCATCTTAGTACACAAGGTTTGTATTTAAATTGACTTTTTAAAAATGAAATAATGACTAAAACGATAGCAAAGACAAGGAGGCCAATCATAGTTATCATTTTTTTAATAATGATTTCAATAATGATTCAAAGGTACTTTGTAGTACACTTACACAACGGCAAAAAATGAATCAAAAAGCAACACCCCTTCTTTTTTTCCCCCACACCGTATCCCATCTCCTGTCTGACTCCACAGCACTGCTGCACGGTGGTCACGCGGACCGGAGGGTCCCAGTATTGTTACGTTACATTTCCCAGTAAGAAAAAACATGAAGAGAACCATGTCATCATGAAGAGCTAGTAAGTTAGAACAAATGAATGCCCTGTGACCGCTTCTGTTCCATTTGAAGAAGGCTACTCTCGCTCTTTCCTGGTGCTCAGTGTGTGGGCGCTTGACTGCAGTGAGTCAAACTCTGGTGAATTTAAAAAATCCACCTGTTTAATGCCAAAGTGCTGTGGCAGCACAGTGTTTCTGCGGAGAGGAGAAGTGCTCGACAAAAGGTGTAATTCACATGTTCCCTTTCCCCGACGCAGTTACAAAATCACAGAGTTGCTTCCTGGTATGTGGATGTGCGGCGAGCTGCAGCTGAATGCTCGTCTAAATTCTAGTGCTCACGGTTTCTCCTTTTACACAGGCTTCTGGAGGCTTCTGGAGGCTTCTGGAGGCTTCTGGAGGCTTCTGGTTCTCCTCAAATCCCATGAATGCATCTGCAATCCCAGCCTTGTAATGTACATATATTGAATATATATGAATATGTTTATGGGTAGGTGGTGGTACCCACAATTGTGCCAGAGCTTACGGTTTTTGGGAATTTCATTTGGCTAGTCTTTTAATCTTACAATGTTAAATGTGCTTTTTATTGCTCTAAGACAACTAAAAGAATGAGATAAAACACATCCACAAAGGATATGTACAAGCAAATCCTTGCTCCGGGCTCTTCCAAGAAAGCTTCCTACTCCTCATTTCTTGTGTCTTCTGATAAACAAAAACACTGTGATATTAAAAACACAGGGAGCGTCTTCGTCTTGTTAACGCTGCCCACTCTCCGTTCTCTTTACTATTCCCAATGGCCACAGATCAGCCCAGAGAGGTGACTTCACAGGCCTCGCCGAGGGCCAATTTGGAGTGAGGAGACAAAGATTCATTAATTGGGAGATGAGACGAACTCTGTTTGGCCAGAACTGCTCTTGTTCTCGCTGCCAGGTCTGTTGGGAGCCTCCAAAAAGCCTGTGAACGAGGCCCCAGTGTCAGCGACAAAACAGTGTGGAATCCATTTTGGATCTTAATTACCAAAACCTTTGCCGGAGTAAAACATCTCATCTCTTTTTGCAATGGCTGAGGCCAGTCTAAAGCTTATTTGTGGGCAAAAACAGTGATCGAACATAAAATCTGCCTTAAGAAGTTGTCTACAAACCCCCCCCCCCCCCCCCACACACACCTCACACCTCACCCATCATCAACCCCCACTACGAAGCCACTTTGAAACACTCTTTTCCAGCTAGAGTCACACAGAATATTCTCACATTTCACAGAGTGAAAATATTAAATAGAGAATCAAATATCCAAATATAAAACCACCTTCCATTATGACACAAATATAAAGCATCAAATTACATTCTACAGTTCTGAACATCAGAGAGAGAAAAAAAGAAGCAAAACAAAACAACAAAGCTATAAAAAGCAGTCATGGTTATTAACAGTTACTCACTATTAATGCCCACGAGGGTGGATAAACACAACAGGGCTTCCTCTAAAAGACGATGAATTAAAGCTCTTTGTTACATTTACAAGATTATGGCAATATTTAACAGCTTAAGAAAAACATTGTGAATTTCAAATTCCCACCACAGAAGGTCATGTTTGTGTGTCCAGTTTAATCAGATTACTGTCGTGTTTATCCACCGCGAACTAAAAAATGTAGAAGCACTTGATCAGAAGATGAGAGGAAGTTGGCACTGAGTGGAGAAGCTTACGTTAACAATGTTAAAGATGCCGTGATTAAAAGACCACTTGAGTCCGGGGATACTCTGGAATTCAAGCCCGACTTCGCTGATATTTTTAAATAAATAACTAGTAAACATTTATCATCACCTTCATTTCGGTAATAGTCGTTCTCTGCCTGGAGTGAATAAATACTTATAAATGAATTTAGAAAAATAAATGACATTCTACATACTCATTATAGGGAATTCAGCTAATTCCACTTCCCTTTAATTATGTTTACGGTAACCCCATGATCATTTGTCTTCTTATTGATAAACCTGGACTGTGAAGCGATTAAAATACAACGCAGCGTCCTGATTAAAATGCAGACGAGCTGCCCTTTTTTTGAGAATAAGAGAAATTAGTTTTGGGCTCAGATCATTCACCTCAGTGTTCCTTACAAGCTTGTAAAATGTCACACCGACTGAAGTCAGTATTTAAACATGATCATCTTGATCATCTCAAGTGAGCAGTAGGAATGTGAACATACTTATTGATATATCGCTAACACTCTACTGAGAATGTAATCTCATCAGAGTTTAAAGCAGGGGGTATTATTGGGGATTTTGTTTGTGTTTGTGTCCACAGCAGTAATCCAAACAACATGACCTATGAAAAAATATTAAAAAAGCACGCAGCAGAAAACCCTGTTCTCTGACTTTTCAAAGAACTCACCCACACCGGCGTTCCTTTGATTCCCCATCATGCCCTGCAAGGATACCGCTGTGTTAATAATCACAGCTCAGTTTGGTTTCATTCTCTTCTCAAAAGAAACATGAGTTTAACTAAATATATTTCACAAACCATCAATACACAATACTGTAAATTCTGCACCTTGCTCTGTATGCAAAACAAAATGCCCCTTTAAGACACACACAGATCTGCTTAACACGTTATTCCACTTTGCCATTATTCCTGAAGCCAAATAAATACATCTACAAACTCCTCTCTTACTTCTAATCAATATAATACACAATACAAACCTTCTCCCCTCTACTATATAATCTACACTGAGCTAGAATCATTTCACTCTATTGGCTGAGGAAACAGCCGCGTATATTTAAGCACACATGCTCTTTACTCGGTTATAAAAAGCAACATTCAAATAAGCAGCTTCGGACCAACTTACAAAAATACTGTTGGTGGATTTTAAGACATCTAGCCGTCAGCCCCGGGGACACACGGTTCATTAAACCAGCTGCAGCAATAGTGGATTCATCCAATAAAGCCAATCTCATATATTCTCTTACCCTCTTTTTTCCATGACGCATTTACCCGTAGGGATGTGTATCGTTAGGATTTGATCCATACTGCTCATCGATTTCTTTTAATTAGTGTGCAAAAAGAGAAAAACAAAGAATAGAATGAACATAAATGTGAAAGGATTCACTGCTTGGCTGCTTGAGCTCAGCCTCAATGTATACAAGAATGTCAATACCCAGCCCTACTCGACACCTCCCAAAGTGTGCGTAAGGCCAACACACAAGCATCTTGTGATTTACCAATTTCATTCACACTGTTAAAAAGGTAGGGAAACAATTTGTGATATCTACCAAATTACACCCACAAAGGTGTTCATCATGAGGCATTATTTATAATCATGTGAGAGCCTTTGACAGTGGACTGACAAAACAAACTTCTCCCATCCTGCCCTGAAACCCTATTCAACCCTATGTTTTTGTGGCGTTTACACAGTAAACACAGCTCTGTTTTCATGTTTTCAGCATCAAATCAAACAAATAACCGGGCAGGGCAGTGGGAGAGAGGCTGCCCAATCACAGCACAGCCCAGTTGGATTGATAAAGCCTCATCAGTCCCTCTCATCAGTACATCACCAATCTGCCTACAGATTCAAATAGCAATCCAAAGCTAAATGATAATGCACCCCGAAGCCAAGGCTTGTTTAAAATGCAGTTTAGCGCGAGAGGGAAACATGATTACGTATATCTATCTGGCTCCGAACCAGGACTGGTTTAATATTTTCATTCACAAAGTATAAAATAAATGACCTTTTTTTGCTCCGATCAGCAGATGAGCATGTCTGGATTAAAAGTATTTTTGAGCGCAGGGATTATCAATCCAATTCTTTAGAGTGCATTTACGAAAATAACAGCGTTCTGGGTAGAAATCATCAGATCATCTTCCTGGCGAGCATAAGATTTTACTCACCACGAGCATCGTGTTTTGGCTAGAATATGGAGGAAAAGAATGTCTTTTGCGGAGCTTTTTTTTGATCCTCGAGGTAAAATGTGGAGCAATGTTATTTGTGCAGAAAAACTAAAAATGTCTTGTCTGCATTAGCACTGCAGCTCGATTTCTTTCATTTCCATACAGAGACGATTACCACGTCTTTGTCATGGGAAATGTTAGAAAGTTCACCAGGTGTAAAAACCCTCAGACAGCTCAAGAGATTGGATTCAAATTGCGAGAGGACCTGAAATTGTACTTTGTCAAAATGCTACATGACAGATTAATCCTTCTCTCCCTGTGAGTTTATGTGGAGCTTACAAGTCAATATCTGCTTTATTTCTTTCCACCAAATATATGAGACCAGGATTCTCCGCTACGTCAACCTGCAATGCCATAATGAGCCTGCTGTACTCTTGATTATTAAAATGAGATGATGTCCCAGAACTGAGCCCTTAAAGAGAATAAGAGAGCAGTAGATGTGAACACTGAGCCTGTCTTTTTTCTGCAGAGGTAGCACTCAACTGTCGAGCCTCACCCAGGGGGGGCTGATAACACGCAGCTGAAGTGCTGAAGCAAGCTCCCTGTTACACTCTCAGCATGTTTTTTAACGTCGTCGGTGACAGCAGCGCACAAAACAACTCCTCCCCGATAACATCTCGGCAATAGCACTGGCTCATTTTCTGACAACAGGTTCAGGGGCTTCCATTATTAAATTTAGATGAGTAGATGTAGCGGTAATGATGCACAGACAGCACGTTGAGACAGGAACCAATTATGTCAACAATGATGACCAACAGTTCTCGTTGCATGCTTTTTTCTGTCTACATTTTGACCATCTTAATTAACTGGCGCACAGCTTAAAAAAAACAGCACAAAAAAAAAGAAGTTTGCAACAATTCATGGCACACACAAATCATCTCTTTCACTATCTCACAAAGCAGTTATGTCATCGGTGGATTGGACTCCGACTGAACGATCAGAGACTGAACCGGGGATACATTGCTGCAGAAGAAGTGGGGGGAAAAAAGTGGAACTACAAGCCCAAAGTAAGAAGATAACACTGCAAAAATAGGGAATCGTACCTTCTTTGTTACTAGAAATGACAGAATGTATCCCTCATTACATAAAGGAAAATGTCAACTTATCCACCTGCCATCTTCTTTGCTGAATTGTTCACCAGAAATGACAGCAGGATGAAAAAGAAAAAACAATCTAAAACATTGTTTCAGATGTGCACCTTGTATACGTATGGATAATATTGCTTTAACACTGGAAAATATGGAATATTTATATAGAAAATATCCAAAACAATAGAAACAGTTTTACATTTACATTTGTTTACTTTTTTATGAAACCACTTATTTACCCACGAGCTATAAGCTAGACCCTCCCCATCCCCTTTGGCACAATAATCATATTAATATTCATTATTATTATATTGTAGAATTACAAGACATTTGAATAGGAATGGTCACTCACACATTCAGAGTAGTAACACAGTTTCTGTAGTCGTAACACATATTGGTACTGTATGATGTTATAACATAGTTCAAAAACATCGCTTTTTTTCATATTTTTTTTTCACCTTTGTTGATATGTAAATAAATTTACTTTCATCTGAAACAAAACAGAACTGTCTTTGCATGCCCTTGTTATTTACAGAATCCCTTTGTCTGCGTTTGTTCTTGCTGGCTACTGTAGAGCAGAGATACTACACTCACAAGGAGAACTCAGACCACGGACTGCATCTGCATCAGTCAGCAGAAAACATGGAGATCAAGATGGACAATAACACACAGGAAACATAATGAAGTAGTGATTTGTGTTGCAATACCAACAGTCCAATTATCTTAAATCGAGTCAGATTAATCCATGTCTTCGCTGCAGATAACATTCCTAGTATAACATGTCTAGAAACGACTCTTGTTTGTTCTTTGCTATGCCGAGGGCTTCTCCTCTGTGGAGGGAGCCGTCTCAAGGCCAGGGCCCCGTTTCTCAAAAGCATCTTAGTGAAGGCATTTCACTTTGTTTTTGGCACATGTAAGTACAATATATTCCATTTAAAGGCAAACATTTTAACCAGAATCTTAAATAGTCTTATATAAATTAGATATTTCAGGTTTTGCAAGTCTTGTTCGGTTTACTCATCTGCACATTTATGATTGGAATATTGCATTTGTAATTTGCAATGATATACTACTATTGTTATAATACCTTTTAGATAAAATATGATTATCACTCCTAACATTGTTCCAAATCTAGGAAGTCTGACATTTGTGATTGGTCTCGTGAGGCCAGTTCTTACTTTAAAGCAGCAGATTGACATTTTACTGATTGGCTTTCGTGCTGAGAATGAGACGAGAAGATCGATACCACTCTCATTGTCTGTTCGTTCAGTGTGAACTTCTTTTGTTGTTCTGCCCATCTTTGTCTGAGAAGAGTGGAGAAGTTCAAAAAGGTCTATTCACCTGTGCAAACAGGTGACCCTGTGATAAACTCTCCCAGCTTGAATCCATCAATCTGTGCCCACTAACATGAGAGATGGTGGTAATGCGGATTAATCCCATTCAAAGCACTGTCTTTGATGAAACAGACACTTGTGTCCCGCCGCCACATTGTACAGAGATGACTGGGATCCAGCTGAGCCTTACATTATGCTTTGTCAAATGTCACACACTAACAATACGCTTTGAGGTCAGACTTCTGCCAATAATCCATCTGAACAAGATTTAATGACTAAGATGTTTGAGGAAAAACATGCTCTGGTCTGGTCAATCCCTACTCTCCCTCTTTCTCGAGTCACGGACAGAGAGGTACAAAAAGGTTTTGGTCCCAACTGCTTCAGGAATCATGTAGAAAATATACATTCAAACTTCTGAAGAAAACTAACTGGAAGAGTAGAAAAAATACTGAAATACTGGCAGGATAAAAGAAAGCAGCGAGAGACAGACGGACCGACAAAAAGAAAGCTATGTAGAGGGAACAGATTGTAGAGCTGAACAAATGGAAAAGGATGCTTTTGTGAGAAAGTTCTTCAGAGTAACATACAGTCTGGTATGTTAACACAATGCACTTTTGTCAGAAGCATGACGGATTTTATCACCAAAGAAAAATCCAGAACCTCTCTTATATTTACAGTGTTTCCCCTTACATTGTATTTGTCTGTGTGTGCTCACTCCTATGTGTGTGTATGTGTGTGTGTATCAGCAAATATAGATATATATATATATGTGTGTGCCCTTGATAGCCTTTGTTAAGTCCATACAGGCTTAAGGAGTCTTACCTCAACAATACTCTTCAACGTCATGTTGCCATACATCTCAGTAACTAAGATACAGCAAAAACATACTCACACGCACGCACCAAACACACAAACACACACACACACACAATCTCTAATTAGTTGATAGCCATGTTACCTTAAGGCCACTACCCAAACCTAAATGACACGTAGCTCTAGACCTCCGAGAATGATTTGTGACTTTACAGACACCAAAACATTGCAAAGTCATAGTGACCCCTTTTTGCAGTTCTTCACGCCCCACTTGAGAGAAGCTGCACTAGGATCTCACTGCAAACATGTAAACACAAACACAGCAGACTGTCACAGCTTGATGTCTTCACCGACCAGCCCTCAACGACTCCTTTGCTTCAGGTTTTTACTCCACGTAGGGACGAATGGATTTCATCTTTCCATCCTCCCGTACTCTTCACTCATATTCACCGTGTTGTTTTTGAGCGCTCCCCTTCACATCTGCATCTTCTTTACGCGTCATCTCTGCCTCACAGTGAGGATGAACTCTGGCTGTAGTTTCCGAGTGTCAGTCTGCTGTACCTTGGCGAAGGGGGAGAGGGGGGAGGATGGGATGGGACTGGGGGGAGACACAGATCTGTCTCTGAGATAACTGAGCCACTACTAGATGCCAGGGAGTCGCGGAAAGGCGAGGGCGGAGTCAAAGCAATAAGCTCCTCTTCCAACTCTCCCCTCCTCAGAGGGGAGTTGTTGAGGCAGGTGATCAGGCCCCCTCGCATGGGGGAGAGAGACGGGGAGGTCTGGGCGTAAGGAGGCGGCAGGGGGTAAGGTGAATGAGGGATCGGGTGAACGAGACAGCCACTCCGGCCCCCCATGCTGGACTCGACAGGTGGGAGGGGCTGGACGTCGGCGTAGGTTGTGAGGGTCGGGGGCATCTGGACTTCACGGGGCAGCAGGTACGGGTCGGCGGGGTGAGGAGATGGAGGCGTGTGTTTGTGCGAGTGTGTCGGAGAGGGGTACAGCATCATGCTGTTGAGCTCGCTGATGTTGGCGGTGAAGCGGTTCACCACGCAGCTGATCTGATCCATCAGTGAACTCTGACCCGGTCCCGGGTGATCGTCCACAATGACCAAACGGCCGTCACTCCCCATGACGAGAGAGCCGCTGCTGGCAGGACCGCAGCTGCTGCCGCTGCCGCCGCTGCCGCTGCCGCCACTGCAAATGCTGCTCGGGTAGTTTGGAATACCGGTCATCATCGGGGACCCCTCCCCAACACCCGCCCCTAGCCTCTGGCTGACCGTACTGATCGGCGAGGGCGTCTGCGGCCGGTATGTGATGGAGTAGCGCTCCTCGGCTTCAGAGAGATCATACAGGGTCTTGTCTGTGCCAGAGTCGGGATGAATGGACAGCGAGGACATGGAGGGAAGGGAGGGCAGAGGGATATGCGGAGGCAGGTCCCCCCCCCCACAGTAACGCTCCTCCGAAGTTTTGGAGAAGGGCTTGATGACCGCAGTCTGATTGTTCTCCTTCCTCTTGATGTGGAAGGACAGCCGTTGCCACAGGTGGTTGCCACGTGAGCCGCTGCGCTCTGTCTGCGCCCAAGACACTGATTTACCGTTGGAGCTGGAGAGCCGGGAGGAAGTGGAAGGAAAAGAGAGAAAAGAAAGAGGGGGTTGTTTATAAAGCATGGAGGTGGATTCACCACCTTCAGTTCATTTGTAGTTTATTGATTATTTTGTTTAAACAAACTACATGTCTGATTAGAGATCATATGAGAAGGTTCACACACGTTTATTCCATTTTCTTCAGTTTAGATACAGCAAAAAGTGAATTTTTTGAGTTGCATCATTGTGTTTAACGTTTTGTTTAGGTCCGGGCGTTAGTGTAACAACAGCATGTCTAAATGACAAAAGGAGCATTGAACATTATATTTTAAACATTTCTTACATTTCTCTTGTCTGGCAACTGAATGTGGGTATTATATGCATATAACAGTAATTACTTTCTTTCAGAGGACTTGTTTTTGTGTCACATCATATGACATCCCAAACATAGATGTGGAAATCCTTACTAACTTAATTAAGTTATTTTATTGTCATTAGGAACTTGTAGTTTTTAAATTGTACTTTAATACTTGTTTTCACAATAAATGTAAATGTAGTGTGTTGTTCATTATTATTATTCATTATTCTTAATCTAAAATCTAAAGGCACCTGTTAGTAATGAATTAGTATTATGAGTGAAAACACTCAAATTAAATTTGGATAAAGGTAAAAAATCTCCACTGCAATAAAACCAATCAAGACAAAAACATTGACTTCAGCTGTGGCTGCTCTATTTTAGTCGTAATTTATTATCCCACATGAACAATGACGTTTAATAGATACAAACATATTTAATTGGGGCCTTGACTCAACCAAAGATCAATTGAACTACAAAAGGCCTTCAGAGTAATTCCATTACAGTTAACTTCTCGTCCAGACAATATGTTCTTCATTTGTCTTTGTCAGGTTCTCTCTTCCTCTCTCTGTTTCTCCCTCTATCTTACAATTTTCTCCACTTTCCTCTGCTTCACATCAGTCACAGCACTGTCCCCTGCCTCCCCCCACTTTCCGTCCTCTCATCCTTTTGTCAGGTTAATTAGTGTGATTAATCTATAGTGGAACCTCTGATTAAACCTCACACGACCGTGGCTGGGGGTGAAAAGAACTCAAATCACCCTGGGGACACACACACACACACCCACTCACACACACATACATACATCGACTCTGTGATACTCACACACACACACACACACACACACCTACACACACACAGATCCATATGCTGCACATCGACCTTCACCTACACAGTGCTGTAATCTACTCATTTGATCCCACAGGAAGAGTCTCTGACAGAAGGCTTTGGAGTAACACATGTTGCACCTACTTAAGGAGTGCTTTACTGATCTTATCATACATATATCATATCCAGTTCTGAAGCTGATTTTAATGTCTTCATTAGCGCAAACATTTGGTTCAAACATCAGTCAAATATTTCTTCTTTTTATACTTTTTAACATGTCTTCTTGTCCCCTCCTGGTCTGCTGGTTTCATGTCTGTCTGCGTCTGTTCAGACGACACAATGACAGCATCTCAAAGGCAACAGCTTCCAGCACTGAACTGAGGAGACGGACAGCCCTGCCAATTACCACCACCCACCGGGGGAGATAGGACCAAAAGAGATGGAGAGGGAAAGAGAGGAATAAAAGGAACCAAGATGGAAGCACTCCTGACATTTCTCTTAAGAGCGTGATTGAAATCTTGCTTGCCAAAGCGGGGTGAGCTGGAGTAACGTGCTGACAAACGAACAAAATGTGTTCTTGTCTTTTTCCTCCCTTTTCATTCTGGGCAAGTGGCTGTGCGTCACTCCTTTTGTGTCCTTTGATCGGTTCCCTGTCACAGTAGATGGCTTGTGGATGGCCTTAAGCTGGGTGTGAAAGCTATTATGTCTCTCCTGTCCGCACTATCCCTTTAGCCTTTTCTTCTCTTTCTTTACAATCACTCCTGCTTTTCACCTCTCTGTCCATTCCCTCCATCCTCCTCCTGTATTCAGATTTCTCTCTCCCTTTCCTCAGTTCACTTCTCTCCTTCTTTGCCATGTCTCCATTAGGCAATTGTCTGCGGTTCATGTTCGGGTCAGAGGACCAGTCAAGCAGACTCAGGGGGAGTTCAGAGAATCAATCTCTCAGAGAGCTCGAAACACACACACCATAACAATTCTCAGAGTGGGGCCATTACCGAAATGGTGCTTTGGACTGTAACTGAGAAGGAACCTGGCATTAACCTGGCCAATGAGCCTCTTGTTTACACACAGACACACACACACACGTACCTGAGTGTCTCTCCAGTAGAGCCTCTGCGTTTCCACAGGTTAACCATACTAGAAGAACGGCTGGCGGCTGAGGACGATTTGCCGTCGCCTACGTGCATGCGCACCACTGTGCTGGTGGTAAAGGCACTGCGCACATTACGCTCTGGTTTGGCTAGAATGATGTACACCTGTCATGAAATAAAACATGATATATGTTAGTTAATATTGCAAAGAAGTTCTTCAAAAAAATAAAAACACTTAATTGAATACTGTATAGAAAAAGTAGATACCACTGCATCTGTTTTGGCAATAAATTGTGTACACAAAACTGTCCTTCGATAAATCTTCATTTTAGAGGAGTTATCAAGGCTGTCATGACTCACCCTATTAATGTAAAACTCTGATAAAAGACAATTCTCAAATGAAGCAAGCAGCTATTTGTTTCTATTGATTGCAATTCTGCTGTTTGAGCACAAACTTTCTCTTTGAAGCTCCAGAGGAATATCTAGCTATTGTAGAAATGTGAGAAAACTCAGACGTGACAGTATTCTAAAGTAGCGTTTTCACTTCAGTGCAAGTAGTGAAAACAAATGAATAATTCTTTCTTTGTTCTGGGTTGTTAAGAAAACAACTGTAAAATGAATCTATATATATATATATATATATATATATATATATAAATATCAAATCATTGAATGTTTATTGAAAGATGTTTACTGTGGTATTAGCTTCAACCTTACCTTGGGTACGAACATGCAGCACAGCGCCACAGTGGCACTGAGGCTGACACTGAAGCACATGGTGATAATTTTGTAGTTGGAGCCAAAGTAGATGGGTACGAAGGCCAGCCAGATAATACAGGTGGTGTACATGGTAAAAGCAATGTACTTAGCCTCATTGAAATTAGCTGGGACGTTGCGAGTCTTTGAGGGAGGGAGAGAGAGAGAGAGAGAGAGAGAGAGAGAGAGAGAGAGAGAGAGAGAGAGAGAGAGACAAAGTGTAAGCACATTTTCCTACATTTCTTTATTGTTTTTAACTCTTTCTGTGGATTTTGCCTTGTATTGGGACAAAACCAAAATAGACAGTGCTACACACTACTAACCCGCTGCCTTTCCATTACAGTCATAAATCTGACGCTGACCTCGCCATCATGTGTAAGTGAATTGCATTGTTTTTCTCTGCTGCTGTGTTCATCAACAACGCTTTCATCTCCATTTAGCATTCTGCTCTCACGCTCTGCAGGAAATGGATGGCTGCAGGCCACCGCTAATCAAACACTGACTTTATAATGTGTTTGGTTCAATAGAATTTAATTTACTGTTGTTGGAAGCGGTAGATCACCAAACGCAAACAGCGGGTCAATCATTCCTTTACGTCTGTGTGACTTTACACATAAATAGCAGCTTGAAGTAAGGCGTGCACGGAAAACATTGGACAGATGTAGTTAGAGCGAATGTTCCTACAAATAACAACGTTTGCCTCCAACATTGTGTGACCTTGAGGCTGTCGATTTGAAGCACTAACGGATGCTTCTGTGACTTTGTCATTTAAATCATTCAGTCAATACTGTATCACAGAAGAAAGGAAAATGATTTTGAGGTAGTAATGTACAATAGTTACAAACACTTCAGCTTGTACCTTGAAGGCATAGAAGGTGCAGCTGAGGATGAGCAGTCCATTGTATCCCAATGGAGCAACCACGCCCAGGTTAGTGGTGTTGCAAATGAGGTTGACCTGCCGGATGCTGGGGTAGTCATGGATCACCTGAAAATGAAACAGGCAATGACAAAAAAGCTCAATAAAGCATTTGCTACAGGCACCTGAGATTTCTTCGATACAACTGTGAATGAGGTGGCCAACAGTGGCATTAAAATAGATCGGGGAAGCGGTACAATTTATCAAACTAACATTTGAATTTATTACACTGCCAACTTGAGACGTTCAATGTTTGAAGTCTGCTGGCAAAGAATTACAACAACAAAACACAGAGAGCAGGATTGTTTAACTGCTTTGGATAAAGACAACAGATGAAACAGTATACCTGCTGATCCGCTGATTAATCTACTAATGTGTGCGTGAAATGGTTTAAAACAGACTCATGGAGATTTAAGGCCTCATTATGAGGTAACTTCTTCTGCTCTTGGTTCATCTTTACATTTATCTCGCTCTTATTTGTCTGTTAACCTAGAGCAGAAAATCATAATCACTCATTTTGTCAATATTGAGATCATGAATATCCAACACAATAACTCATTGACTTTAGAAAAGACAGGGCGCGCTTGATTTATAACAACAAACGAGATATGACGAGATTATAACGACAAAACGAGAGCATCACAACCACAACGGAACGTGGTATAATAAACCTTTTATCTCAATAAACTTAACATAACCATTGGAAGACAAAATCGTGATTGAAAAAAAGAAAATGTATTAATCACCAAGCTCTGTGTTAACCTGTTCTTTAGCCTCTCGAAGAGCCACTCTCCCACTCACAATGTAAAACACACACACACACACACACACACACACACACACAGCTTACCTTAGGTGGCTCCATGAGGAAGAGAGCCACGATGATGCCCAGCTGCATCAGTATGAGGAGGAAGGCAATGATGAGCTGAGCGCAGGCAGACATGAAGCGGGGTTTCTTTGTGCAGATCTTCTTCTTGCTGCCTGCCAGGATCCGAGCGATGCGGTTTGTCTAGGGTCAGATGGCAAACACTATCAGGACCTTTTTAATCAAATATATACAGAACATTACTGCATCTGTATTCTGGCCATCTGCTTGCTGCATTTCCAAACTGCCGTCACTGTCTTTATGCAGACAAAAGAAACACTTCAGAAGTATTGCACACAGGAGTTGAGATCTAGTGCAATAAGCTCAAGGGCATTTCTTAAGGGAAGGCTATTACAGTTCAATGTTCATTGTTGAATCCTACCTCCCTGTTCCCTCAGCCCTCATTCCCAAAACCCCACGGGACAAGGGTAGGAAAGACCTGTGCCAAGCTTCTGATGTTATAGTATCCATATCCTCTCGTTCCAACCATTAATGAATGGAAAGTATAACAATCTGCAGTATCAGGGGACTATGGCCTAGTTCTATTTCCCTGTTTCTTCCTGATTAGGTCCACAGTTCTGTTCCCTCCCACAGATGTGGGTATACCCTACAACACCATCGATGACCACGGCAGGTTCGCATAGATCTAATGGGGTATTCCAAGTCTTTGGCCGTAACTCTGTAGCTCCACACCACTCACGACTGCTGCACCCCCACATCTCACACTTATATTATCATTATTTCTCGAATCCTTAACCCAATCCTTACCTTGGTGACAAGCGCAGAGTAGCTCATGGCAGGTGACAGGCCTATTCCCAGTCGTTGGAGGTAGCAGTGGATGACATGGGGTTTGGTTATGAGGCTGAAGGTACACATGTACCCCAGGCAGATCCCTGCCAGTATTATGTAGCACAGCTCCCTACTGGAAGATTTCACTACTGGGGTATCGCGGAACCTGAACACATTCAAACAAAACAATTATGTGCAGAGACGTGTAAGTGAAAACAATCCAGTATTTATCCAAGAATTTAAACACACACTCAGGAAAGCAGTGATTAAGAAAATTGTATAAATCGCAAATTAGGCATGTATAGTGTTTATCTCTGTCTAGTCTAGCACTGTTCTTCTCAGTTTAAATATCTTCTGAGACAGAGGAGAGATTCATTACCTGATGAAGACTGCAGTGACAAAGAATGTGAACATCAGACCGAGGCAGGCAAAGACCACAGCAGCAATGGGTTCAGGGTCTCCCCACCGCAGGTACTCCACTGGGATTGGGTCACAGCCTGGGGATAGAAGTATGTGGAGATGTGGTTCATGAAACAAAATCAATCAAAAGACTTTCAGTTTATGTGTGTGAAGCCCGGTGACTAGCTACTATAGAGTGAGGCTGCCTTTTGCCAAACATTTAACAACATATTTATCTGTATTCTTTACCTTCTATGTCTTTCATTCTCTTATACCCTTTGACATCAAGCTTTGACTCACATCTGACGCAGGTTGAGCATCAGTGTGCAACGCTTGTTCTGCTGACCGACAACCTGCACAGGTTAGGAATCGAGGCGCGCATGTTGGACTCACTAGTGTCCAGATTGCAAAGTCTCAACAATTAACTGACTGACCAGCACTGCCTGCAGTAAAAGCCTGTCTTTTGGTTAAACTCACTAGTATTTAGTGAATGTGTGTGTGTGTGTGTGTGTGTGTGTGGTTGTGTGTACATTTGACTAAACTGAAAGAGTATTTAGTAATCATCAATCTGTAATCCATCCATTATCAAAATGAGGATTTCACTTTTTTTCTCACGTCTCTGTTTCTTAGTGCCCCGTCGCTCACATCAGACTGCATGCCTTTTGACCTTGCAATGCATACTTCTCTGTTGTCCACACCTTCTTTCTTATCCCTCCATTTGTGTCTCTATTTCTTCCTTTTCCCCTGTCATTCAATCTTTGTATCCGTTTCCTGTCCCTCTCTTTTTCTTACATAATGCCTAATCCATCTCTGTGTCTCTCTCTTTTCCCCTTAATATATCCCTTATCTTTATTCATCCTCATCCCTCCCACATTTCTCCCTAATTCTCTCCCTCCTTCCATCTCTGTCTTCCTTCTAGGCAAGGAGATAAAGTTTCATTAATTAAAGGGACAGTTCTAATTATGAGCCGTCTTAACGCTTGCTCAAATATCTGGCTGGTTGGTCTCTAGACATATTGTAGCAGCAGGGACGCACGAAGATTCTTTCTTAAACTTTCTGTCCCCATACACATGTTCACTTTAATGTTCACTTACTCTCTCTCCTGCCCACATCAATCTAGATGTTGGGGCCTGAAAATCCCAGATCAGTGTTTTCCCCTCATGAGTTTTCTCATAGCAGTTGAAAAGCATTAGATACGTCAGCTTTTTAATACTTAATTAGTTCACGGAACCTGCAGGAAACCGTGTTGTGTTTAACAACACTAGTTAAGCCAATCTAGTGCATTATGGGAGGGGGACCGTTTGGAGGGTTCAGTCAATATAAAGTTTTGAGGCAAACTCCTTCAAACACTCTCAGACTTTAGCGATCAGTGGAGAGGCTAAAATCCCAAAGCTAATCCTCCCTCTTCCTGCTCCTCTCACTCTCCCTGGCTGCTGCTGCTTCTGTCACAGCCTCTATTCATCTCCATCTCTCTTTCTGACTCACTCATTCCTTCTCTTTATGTTTCTAAGTTACTTTTCTCCCTCTCTCTTTTTCTAGCTTTTGCTCGATTGCTATCGCACAAACTCTCTTATTGCATTTTTCTCTGATTTTCACACCCACTGCACCTCTTGTCCCTGCCAGATGAGACCTTGCTCTATCTCCTCTATTCCCTCTGGCTCTTTATCTCTCCCTCTCTTCATCTTTCTCTCTCTCTCTTTTGGCCTGAGGGAGAGAGATCAAAATGTCTGCTGGAGGAACAGGGCAAGCAGTTTGTTTACACCTCATTATTACTGTTCCATATAGCCCCACTAGGGAACCCGCAGCACTTATTGTTGATGAAATGAGTCGCATACACGTACTCACACACATGGACATGCGCTGGCAAACACACACAAAGTGATACACTGGTAACCCCAATCACTCTTTTGATTCTTTATCTCCCTCTTTTTTTCACTGTCAACCTCGTCTTTGTCATTTTCTCGCCCGTTTTAGTTTAAGGATGCTTCTCTCTCTCTCTCTCTCTCTCTGCCAGTGAAGCTCAATCTGAATTTTCAGCAGGGCTCGATTCATGTTTTAATCATTGAGCTTGGCGAGGAGCTAGAAAGCGGTATAATGAGCAGCTGAAAGCATAACAAGGCAATATTCAATCGCTTTGAACGCAATGGAGGGGAAATACATTTTCATTGCAACTGAAGCGCATTTGCATGGAAAGCTGGTCCTGATGCAGAATAATTAAAACATTGGTGACCATGTTGGTAACAAATTAAAAGGGATGAGAGAGAGGGAGGGAATGGGAGGGGAGGGGAGGGAAAGAGGAGGCGAGGGTGAAACGAAGAAATCGTCTCTCAGCTTCTCTGTAACTGGTGCAGGACTTACTGTATAGTATTATGCTGTAACGGTATGCTGTATCAGGGGAAACACAACTATCTCATTCTACTAAACATCCTTTATCCTATGACCCTACACACACGTTGTTCATTGCACAGTTTCCTTCAAATAGCATCACTACTGCATTGATATTCCAGGATTGTCCTCAAGGAGCATGGGCAAATACTGTAGAGTTATTCAAGTATTTTCTTGGTAAACTGGAAGTTTCTTATACGTTCTACATAAACACGCCGACACATACGTTCAAACATACATAGACTGACCTGTGAGGTCAAAAGTAGGCCAGGAGCCCAGTTCACAGGCTCGGCAGGTGTACTCGTCGAACACAAACTCATTTTCTTTGCAGGGAGTGCACGTCCAGCAGCAGCTCACCTCACCTTTACGGATCACCTGGAAGGGACGAAATGCCGAATGTCTGTCTTTGTGTAGCACATGCATGCACCTCATGTGCACCAGGCACTGTATTACGTGGAGCCTTTTGTTCCACTAATAATCAGAATGACGATGCCTCGTGCACCCATCTCACTCAGAATTGAACTGGCCTAAGATACATTTTTAGTTATTGTCTATTCCACATGTGAAAATGTGTCACGTACGGTAAACACTGGATTCACAATATAGCCTGTAGTGACCTCTATAACATTTACTAAACGCCAAGTAAAAAGAACCTCCCCATGTAACCAGATATGTATTTGTATGAATCCTCTTACCTTAATTTGTCCTTTATCACAGGGTTCACTGCAGACTGACTTGATCACGGCGTCTTTGCTCGGCCAGATTTCATCATCATCCATCCTCAAGCCTCTGATGTCCCAGGTGCCAACGTTAATGTAGTCGTAGTAGTCCTTCCCCATCTTTTTGAAGTTCATTATTTCATACCTGTGGATGAAAGGTACATAGTATACATCCAACATATTAACACCCACATCAGTCGTGTCATACGACCATTTAACCCAAAAGAACGTTATCCGTGACAGCTTTGTTGAGTTACAGTGCGTACCTGCCAGGTGAGTCTCCGTTAGCATCGAATAGGATTCCCTCCCCTGACACGCCTGTGAAGTTGGTTTTCATTAAGAAGTCCAGCAGTGTAGCACCATCTATAGGTCGCATGGCATCACACAGGCCCTTAAAATACAGGAACAATCCTGTCATATCCAACAGAAATGTCCTGACTCACATCTTAACAAACACTGTTTCATGTAAGTCACTTTGGAAATGGTGGTTTATGGCTAAAAAAATGGGTTAAAATTCAAAGAACTGAATGCAATAACATAAAGATAAACTTAAAGCAATCAAAACACCAGCAGGGATGCTCCAAGTTTCATGGAAATGTAAACGTGCAGTGTGGCAGGTATTGTTTTCTATGGCCAATCAGTGCCAAGTTCAATCATCTCATGACAAGTTAGAATTCAACCCCTGTGTCTGAAATGTTTCATTCCAGTTTACGTATCTGCGGGTGACATCTGAAATCATACCCACAAAGCTACAACTAACATGAGCTGAAATCTGGAAAAGTTAAGCTGCACTGATGTATTCACTTCTGCGTTAGCTAAACTTGTTTCAGTTTCGTACCTTTCAGTTCAAATTAGCAAGTACTGTTTATATAGTTCATGCAATCATCCAGGTTCCCATCTTGCATGTTCCCGGTGAGGTGTATGTCGTGTGACAATAAGTCAAAACAGGTCACCATGGAAACAAGGTCAAGTGTAATATGGCAGCAATAGCCAGCTGGTAACGTCCTTTTGTCCCAACATTCCCCCTCCCCTTCATCTCTTTGTACTAGCATGTCCCTCCATTCATCCATAAGAGCGCGACCTACCTGATAGCCTGGGCAGAGTGCCCGTTGCATGTTATGCAAGCCATATGCCATCGAGTAGATGGCATTAATGACAAACCCCATCTTAGTGTCCTGTGCATACTGCTGCCGAAGCGACTCTCGCTCTGCAGAGGCGGGTGGTTAGTGTCGGGAGGGGGGGGGGAGAATTGGGTTGGTGAGGAAGGATGGAAAGAGAAAGGCAGGTATATCAGAGAAACTCTTAATTTCCCTTCTAGTTTTATTAAAAACAGTGTGCTTTTTTCCCCTGACATCAAAGAACACTCTCTTTCCTCTCATTTCTTCTCATCGACCACTTCCCACCTCTACATCTCATTTCTATCTGCCTCTTTCTGCGTCCCGTTCATTTGTATTTCATGTCCCATTTCATTAGAATACATGAGACATGACTCCCTTTGATGCAGCTCCCACACACAGTTTTGCCTTTCAATGGAGGGATTGAAACAGAAAGAGAAAGACGGGAGGGGGGGGGACGAATACAAAGAAATAAAGGGAGGGTGCACTCACAGCCACAAGGGATATCTCCAGATGAACCTGTGTGTATCCATATGGTGTGTGTGTGTGTGTGTGTGTGTGTTTTCAGACAGTCTGTTTGTATGTCATTTGCATTAATAGTGGCCATTATGAAAGCCTGTCAATAAAAATGCAGATTGTTACTGTAGCCTGTTATGCTGAACCAAAACAATGCAGCCTCTCTCTCTCTCTGGTCCTGTTCAAAACAGAAGTCCAGTACAGCTGTAACCCGGAAACCCTGTGTTGTCTTTGTCCGTACTCACAACTACAGGTGTTCAATAAGTACATTTCAGGTCCCAATGGTATGTTTATTTGTGTCTGTACTCACTGCTACAGGTGCGGTTGTATTTGAGGCTCTCCTGCGGGTGACCTTTAAGTCGACAGTGGAAACGATGCTGCCAGAACTCTGGAAACCAGGGGTTCCTGAGGTTGTTTTCAGGGCGAAGTTTAAGGTAGTACTCGTCAAACCACTTCACATCAGCCGACTGGAGCTTGATGGTAATACCACCCGCCGCTTCCCTAACATAGCCATCTGTTACATCATACCGGTCCGCCCATCCATCACTGCACACACAGAAAGACAAGGAAAAGCAAAAAGGTTTAGCAAACTGCATCGATTTATCCGTGAGAATGAAAATACCCGCCCCACTGTTTCACAATCAAAACAAAATGTACAGTGTTCCCAAATATTCATGCTGATTATGCTGCACAAGCCATTTAGAGAACTTAATTGGACACTATTTTTGGGGGAGAAGATTGAGGTGGGCAAATTGCCTCTGTGATTTTGGGTCCTACTATCATAATTGAAGGTTGAAATAACAGGTTTGTCCTGCTAGAATAAGCCTCCCAGTAGCTAACTCTTACACCTTATCTGGACTCCATTACGGTTTTCAGAGTCAGTGTTTCTATGAGAGCGCCTCCGATATCTAAAAGGTGTGCTGTCTGTGGACCTTTTATAGGGCATGCCCCTTTAGGATTTTATACTACCGGTAGTTGAAATAATCAGCCTGATTAGCTGTGCGTATACTGTACATGAAAATTATAATGTGCCGAGATGCAAAGATGAGCGGGTCAGCCTCTAGAGCCCATTAGAGTGCTAAGCTTTCTTCACAGAGCCGAATTGTGTGGGTGTGTTTTACCCATCTTGTGGGGACATAAATCTGTTTACACAGTCACATTGGGAGGACCTGCCTTCCTTTTTGGAAACTAAATGGGGACAAAATGCAAGTCCCCATAACGTAAATCATTACATTTTAGGGTGAAGACTTGGTTAAAGGTTAGGGTAAGGGTTAGGATTAGGCTGGTAGAGGTTATGGTTATGGTTAAGTTAATTCTCCAGGAAATTAATGTAAGTCAATGTAATGTCCACTAAAGTCATAAAAACATGTGTGTGTGTGTGTGTGTGTGTGTGTGTGTGTGTGTGTGTGTGTGTGTGTGTGTGTGTGTGTGTGTGTGTGTGTCCGCATGCAGTGAACAGCTGACATGCCTTTTATTGGATGAAATTACATTTTGGGGTTGAGAGATTAAGTGCGAGGGCAACAATATGGCACCATAACAAATAAACACTATTCCACTCACACACACGCACAGATGAAGACATTTACTTGGCGAGGACTCCAGATTCCTTTGAGAAAGGGACAAACGAAGAGAATGAGCAACGGAAACACACGGAAGACGAGCGAGAGACGAGAAGCAGAAATAACAAATCAGGAAAGCAAAAAAAAACAAAAGCAGAATGATTAGCAGAGAGGATATGTGGGAGGGAGAGCTCTTACATCATTATTATGGGCAGTGTCCAAAACTCATCATATCGCTGACAAATAGGCATAAACATTACGCACAGACACACACACGCGCGCACAAACACCAGCCGGGTGCTGCGATGAACTAGGTCAAATGGAGTATTTTGGCTGCAGCTCAGCAGCCGTGCCCCGTCAGACACCAGCGAGACGGATATAACTTCCTCACAATACACACACTGACAAACTGTGGAGAGATATATCGCTGTAGTTTGCATTATTTTATTTTTTTTGGGGGGGGGGGGGGGATTTGGGTTTACTGCTCCTCAAGGAAGCACAGATGGCACAGTGAGAGTGCGTGTGTGTGTGTGTGTGTGTGTGTGTGTGTGTGTGTGTGTGTGTGTGTGTGTGTGTGTGTGTGTGTATGAGGGAGAGATAAAGAGAAGGGAAAGAGAGAGGCGTCGATGTGAATGACAAATCTTCTCTCCTCCGTTCACAACTACTGCCAACATGGCCCCAAGCAGGACAATGATCCCCGGTTCTTCCAGTGGAATTGCTCATTTCTTCCTTTCTTCCCCTCCGTGCCTCCAGAGGACAAAACTCATTTTCTCCTACAGCAGGCCTTCCAGCCTCATTCTGATTGGATAATCAAAATGTTTGTGTGAGTGTGTGCGTGTGTGTGTGTGTGTGTGTGTGTGAACTGCCTTCTCCGTCTGCCTTCTGTCTCTTTTTTTCTTAGCTTGTCACCCTCTGCTTCTAAGCACTGGTCATGAATCACAACTTGAAGTAACGTTAGCTACTTGTCATTTATATATGAATCCCAAAATATATTTGTGAATCCCTCTGTGGGCATTCAGTAATATTCAGATTGATCAGACCCCATACACTTACAGCCTGTTACGGGCCAAAAGTACAAAACAACGGCAACATATACACAAAGACACTCCTAACCACACCTGCATCAACTACTAACTGAAAGTCTAAATATTTCTAGACAATGTGTCTTAACTCTGCTTGTGCTGCCGAGGTTTTAAACTCAAACCGGTTCATCTTCTCACTGTCTCACCAAACGGCTTCACTCGCACTGAGTTATACGGTCAGTGATCAAATAATAAAGACACTTATCAAAAAATATGCAGTGTTTTATTTCCAAATTTAAAATTGGCCCCTTCAGGAAGTAAAATGTTTCGTTAGCTCTCTCTGAAATAATATTTGCTTTCATCTCTGTCATAAGCATAAGAAATGTGATTTTAATAATTTCCCAGTTAGCTCAGTAACTCCCACTCATGTTGGAACAACAGATGTAGCAAACAATACATTTTTTTCCGAATCCCAAATATTTATAATCGTTTCTTAACATGTATATCAATAATCATTCTTGTGGTCTCAGGTTTCTTTCCAGGCACTCTTGTGCTTAATTGGACAAAGTATCATAAAATGCCATATTTAAACAGTAATGTGGTGACTTCTGTTTTTGAGAGGTCACTTATGTTGAATCCTCATTAATGAATTGTCTGAAATAGCTGGATCACTGACACAGAACAGCTTTCACTTACAGCAGCCTGAAAAAGATACAAGACCATACAACACACGGTGACATCAGTCTTCACCTGCGCCTGTTTGGTATCTCGGTGACTCGTCTCTCTAAGTAGGTGGTGAGGCGCAGTAGGGGTCGAATGTTACCGTCTTTCAAACAGCAAACTGCAATCTGCAATCTTGGTGTCAAAGGCTGAACGCAATGCTCGAAATAGGTCTTTTGTATAACTGCACCACAAAAACCCTTGACCGTAACTGCACGTGTTGGTTAAGACATATAGGCTGACCAATCACGAACCCTATCTGTGATCAATAGAACTGTTCTTAATGTCATCCCTGGTTCTCCGTCTCTCTTTCTCTCTCTCCGTCTTCACATGTCTAAGAGCTCAAGGCCGTTCCCATGGTTTCCAGCCCACGCTCAACCTGCTGTCTGTACTTTGTGTCTCATTAAAGCGAACCGGATTTTAAGTGTATATATATGCATATGCATATACACGCACACACACACACACATGCACCATCCTCTCTCTCTCACGCACACACACACACACACTCATTCACTCACTTTTCTATTCACTATTGAATTAACATTAGATGTCCCGTCTCTACCAATATTGAAAATGCAATTTGCATAATAGTACAGTATGCCAGTGTTGTAGGCCAACGCGCTACCTTAAGCAGAACTTTTACAAACCAATTCTACATACTGTGGCCTGGGGCAACTGCCTTTCCATTCTGTTCATTCAAAGTATAAATAGAAACTGGAACTCATTTGCAAGTGATTATTAATTTGTACTCGGTTCTTTCTTGGTTGTGAACTTTATCTCAAGCCTTAAGTTTTCTAGCAAAGGTTGGCCAGTAGGATTAGTTTACAGGAATACTAAAAACACAAAATGCAACTTGCTAATATATTGTCTACTAAATTCTTTAAAATGTGTAACTGTCAATGGCCTGTGTGAGCAGAGCAAAGTAGAATCAAGGTGCTATGGTGAGCCTTATTCAGAGTCTCTCTCGCTCTGGGAAAACAAGAAAGTTGCATTTAGATACAAAGCAAAGTAGATTCTGATTTTTTTGACAACATTTAAGGACCAACACACAGTCAAGTTTGTAACATTTTAACTTCAGCTCATTGTATCTTGATGGTTAGTGTTATAGTGCAAATCTACTTTTATTTGCCTCTGTCTGTTCCATTGACTTTACCTGCATTCACACCGCATCTAAATATTGCTGTGCATTATAAAATGCTAATCTGACCAAGTTCATAAGTCTGTTCTTATCTCTTTTGGCCATTCTTTTGTATTCAGGGTTCAAACCTCTAAGGGGCTGAAACCCTATTGTTTTTGTCCTGATTCATTATTTTCATTACATTATTTTTATCTCAAATGTACGTATTTGTCCTATCTTTATAAAAACTCGCAGGATATGTTTCATAATACTGTTGAACTGTTAAATTATTTTGAAATCGAATAGTTTCAAACACATGCATGCGCCTAGTGCAAAATGTGTCCAAACGTCAACAAACCAATATGACCAATAGTGGGCAACAGCGATGCAAAAAAAGGGCGTAACCTGCCGCAGATTTGGCCATGAATGAATTAGTTTCTTTTGTTTCCCTGTGACCTCAGTTGTGTGGTCTTTGGTCCCAATAGAGAGCGGAGGCATGCATTGCAATTTCTGCTTGAGATTGGCTTTGTTGTGGGAAATGTGATTTAGTACTGGCAAAATATTTGAATCTGATCTGAAGCTGCGCTGCCAATAGGTCACTTCATATATGAATGTCTAAGTTCAATAATATCATGCCACCTGACCCCAACCAACCCACTCTCTAGCTGCCATGGAAACCTGGCAGAGATTCTAGATGAGCATCTGCTGCTTACAACTATACGTACTGCACACACACACACACACACACACACACACACACACACACACACACACCAGCAGTCCACCAACCAAACCTGACAACATTAATTAGCTGGACAGACAACACAAGTTGGGAAGGGGAACACAGACAGACGGGTACAATCTGAAAGAGAGGAAAAAATAAAATTAAAAATAAATGTAAGCTCCTCTGCATGTCTGTGAACATCCAACACTTTAGTGTCGGCAGCGCAACAGCTGCACATTTACGAGCACAAGCTCTGCTGTCAAAATTCAAACCCAGAAATCAAACAAACAAACAAACAAAACAGGTGTTGTCCAAAGGATTCTGTGAATTTCGTTGTTTAATGCAGTAACAATGCGTCTGTTCATAAGCCCACGTTTATGTCAAGGTAGCGCCACAACACGGCAACTGTCAAGTAATCTGCAGCACACTATTTCCACCAAATAGGAAAATACATGCAAAACACTGGTTGGGTGTGTTTTTTGCTGATCCTATGGAGCATAATTTGTGGAGAGAGTTCACTAGTTGGGTAATAAGCATTAGCTCCTCCTGCAATAATGCATGTTAGAGCTTTTGAGGCTCAATGATTAATGGATTTTGGATTTTTCATCACACTGGGGACTCCACAGTGTGATGATAAAGCCCACTGGTATCGGATACTGTGATTTTCAGACTACTTGGCACAACCTTTGTTAAAGTCACACTTTATATTTTTCATTGTCTATTTAGCACGTAGACAAATCATATGAAGGTTTTAGAGTGAGGCTAAAGGAATAGTACGCAATCTGGCATTTTTTTGACAAACTGCAAAAAGTATCACCCGGTCCTCCTCGGCCCACGACACCTCATCTATAAACAGCCACAGCCAAACGGAGGTCAAAGTTCACAATGACAACAGCAAAACTCATTAAGCCAAATGTCACAACTGTCTCGGACACAGTGGCGCTAAACTGTAAATGTGTGTGTGTGTGTGTGTGTTACAGAGAGAGACGGATGCAAGGCCTGTGTCCACGTGTGTACCCAACTGTGTAATTATGTGAGTGATCGGACCACTTTACACGCCCGTCATTCAATAACACACACACACACACACACACACACACAGAACAGCCTACGCCTGCTTACCTTGGAAGCAGGTTCACTTCTACTCATCTATCGATGCCACGCTTCATTACCCTCCAGCTCTATTTTTTCTGACAGTCTCTCACCTCTCATCTTTTTCAGGTTTCTCTTTTCTCCCCACATCTGGATCCTCTTTGTTTCCCCTCTCAACCCATTTCTTCCACTTCATACTTCTCTCCTTATCTGTTTCTCTCACGGTGATTTCCTCATTTTCTCTTGTTGCTGTGCATTCTCTATCCATCTATCTATCCATCTATCCCTCTGTCTATTCATCACTTCAATCTGTGTCTTTTTCTTAATAGATCACTGGCTGACTATCTTTAACATAATAGTTTCCATCTTCAATCGTATTCTTTCTCTCTGTTGCTTTATTTGCTATTTATTCTAATATTTAATGTTAATTCATTCATTCATTCATTCATAATATGGACATTGTCTTGTCTCTTTAGCGTCACAACATTAGTGTGCACAAACATTAGAAATGCCCTCACTTCCTCAACTGTCTATACAGATAGACCACAGAGCTAGACATACACCCTCCTCCTTCTCACATTCACCCACACACACACACACACACACACACACACACACACACACACACACACTTTGTCCAGGCTAGTTTAGGCAAACAGGCAAAGTATTTCAAATTTTTCGAAACTGATTTCCCCTGACCATCAGACAACAGACGCTGATTTGATATGTGACATGGGGACAGAAACAAAACTGTCAAGGCAGAGGAGAAACACAGAGTCACTAAAAAGTTACAGATACAGACAAAAATATTCAATAGAGACTGGAAGAGAGAAAAGGGTAGACCATTCACAGCCGAACCTAGATTAATGTTGTCCTCCTTTTTATGATACGCACAGAGCAGAAACGTGATGGCGAGACAGCCCATTAGATTCCTTCTCATTCATTCTGGACTGACTCATCGAAGCAAACTATAGCTCAGAGAAGGTCAGTCGGAGAGGGAGGGATTACGAGAAAGAAGAAGAAGTGATGAAAACAAAAAAAAAGCTTTTTCCTAATGGAGAAAAATGACAGTTCCATTATTTTAGCGTGCTAACTTCAGCACAGAGTATTGACCTTCAGGGCTTATTCAAACTCACTCCATCACTGTTTGTCAACGAGAAAATGTCCTTCTTGGAAAATATGCCAAAAGCAATGGGGAAGAATTGGGGAACAGAAGCTGCTGCAGAAACATCACAACACTGTGTGGTTTATGACTTTCATGTTAAGTCCACAAGGACATATGATCAAATGGAAAATATCCAATTCAATTTGTTTTCATTACTGAACCAATTTACTTTTGATCACTGGAAGTGTGGAGTGGATAAAGATAGAAAAGAGGGGTCAGGAGGTCAGATAGAAGTAGTAATTAGCCATGGCTTAGTCAAAGACAAAGAGTAGAAAGAGGAACGAGAAAAACAAATAACTACAGTAAATTCCTCTTCCTTCCTGAGGCTCATCTCATTATGTCTGAGACCATGTGTGTATATCTTTTGATCAGTGTTTCCCAAGTGGAAACACAAAACCTCCCATGCAGTGTACCTACTAAAGTATAATTGGAAACATTTTATCTTGAGCGCAAAACGCCTGGAATTGAAGTTCCATACAAATACAAAGTTTGCACTTCCTTGCAGACTTTGACTTTGTAAATTAATTACTTTTTTGAAACTGAAAACAGAAAAAGTGGATGAGTGATCACACAAAAATGATGTCATTGCTAACACCACTCCACAAAAACAGATAAATATATTACGTTAAAAGAGGATTGTGTTGTAGAGCGAACACTTACTGTGAAGTGGACCATGGATTTCCATTTTAATATTGGCAGACGGTCTTTATACCTACTGAGTAGACATGCAGCTTAAATTTAAATTTAAATTACGACTGACTTTTGTGCTTGATGAATGAGAAACAATTGTCCGTTTGTATTTTCCTTACAGCAGAATCCCCCCCCCCCCCCCCCCCCCTTCACTCTACAAACTGAGGCACTGAAGAAGAAATGTGAATAAAAGAGAGAAAGCAGTGAAAGTGGGAGTAAAGAGGGAGATGACGAGTGAAAATAACTCTGGATGGGTAGAGAACGAGGAGGGTACAAGGGAATAAAGATGGATGAGTGCAGATAACAGACATTATTCCCCTCCAGCTGGGGTCTTTGTCTGGACGCAGTCAGCTGTGGGAGTAACAAAAAGATGTAGATGATACAGATATACATACATTGATTCGTCTAAAAATCTGTTGAATAGTGTGAATGTGTGTGTGAGTATATAAGTGAAAAAAACGGACTTTTGACTTTTTTTATAATCTCAATGTTTTGGACAAATACAGGTCACAAAAAAAGGGAAACTGAGCAGCGGGGATGAAGAAGAAATAGAAATTAAACAAATGACAAAAGGATTGAGAGAGACAGAGGGACTGACGATAAAGTGACACAGATATGATCTCTAGGGGGGGGGGGAGATAAAGTGACTGAGGGAGAGAAGAGAGGATCAAAAAGGAGACGGAACTGTGTTTGGTGGCAAGGTCGAGAAAAAAGAAGAGCTTTAATGTTGGAGGTGAAGAAGTGAGTGAACTTGCGTATTGGCCGATACTGAGTGCTGATCCGATACCGATACCGGACTGTGCTGCACACCGGCTGCTGAATCACTCTCCTCCTGCCGGTTTTTAACATGGATTTGTTGTTTGAAACAGGGCATTATCAGGGAATAGGGTGCATGAGAGCGTTTAAACCAGTTTGCACATCAGTACCGAACGGGCAGGATGTACGGATCAGGTAGCGAGTGACAGTTGTTGGTATTGTTTCTTTGTACCCCAAATGAGCCGATACATGATATGATGATGTGATATTGGATCGGTGCATATACTTTCTGATACCCAATCCAACATTTTAGGCTGTATCGGAGAAATTTCCAATACTGGCAAAGGTATTAGAAGAACTCTATATAGCAGTGGAGGAGGAAACACAAGGAAAGAGAGATGGAGGAATGATGTCAGGGAGGGAAGGAGATAGAGAGAGACAGAGGTTGTATTTTCATCCTGGTCTGGCCTCATCACTTTTTATTGCTTCACACATAAAAGTGCCATCTCTCATATTCAGCACAGCGGACATTGTAATATCACCTGCTGAGGTAATACTCCACCGATGTAACATTACTCTCGCTCCCTGTAACTATCATTCTCTGCTTTTCCATCGCTCCCTCTAACATTTCCGTTTCTTCTCAGCAAAGAAACCCAGCAGCGTCTACCATCGAAGACCACTTTGCCACATCCAAGTGGTTTAACTGACTTTCAAAGGCAACGTCCCAGCCAGGGACCAGACCGTCAGGCATTTCCATTTTAAAACCAGCCAAATGATTCAACAGTTAAAGGAGATGTTTGGATTTGTTTCATGTCTATCTTAATTCAATACTCCACATGCTAAACACGAGTTTATTTGCTCCAAACCAGTTGATGAAAACGCACGTTTCTATTTTTTGCAACATTTCAAAAGTCGAAGCTTGATTATTGAGTGGAAACCTGGCTACTGACAGATTCATTTGTCACTAGACAGGATGTGAGGATCAATTACATCGACCACTGACTCATCTGAACCTTTAACCAACAACCTTTAAAGGTTGTGCTAATGACCTTTAAATAACACAAATAATTGAAAGTTGATTTACATTGCAATATATTATATACACCAATATTCAACTATACAATTATAATTTTACTACAGTAGAGTTCAAATATATTTACTTTTTAAATTAAGTTCAGTTTAAGTCAAATCACTGGCCATCAACATTTAAGACAATATCTCAAGCCACATATATGTGGCATTAGATGTATATATATATAACATATATATATATACATATATATTCAAACACGCACACACCACACTCTTCTCTACACACACAGCCATTAATGGACAATCTTGTGTCACCTAATGATGGGTCGGTGGCTTAGAAGCGGCAGTCAGAGCTATTCCTTGCTTTACACGATGGCAATAATTATACTGGATGGGCTGCGCGCACACACACACACACACACACACACACACACAGCCAGCTTGTCTGTTTGACAGCAGGGATTAGCAAGGAGAGGTGCAGCTAATGCCCGGTAACGAGGCATCCAGCTTATCGCCCACAGAATCATGTGTGTCAGAGAAAGAGAGTACTAGACGGATCTACAGTAAATTAGCTGCATGTTATTCTGGACTTTAATGGCATTGGTACCACATGTCTCCTCTGAGAGCATGTATGGGCGTTAGCCATTAACACATTATATTAAACAACATGACGAAACTGAATAACCTGATAATTGATAATAAATAACAGCAATAAGCCAAAATGGAAAATATATAGCTGTTAGTACGCATATGGACATAATCATTGACATCCCTGTACACAGTGTACATACACATGGATAGACAAGGTTATCATTAGACAGATGTTTTCACTCTCATGGTAGGTGATGATGTAATTGTTTATATTCTGAGCATGCTGCTTGTCCTCTGTGTGTCCTAATTAACAACGTTGGCATCCTCTGGTCTCTGGGTAGCAGTGTTTTTGCTGTGGCAGCCGGTCTCTGTGGTCAGACTGTGTCCCTCCAGTTTGCGCATATGGATTTGTTTTGCTTAAATTCATGAATGTGAGCGATGGATTGGTGATTTCCCACATGAAAGCTTAATGCTGCATCGACCAGAGTCTCTTTCACTTCAGCACCAGTAGCTGAAGAATTTGACGGCACTCTTCTGTTCTTGCAGTAGCAACACATACTTCTCTGGAGGCAGTGTGTTTTTGGACTCTGAGGATGTTTTGTGGTTTTCTGAAACACCATTACTTTCATTTGGTTTTGTATTTATTGATAAAAACCCCACGGCTTTGCAGTGATTCTTGAGCAAGAGCAGGTATTTGCGACACTCCTTTAGTGAGTGAGGAGCTAGGAGTACACTGTCTCCTGTAGCTGTAAATCATCAATGTTTAGGAGAAGATTACATTTGATTCATATCTCACCAGTAATCGGGCCGTTTGCAGTATATATCCAGACGTTACCACAGTTTAATGATTTGTGTTGTTTAACCTTTGCCCCTGAGCAATCACCCGTGTCATAGATGTGTTGCCATGTATGTGAACGTCTCTATCTGAATGGAAACAACCTGCTCCAGCCTTCAATCTGTCGAATTGACCTCAAGGATCTGAGTGCAGAATTCAGACGCTCACTCTCCCTATAATAAGGGGACACAGATGGAGGCATGTGTAGAGTACACAAGTAAACATCCTAATCTCTCTCTCTCTCTCTCTCTCGCGCAAACTTTCTCTCCGTCACACACTCTCTCACTCCATCTCTGTCTTTCTATGATTTTCTTGCGCTCTGTCTCCTGTGTTGCTATGGTAACAAGCTGTGCGGGGGCTGTGATGCGGCACACATAACACCCGTCTCACTGAGCTCACCGGAAGAGAGGGAAAGCGAGGGAGACGTAGACAAATGGGTGACATGGTTTGGTGTACGAGTCCGGGGGACGATGTCCTCGACTTCCATATTTAGGTGTCATCCAGTTGAAGAAATTGTGTTGAAACAAACATTTTGATGTTGAGTAGCTGTTAACAATATACAGATGTAATGGCCTGCACAGAATTGAGATGACATCTGCAGTTTTCAAGTTGTAACCTGAGTGTCGATGCTAAACCTGGCCGCCACCTGCAGATCGCTGTCTGTCATTAATTGTTATGCGCAAAGTTCAATAATGAATTAAAAAGCAGTGTATTGCGCACTTTTATTTTAAAAGTACTGCTATATGAACAAAAGTGCAATAACATTTGGTTTGCAAACACTTTAAACAAATCAGGTTCTTTTTAACAGCAGTATTCCCTTCACACAGTAGCAGTTCTATCTCTTCACTATCTGTGCTCAGTGTGCTGACTGGATGTGAAACGTTCCACTGCTGTGCAACATGAATAACATGTTTCAGCACGTTTCAGCAAAATGTCTGTCTTCTGTCAGAGCATGTGAATGCAGCTCTACTGTTTTCTCCTTGTGATGGTGCATCTTGAGGGAGGCTCATACGTGCCGTCATTCATTGCGATCCCAAAGGTGCGTTCACACCAAACGCGACGCGAACGCACCTTGAGAACGTTCCTCAGACCGACATCTTCCACAACACTAACCGGCTGCAGTTTGTAGCAATCCACTTCGCTGTGTCTATCTATACTTGTCCCACACGCTGCATCCAACGTAGTCTGCCGAAGCCTTCCTCCACCGCTGCCTTTCAAAATGATAATTTTTTTAAAAATGCGTTAGCGCGCGATAAAATAATTGTCGGCGTTAATGAATGAATGCGTTAACACGATAATAACACATTAACTTGCCCAGCACTAGTTACAAATAATGATATCAAAGCCAATCAGATTGTCTGATAGTTTCATAAAGTAACCCAACCCAGGCCTAATTGTTAATTATAGAGTAATAGCTCATTAGTCTACATGTTAAGTATTGCCTGATTACGGTAGGTTACACTGATTAACCTCATCTTGATCACAGTCCATCAAAAACTCTAAGTTGTCAACTTTCTAAATAAAAAGATAAAAAGATACTGTAGAATGAAATCCTAGTAAATATAAAGAGTCGTGCTATAAACTACCACCATAAAGCAACACATTGCACCTGGTATGAGTCAGAGCCTGCACTGCTCAGTGGATCACTTGGGAGCATTAAACGCCCACTGAAGGAGAATCTGTGGCTCATCAGAACACAACAAAGAGGGTGTATACAATTAAAACAAAATGGACCTAGACTTCTTCCCCACCCTTCTGTAACTGACCTCCTAAGCAGACACCAGAGAGAACTCCAGTATATTGGAGATCATTAAACGTATGCAGCCGTAGAACCATCAGTCAGCTCAGTTTCTGATAGGAAAATCAAACTGCCAATCCCCAGATACAGTCACTGACAGCTCGTTCATTGAGTTGCCCAGCAACTTTCTCTAAAGGGATTTGAATTGGCAGTTTCACTTCTCCCTCTTCTTTCTTGTTTCAAAAGTTTCACCTCATTGTTAAAATCAAGGTTGAGTCACTCTACAAGAGCAGATTACAGACCACATAACTAGAAAAAATGATATGTTATCATACTTATTTTAAAAGAAAAAAAGACCTAAAAGGCCAAAAAGCTTTTGGCTGTAAAAACCCATCATTACACTCAAAGCACAAAAAAAAGACAGCTGTTTGAGAATCAGGCCAACGCCATTACATGACCATCTAGATCATCTCCACAATCATATCCGTCTTAAAAAGGTACAATTATGTGACGTATTGAACTTCCTGAATGTCTCAAGCTTGTTTTTCTGCCAAAACCTCCACCTTTTCATTTTGTCTCTGTATTTCTCTGCTCATTTGGATCTGAACAATGAATAGTCAGAAGCCGGAGTAAGTCGGTCCATTTCCTAAATATATTTGTAAGAGTCAGCCGAGGCAACCCATTTTCAGTTAACATTTAATTTAATTTGATGACCCATTTCATGCTGTGACCCATTAACACATTAGGCAACTGAACAAATTGCCTGATGTGATGAATGGATGGAAGCATCTGTTTTACTTAGCCCGTCAGGAAGAGCGCACTTCTTAAAAATCGGTGTAATAGACAAAGGAGAACAGTTAATGAACTGAGAATTAGTTGCATTATTTCGCTCAGCCTGTGTCATCAATCCCATTTTGTTCAATTGCTCCCTTTTTTCTGTGATGTTCATACAAAAGCAGAAAAACTATTTCAAAACAGGGTGTCTGACAAAACACTCAGCAGCTTAAATCTTTCCGTATTCACATCTTTTCTTTCACTAGGGATCCGCGGGTTTCTCAGAGGCATCACAGTTCATATTTCTCTTAATTACCTTCGCCTGGTTTAGAGTCAGAGCTAAATTAAGGCCAATTCATTTCCTGCCCAGGCACTTTAGGAGACGGCAGGGCAGTGGCGGCTGGTGGAAAATGTTCTTGGTAGGGCTGTGCCACATCCAATCAATTTCAGCAAACATCCCAGAATGATTTAATGCAAACAAATTAAGGTATCAAACGCGCATTACTACTTTGCAGTTAAATATTTAACATTTATTCCAACACGAAAAAAAGCAGTAAATAACACTTTCACAAACACGTCAGGACATCTTATTTTAGTCACCCTCACAGGGAATTCAGTATAATATAATATATATATATAACATATAATAATATTCTGTATAATATAATAATATATATATATATCATATAATATTCTGCATAATATAATAATATATATATCATATAATATTCTGTATAATATAATAATATATATGTCATATAATAATATTCACTATAATATAAAACACACACACACACACACATACATATATATATATATATATATATATATATATATATATATATATATATAATAATATATATATATATATATATAACTATATATCCATTTCTCAGACAGGTGCTTCATGTCCCTCACTCCCTAACTGTCCATGCTGGTTCTGTCCCCGTTGTTTTAAAAAGATAAATAAGTTATTATCATGACGTCATCCAGCTAGTCAAACCTGTCTGGTGTACAGCTAGTAGAGAAGCTTCATGTACTGCTTCTCTTTCCTGCTAGTCTGCTGTCTGATTGTGAGGTCAGGCTGATCTGGGATCAGCTCTTTCAGTAGTTTCTCCTCTCAGTTCTCCTCTCAAACGGGTCTTGGAGGAGTAGTGCTCACACTGGCGCTCTCCTGTAGAGACTTCTCCTGACGAGAACGCGCAGCTTGGGGCAGGAAAAAAACTGCCCCAAGCTGAATCTATTTGAGGACGCTGATTGGCTGAATTGTATGTCACTCATTTATATCTTTACTCATCATTGGCTAAACTGCTTTATAGACCCGCCTCTTTGGGGCAGTTTTTCCAGCGCCCCAGCCAGCTGAGACGCGCACACACAGAGAGGAAGAGCAGACAGGCAGAGAGGACAAGCAGGAAAAGCATATATTTACCGCAGATATCATATTTTACACATATTACTGGGTGATTCCATGTTTCAAAAACACAAATATTGACAATTTGTATAGTTTATTTTTATTTTAAATTTTATTTTTATTTATATTTTTATTTTTATTTTTATTTTTTGTAGCTCTAGGGGGGGCGGCGCCCTAGCGCCCTCTATGGACCAGCCGCCACTGCGGCAGGGCAATTCTTCACACGTAGCCTTTCAAATGTGTGATGGACGACAAGCAAGTATGTTTTCGAAGAGGAGGGAAAGAGGCTAAAAAGGTGCTGCAGATTATGGAAATAAAGTAGGGGGAGGCAGAAAGTCAAGTGTGGAAATGGAACGGAGGGACGAAAGAGTACAGACAGCAACCTCAGAGGTTATTTGTGTCTCGATGAAATTAATTTATATCCGTCAACGTGATACCAGGGTAAGAAAAGATACAGTTCAATGAATGTGCAGGACATAAGCGTTCCTCACAAATGAAACAAAGAGGGAACCCTTTGGATTCCTGTGTGGATTACTATAACGGCGACTATTAAAAGGATTATTTTTGGTGTGTGTGTGTGTGAGTATGCTGAGCCACTAGGCTGACGTAACGGGCGGTTTAATCTCACAGCGTAAATCTCAGAAATTGAGCAGCGAAATGACGAACTGAGAGCTCACAACAGACTAAACCACGCAAACAAACACAATTCGTTGTGTCAAAAAACAGATTCATAAACATGCAAGTTCAAAAAAGGACACAAATATATATAATAAGTCTGGTTAACCTTCTTTCTACCTCACTTTGCTACTATCGCTCTCTCTCTCTCTCTGTCTCTTATGTCTGCCGGTCTGACTCCACCTCCTAGCCTCTCTAATTCCAGCACTTTTCCCATTGGAGTGCTGAGAGGATAAGGCCATTCCCTCAGAGAGCTATAAGAGGATGAATATGTGTTTTGCAGGTGTGTTTGTCTGTCAGCCCATGCCTAAGTGTGTCTAAATATGCGCACATCCATTTTTGCATGCTGTAAATGTGGGTAAGTCAACTGGATACAGGTGTGTATAGTGTGTGTGTGTGTGTGTGTGTGTGTGTGTAAGTGTGTAAGTGTGTGTGTCTATATGCCCACAGGTCTGCCCTACATATAGAAAACATCTTAATTCCCTGTCAAGAGACTGTGAGAGTTGGAATAACCATTAGAAATTCCTGTGTATTCTTCTTTTGTTCTTGAATCCTCATTCTGCAAAGCGATCAGTAGCCGTCATTAATCAGCCGCTCTCTTCTCTTTCAGCGGGAACAGAGAGAGAGAGAGATGAAGGGGATGTGCAGCAGCAGAACTGCTTAATGATTTGATGATTTTTGGAAAATAAATATGTTGACGCACTCAAAAAGCATGACTAGTATGGAACCAGAAAGGATTGCGATCACCATTTTTTAATTTTTACTTTATTTTACTTTATTCCTTAAATATGCTGTTCAACAAGAAATACTTTGAACCGTGAAAGCAGCACCTTTGAAATGTCACATTTGTGTGACTTTAAAGATGTCCTTTAATCTGTTGCTTTACCGAATCGAATGAAATGTGTCGATTGTTGTGTATGTTGCATTTTAATGTGTTGTGATTTGTATGGCTGCTACCTTGTTATCTGCATCAAACGAGAGTTCACATCATTTTTAGCCTCCCTGCATTGGCTTCCAGGTAACTCCAGGATTGTTTTTTTTGTGTTATTATATTGTTATTATTTGTAAAGCACTTTGTAACCCTGTTTTGAAATTTATTTTAATCATTATTATTCATCATTATTATAATTTGTATACCTTGTAATGATGCACGGGTTGACCAGGTTCAGGCTCAGATATTAGAAAATATCACAGGTTCGGGCAACAGATCAAAAAGTGACAAAGCAGCGTTCCAACTAAATTATCAATAACTTACAAAAACATTGCATGCATAGTCTACCTTCTCTTAACCCCTCTCTCTCTCTCTCTCTCTCTGCTTTGAGTCTACTTGTCTCTGTCCTTGTCTCAGACCTCAGACAGTTGGCGGTTTGCGGGTCGAGTTAAACAAGTTAAGTGTTTTTCATGGTTTCCTTTCTGGTCGAAGGAAGAAAAGAAGCAGGATGAGAGAAAAGAGTAAAGTGCCAAAAAGACAGAAAGAGAAGCAGACAGAGGGGCCAAAGAAAAACCAAGAAAGAGAAGGAATGAAATGTGAGTTGAATAAAAAAAATCTTTGATATTGAATAGTTTCAGTTGAGCAGCGTTTTGATCAGCTGTCTCAGAGGACTTCACCCAAACTGACAGCTGAAAATGAAAGTCAAGGTAGAGTTTCGTTAGGGTTTAAAGTGTGAAGACATAAACCTGCCGACTTCTTTGATATGTGGTTGACACTTATGACACCTTGTAAGAAAGAGATCCAAGGAACTTTGCCTTCGAAAAAGGGCTTGATGTACAACAAAAGAATGTCAATAACAATGACACAAACACACGTCACGTGGCCCCTGATCTGACACTTTACCAAACATGTGCATGTTTGTCAAATAACTACAGAGTTTTGAGTGTTCCATTTCATATCAAATAAAGAAACTAAAAAAGTAAATGCGGAAGTGGTTAAAACTTGCATTCTTTCTAATGGCCATCAGTGGCCGACTCCTCTGGTTGCAGAAGAAGTACGATTGTATGTAAGTCGATAAGAAAATGACTCTAATTCTCACTTGATTTATTACCTCAGTAAACATTGTAAACATCAGTTTATGGTCTCAATCGCTTGTTTCAAGTCTTCTTCAACACAGCATGATGTTCATTTTGTAAATGATGGTCCCATTTAGACTAAAATAGACGATCAATCGGAGTATGCTTTAGGGCGTGGCTACCTTGTGATTGACAGGTCGCTACCACAGCGTTGTGCTTTCAGTTCATGAAAGTTAATTGTAACATTTTGGTTGCCTAAATATGTCTTATTTAGCATTCAGCTGTACTTAGCTCTACCCTCTTGTGTCTCTTCTGGTTGCAAAAAAACAAGATGACTACCACCAAAAACCAAGATAGCAACGGCCAAATGCCAAACTTAAGGTTTTAAAACAGCAATCCACAAACCAACTGTTGTTCCAGAAGTAGGAAATCAAAGTAATTCCAAATGCGTAATGACACAAACAATAAAATATCAAGATATACTCGACAGTATGTCTGTGGTTCACTCCATATGACAAGATTAGGATGATAGTCAGAAATAGAGTTAAGAAAATGCAGTCCGTGTGTGCATGCATGTGTGTGTGTGTGTGTGTGTGTGTGTGTGTGTGTGTGTGTGTGTGTGTGTGTGTGTTGAAATGTCTCCCGCAGTGGACCTCCAGAGAGAAGCCATGAAGCCACAGACCATATATTGATCTCACAACCTTTACAGATCGCACCGTAGAAAGATCACTCGCTCACCAAACGTAGTCACTCATTTACACACACACACACACACACACACACACACACACACACACACACACACACACACACACACACACACCTGCCTACATGCAGTGTCTCACATTTGTATTTCTAAGATGCACAAACTCATAAACACTGGCGTTGTATAATCACACACACATTCACACTAATGAAAATCGTACTAATACAAACGCAAAACTAATTCCCATCTCCATCCATCATCCTTTCCTACATATCCCCCTGTGTTTAATTACAAGACATCTTTTAATGCAAAGCTATAAAAAAAAAAAAAGAGCAGATTTAATTTCCATCGTTTCCCCAATTAAATGACACTAAACAGCTCCTGTTTTAATCAAGGGCAAATTAACATGATACTAGAATACAGACTGGAATAGAGACCGTGTTGGTGTGTGCATGTACAGCATGTGTGAGCGTGTGTATCAGCACCTCTGTGTGTTAATGTGTGTCTGTGTAAATGTGTGTTTGCAAGGACATCCCAAACCCGGCAGTGATGCGTAAATTACACTCCTACCGTGAGCGATTTGCTTTTCATGTCTGACACAAAATCTTTTATTACCACGATATTTGAATGACACACACACACTATACCGGTCTTCTCCACTCTGCCCTGAAGTGCTAACCTCTCCTCTCTTCAACCATCTTCTCCCTTCTTTCCATTTCCTCGCCTTTCTGCATGTCTCCTTCCCCCTCCTCGCTGTGTTTGCCTGCTCTGCCCTCACCGTGTCTTTGATCTCCCCTCACTGCCGTGCAGGTGTAAGTTACCCTAAGAGTCCATTACAAAAGACGAGCAGCTTTGAGACATCTCAGAGCCACAAGATTCCGTTTAACTTCTCTCTTTCAAATTTCTCTCAATTTTAAAAGCACAAGGAGGTGCGGCCTTAACACACAGCTGTGGTGTGAAGTGGGACACGGCAGGGATCTGACCTCTGTTAAACGATCGGTACAGGGTCTCAGTTCGCATATATCACACTCTTACACTCTGACAAATCGCAAGCAGCTGCATTTAGAGAGGGGCAAAGTGACGGTGTGAGAGACTGAGAGGACAGAAAAGGAACAAAGTGATAAGTTAATAATGAGATGAGACATTTGAGAGAGTTATGAGAGATGAGAGCAGTGGGGTCGTAGAATATCAGCACAGAAGTCTTCATGCATTGATCTGAATTTTTACTGAAATGGCCATTAGCATTATCAATTAGCCTTTCTTCTGACAGCGATGATTAGTTAATGTCACTCTCCGTACGACTGTTAGCTCCACAGAAAAACCTGTACACGTCTCCTGACAGTAACACACACATATGCAGATGCACATTCATATAAACGCATGCGCATGCGCCGCACATCACCCCAGCTGCTATGCTGGATTCATCCAAATATGGTAGGGGATATTTCCATGGCAACAGCAGGCAGAAGGGGTACAGACTTGTGCTGGATGATCTCAAAGAGAGTCTGCTTTTTGACTTTTTGATTCAAACTATTCTCTTTCAATTCATTCAACAGTATTCAACAGTCGTTTCTTCAGCACAGTTTGAATATCTGCACCATGGAAATGTAACTACACTGCTTGATTTGTAAGGTTGCAAACTTACATGCATTGTTTTTTGTATCGATTATACAGTTATATAATTTGTATAATTTGTATTTGCACTGTTTAACTAATGTTTTAGCTGATTTTTAATCAACGCGGGTCTCCCCATCAAGGACATGCAGAGCACAGAAAATGTTTTCCTCAAAATCTGTTGCTGCAAAACAGCTGCAAATGAGAAAATCCTGTCGTTCATAAATAGTGACGTGGACACACAGTAACAGGTAAAAGGGAAACAATGCTTGGGAGAGAAACATATTTCAAACTGGAATGACTGACCATAAAATACATAGATGTTGTTGCTGTGAAGTCAACCATAGAAGTCATAGCGAGTATCACTGGCTGCCCTGCATGGTATGGGTGGAAATGTATTGCAAGGAGGGACAGTGCATTTTGTGTAAGCGTGTGTGTGTGTGTGTGGTTGTAGAAGAAGGTAAATACCATTTTAAACCTCTGATGCCTGACCCATTGAGCCATACATCTAAGCACATACTGTAGATTGTTTATTTGTCTGGTACAGTGTATAAAACAACACAAACACACACAATCTGCAATCATTCTGTGATACGTCATTTAGAGTTTGTGAGTATTTTTTAGACCAACAAGTCAGCATTTGTCCATAGCTACAGGCCCTGCCAAACATGCATTATCATAAAAGAACTGTGTTTGGACTAATTCAATATGTATTTCGGGTGGTGGATCGTATGTATGGCTGCAAAATATGGAAGAAGGAAGTGAAATTGTATAAGTGGGGGCTGAAACAGATTAATTTAAGTGGCATTGATAAGATATTATTTGAATTTGAGAAAGGAGATGATGTTTCGCTTAAAGACGGATAAAAGAGGTTATTTAGCTGATTTAGGGAAAATCTATTGACATGAGGCCATTTGAATTTGTGCCCATAAGTGTGTGTGTGTAGATGTGTAAGTGGTGGTGGTGGTGGTGGGGGGGTTGTGTGTCCCATGTGGCTGGATATTTATCTCAGCCTAGCTATTCATTAATGGGTCTGTAGCCTGCTGGCACAATGACGAATTATAGGACAGAAGCAATCAATACACCCAGGCTCCAAATCCAGACTGTGTGTCTCGTAGCTTCCTTGTGATGTGGTAGTTAGCCCCAGGACCTGACGTGGCTCTTTTTATAGTATTTGTACAGTAAAAAAAAAACTAAAACAAGAAACACAGTGAAACTGAGCATCTGCTGAAGCTTTTTAAATTGAAACAATTGAAACTTTAAACTTCCACTTTCATGTAACTAACCGGCAATGGCAGTATTCCTGATGTCATGTAAACGTATCAGGAGCAGGGTACTAAAGCCGTGTCACAGAGGACCCATTCAGACTAACAGCAGGAGGGGGTTAAGTGTTTATGTCTGAACGTGTTTCTCAAAATGAGTTCCCTATGAGAGGTTCGAGGATTAAGGTCAAAGAAAGAAACTGGGGATTTATCAGACAGTGACTTGACCAATTTAAAAAAAAAATCCCCAAGATGACTCTCAAGACTGACGCATCACATCCAGGCAACGTTAGATGCAATAATACAGAAAGACAGGATTCAGGGAGAATCAAATATTCATCTTAAATGATTGTACGTCATCCAGCTAACAGCCCATCTCTACAATCAAGATGTAATCTGGAGATCTCGTCGTAGTCTACTCTATCAATGACCAGGCTTATCTGTCCTTGGTATCTGAATAATCTTCGGTGTGCTCTTGCGGTAACGTAATTATCCTGGTGTTAAACGGGTGTCTGCCCAACTGGGCTAATCAGAAGTTCCTTGCACAGACCTCCAGTGAGCACAGGCACCCACCCGTGACCATCTCCAATTTACAACTACAGTCCGTTTATGACGCTAACAAATGCTGATATTCAATTAACTGACCTTAATCAAGACAGACTGGCCAGAGATGGATGACTACAAGATATACTGTACTGCAAAAAAATCAATTTTAACAAGCCCTTAGGTTCCATATTCAGCCATAGAAAACTATTTTCTTCACACAAGGGGAAAGACAAATGGTGTGAGAGCTTGAGTCAATTGAAATACTTTTTCACTTAGATAAAGGAATTTTAATTTGACAAGTGATCATTGACTATGAAATGAGGGAGACTGTTCAACTGGTTTCTAGATGGTGTTGCATAATTTAAGGAACCTGTTGGCATTAATTTGGCAAGTCATTTTAATTTGGCAACAGGTTATGTAAGCTAAATTTCCAGGATAACGACTCAGATTTAATATCAAATAACACTTTCTTTGGTTTGTTGTTAGAATAAACAGCAAATTGCTGTGCCGAATTACAGAGCCAAACTTTCTTTCGCATCTATTATTCACATTTATTCATCCAAGAATGCTTTGGCTTTTGTCTTGCTAATTGGTCCAATTCCCTATGATATGCAGTCATGGCCACTGCAAATTGTACTGGGGAGAAGTTAAACAGCCATGCTCTTTGCCAGCTGCTTCTTTTTTTACCTGACAGCAATGAGCTTCACCAAAACAGTGTAATGCTAGAGACAATCCCGCTATACCCCTGATCCCACTCTCTTTCATGCAGGTGCTCTGGATAACCAATAGAAGAAACAATGACAACCCAGCAACAAGGATGAGAACCCTCAACAGTTTCCAACCCGCCAAAAACCCCCAAACTAGGTATATTGGAAAAAAGTCTCTCTTGTGCTGTGTTCACACTCCGAGCGACACAGCAGCAAAAACAGCCGGCTTGTTCAAGCACTCGTTGAAGTAGTTATGTCGTTAAAAAGCACCGGAAACTATGGCTAACAGCATTCTTTAGATGGAAACAAAAACACATGATTGGTTGAGTCTCCAAAGCATTGGAGCGCTGAAAACAAGTTGAAACCAGTTCAACTTTGAATTGAAGCACCGTGAGAGTTACAGCGATCTCTGTGAAGAAACAAAGCCCAGGTTTCTGCAGCCATCTCATTTTGACTGAGAATTAAAGTGATATAGGAAAAAACATTTTTTATCCAATTCCACATATTCACATTTGAGAGCTTCCATTATATTTCTGCTGCTAACCGCTGACCAGTGGGAGGTAAGGTGTTTTTGCTCAAAGGCACATTCACAGTAACTGGTACAGGAGGGGAGAAGGGCCAGTTTTGTAGCTCTGGGCCGACCATTAAAAACAGATGTGTTGAACTGATTCATGATCTTTCTCTCTCTCTCCTTCCACTGTCATCTATAATGGCAAGAGAAACACAATCACCAGGATACACAGAGTACGGTTTAGTACTTTACCTCGCTCTCTGCAGGATGACGACGATGATGACGGAGATGAAGATGATGATGAGTAAGATGAAGGTGGTGAAAATGAGCATCGGTGGTGGCGATGACAACAAAAATGATGCCGTCTACAATTTAGTTACGCGGCGCAGATCACTGCGGGAAGAGTAGAATAAAATGTAATAGAATTACATTTGCGGCATTATAATGGTCACAACATGATTATGGGTCCAATCTATTCAAAGTCTATTTTGTTCTCTGCATATTGGCTGGCAAAGGTGCTAAAATACATTTCCATCTTATGTTTATTACACAGTTGGCATGGCAACTAAAGGGCTTAGAATAAATGTTCATATATATATATACACACACATGCACAGATGTAGATAAAAACAACCCATTTGGAAGGTTACTTTTGCAAGAGAAATGTAGGAGGAACTCATCTAAGCGAGAACAAAGCTTAATGTGAAAACCACCGTCGAAATTCACACATTGAATGTGTAAAGGACATCAATGTCTCCTGCTGTACGGTTTGGCTGTACAGTCTATTTGGGTATTTACCACCATTCAATAGGCTCTCTATGTTTGTGACACAAAGACTACTGCTCCACTGTTTTTCAGGGGCATGGCAAAAAAGTGTTTCTACCAACAAGTCCCAGAGGTCTTTAAAAATGAGTTTTTAAAACAAAGTAGACTCAAAGAAAAGTTTACCAGTCAGAATAAATATGTACCTGTTGTTCAGTGGTAATGTCAAGTACACATTATATAGCACACTTCTGTAGCAGAAGCAGGCCATCTCCACTGAATTAATGACCTCATCCACTATATAAAAAAATGAATGCACATTTATGAAATAAAAAAACTAGAAACTAATTATTATAAGATTATAAGAGAAGAAATGTCTGAATCGGTTCAGCTAATTACATTGATCTATTTAGGATTGTCAGTCATTTACTTAATTAATACAAAATAAAACAATATGTTACTAAATCAGCAAATAACACTTAGCCAGTTTTTCAGTTGGGCAATATTTGGGGCTAAATCAGTCACCTTCACCTGAAGACGTGTGCAGAATAACAAAAAATGCAACAAGCACTGCAGGTCAAAGACCAGGTGGAAGTTACTTTGAAGTTTCATAATCACCAGCTGGATGCACAGTTCATGCACAGAACTTGGTTGAAATTAGTAGTGTATATTTACCAGCTGGGCTCTCCTTATTATAATGTTAATAGCTCTGTGTTTATAATCATCAATGGATCTCATAAGAAGGGTGCAGAGCCACAGCTTTGCCTCTCCATCTGCCCTCAAAAACATCCAGTGGCTGAAATCCCACAGTTTAACTATAGCTGCCTGGCTATATCACATGGAAAAACTGAACAAGACTCAAAGAGTAAACAGAGGAGGTCAAGGATCCATTGTAACCCCTGTAATGTGTATCCCCCTGTATAAGGAAATATACCAGTGCTCTACATAGTACAGTAAGACTTTGTAGCTCCACTGACCTGCCGATGAGCAGGAACTCTCCTACCAGCCCCTGGCGTCTCATGGCCATGAGGATGTTGCGGACGGTCATGCCTTCACAGAAACACGCCACCACCCTGGCTTTAGGCAGGTGGCCCCTCAGTCTCTCCAGCAGCCGATCAAAGCTCTGCTCTCCAGCATTGCTCCAGATTTTACCTGAGATTAAAAAAAAATAAATAAATGTCGGACAAATACAAACATGGTCTGTGACGGATGTGATGCGTTCTGATCTCTGTTGCTTCATGTGTTGTGAAGTGCCGAGTGTCTTTTGGGGTTTCTTTATCACAGTGTTTCTATTTTATTGTGCTCAAGTGTCAGACACCCAATAGAACAACAGGCCGATCTTTATTGTTGAATACACGCTGTGTCTTCTTGTTGAGTAGATAAGTCTATAAGCTGTGATGGCAGGTACATGTATTTTAACCCCTGACATCATGGTGTACTTGTTTGACAAAAAGTTAAATACTAACGAACCCTTCCACCAACTGCACACCCACACAAATTCAACGCAGTTTCTAACTTGACTACAACTTTCTGTAGCGTTTGGTATTAATATTGATGAACAGTGGTTGTCTTACCAGAGTGGGCGATACAGATGCCCTCCTTGGCTGCCATGTCCTTGAATGCTTCCATCCCACTTTCACCATAGTTGCCTGGAAAACCATGAAAAAAAAGGGAAGGGTGAGGGAGATTTAAAGAATTCAGTTTTGTTTTAGAATTACTCAGAAAACAGTTTGAAAGCAGAGGAACATAGATGGATGTGTGTAAAAGATACATAGATGTAAAGATAGACAAATGGATAAAGGGGCAACCTGTAGCCAATGAGCAATATTGATTCCATTAAAGGAACAAATGAACATGGATGGATGTGTAGATGGACAGAGACATATACTGTATACTTCGCATATGCATCGGAAGATGTACATAATGACAATAAACATCATGTAATTCAGGTTTCGACTGACTTGTGCAAACCGAAAGAGGACATGTGCAATCATAAATAGTCTAATTCTCCCTAATAGTCAATATTCTTTGGGTGGAAAAGATGACAGTTAAAGACCTGATCCCTTCTGATTTTCAAAAACATGCCAAAAACATGCTAAAAACATGCCCACTGCAGTAACCTGCCTGCTACTTCTCTTCTCGTGAAAGCTCAAATTGATGTCAGAGAAAGCATCTCCCCACTGTGGCACCCGTTTCTTTGCCAGAGAAAGTGGGTGACCTGGAATTTATGCTAATGAATGGTTGTACACACTGGCAAAGAATGTGATAGGATTCCCCTCTTTAATTTATCTTCCTCTCCCTTTTATCTCTTCCCCTAGTCTGTGTTGATGGAAGAAAACGTCTAAATGATCTCTTCCTCATCCTTTGTTTTGTTTTTTAAACCAGTGTTTCGGTTTTCTCACCCAATAAGGTTGTTACCTGTTCTAATGTTTCCTCCTTTTTACAGAGTATTGTATATTATCAAGGATAGAATGCAGTCTAATCAGGCATTATTGATCTATGCTCTACTTAAATTGATGAGGCTAAATGAAGAGGTCAAAGGAGTAGAAGTGATAGAAATAGAGTGAGGGAAGGAAGGTACACAGAGAGAAAAAGGGGAAAGAGAGGGAGAGGAAATGTACACAGAAAGTGTCAGACACCCCACAATCCCTGACCGCTACTACATCTCAGTGTGTGTGTGTGTGTGTGTGTGTGTGTGTGTGTGTGTGTAGTCAGGCCAATGATGAGTGTGGTGGAGCGAAGTGTAAAGTCCTGTAATTAGTGTCTCAGTGAGAGGAATGGGAGACAGATGGTACAGACCGTCCTTCCCCTGCACACATTGACGGACACACACACACACACACACACACACACACACATTCATACTGTTACCATCATCAAAATCGATAAAGCTTGTAACCTACTTCACTCTGGTCTCAAAAGGGATTTATGTGCGAGACATCTCTCTCTCACACACACTCTCACACATGCACACTCGGTAAGCCTATCATGTGTCTCTTTATCACCCCGGTTCTGCCTCTCAATCTCTCAAACACACATGTACTCCATGCTACTTTATAATACTAGCACACTCTCACACAAAAATACTAAAGCTCCCATCCCTACCAAATAAAACAACCACCCACAGACACACATTCATCAGTGTATCATCACTGTGGACTCAGTCTGTCCGCTCCTCCTCACGACTGAACCCCAAATAAACCTCATATGGCCTCATATGTCATGCATGTCACTATGTATGTCATCTACATCACTAATCATCAAATGGCTTCATCGGCTTTGACATGGACTGTGAATAAATACAGTATATTCAATTCCAGCTCTCTACGTTCAGTACAGCAGTTGATACCTGCAACTCCTGCTTACTTCAATTCCCCGTGACCACTTTCTCCCTTCGTGCCCTTTATTCATTAACCCTATAGTCGTGTAGCTCCGCGGTGACCGTCACATTTTGGAGGCAAACACCTCACATGCAGTGACTCGCTTTGTTTCATCACCTCCGTCTGACAGAAACAACTGGGACATCCACATTCACAACGTCAATCTGTTTTCTTTTTAACCCTTTAACCCCTTTGTGCTTTAGTCCCTTTCCCCCCTCTTGCTGGTTTCCTCTACAAAGCTGTGTCTATATAATCCCTATATCTAAATCTATCATTTCAATGATAAACAACAAAAAAAGAACAAAAACAGCTTAAACTATTTTTTTTCAGAAAAACATGAAAGATTTTTAAAAAAAAGAACAAAAATCCTTTCCCGCTCCTCTCATGTATACCCCTCTGCCCTCTTCTTCTTTGATCTCTCCATCTCAACTTGTTATTCATCTGATATCTTGCAATAAATTACAACACGCAATCAAATGCAAAGCTGAAGAGTCTTCTGCTGGCCCTTCGTGGAGCTCCCTCTCCTCCTCCTCATCGCTACTTGCTTCATCTACCCCCCCGCTCTCTGGTAGCAGTGAATCAGGCAGTACATTTTAAGACACAGAGACAGGTGCTTCTGTGTCTTTTCTCCCGATGTCTCCACCCCTCCACTCTCCTTCTCGCCCTTCCTCCATCCTTCTCAATTACCACCCTCAAACCACTTGTCACTCTTATCAGGTCTATTACATGCAATTACATGTCCTCTCCCTTTCCCCCGCTCTCCCTTCCTTGTCCGTTTCTTCTTTCCAACACTCATTCACTCTGGCCACGGCTTCACCCAGAGAGAAAAAGCAACATGCACTAAAAAACGTAAACATTATGAAGTAAAGGGTATCCTCCTGCCCTCTCAGCCGCCTCCTGACAATCCCTCTCCTTTTCGTGTGTCCTCTCCAAGGTCCTCTCCATCCTCCTCGCCAATGCCTCCAACAATGTGCAGCTATGTCACCAACACAGTAATACCCCCAGGGCAGATGCTCACTGACACTCGCACTGTGTCAAACACAGAGTTAAACAAGAGTACAGAATTACACGGCTAATAGAACACGCACGTAAACACAAACACATAACAGCATGCATCAGCACAAATGCTGACTCAGACTCAAGCTCTGTACAATGTATTTGTTTTTGCATCAGTCTACATTATTGAGGAAGTATGAAGTAAATGTAAAGTTGGTGACAGACATGCTGTTCCTTGTAATGTTGCCACTTAATTTAGGAGTGCCGCTAACAGTTATTTCCCTTATTGATTAATCTGTCAACTCTTTTCTCGATTAATTGGTTAATCGTTTGGTCTAAACGGAAAAAAAGCGTCTAGAAGGAGCATGAAATGCCCATCACAGTTTCCTAAAGGCCAAACGATTGTCTTCAAATGACTTGTTTATTTCCCACGAGTCCATCACGCCAAAATACTCAGGATACAAAATCTCGTACTCGTATTTTTCAATAATTTCAGATGAAATGTGCATGTCTGTTATCACATTATTATCAGTGGAAATAGCTCCAGGCTACAGACAGGATGCATAGCAGTTTTCTTTAACCATAACAAACTCTACTTGCACCATGCTTTGATCCTACTGAGCAAACTCTGGAGCTAGAATACAGAGAAACAAACAAGTCAACATGTACACACAATCAGTGCACTGATGCATGCATGTGCTCCTATACATGGGCGCAGGTAATTACATATGGTTTAGTAAACTATTTCCCAGCACACATATCCTCCGGTAATGGCTTTTAACGGGGTTTAAAATGGCAACAGCTCAGACATTTTTTCTCTCTTTATGACCTTACTAACATCTGTGCCAATCGGAAATCTCTATTTAATACTCCCTCAGGACTGGCACACCATCTATCTGTCTTAACAGAAGCCATTAAATGGATTCCCAGAACATGAGTTCTGCAATCGCAGCCTGAGTCAATTTGAGTAGATATAGTCCTCCGACCCAGGCTCATTAAAACACAAAGTTCTTGTTATATGGGGACCCAACAGAAACTGGCCCATGACCCACTTTGAATCTTCACCCCGAGGCAACACTGCCAGAGACAACAATAAATATGTGAGCATTTTCAGTCGCCATTCATTATACCTTACACTGCCCTCCCCAAACCTTCCCAGTTCCATCTTCCTCAATCCTGTGCAGGCGATGGCAGTTAAAAAGGCACAGGGCATGTCATGCTACAGAGACAGAGAGAGAGAGAGAGAGGGATGATGGGAAAAGAAACAGAGAAAACAGAGCAGGTGGAGATGAGCAAAAAGACAAAAGGGGAGCGAGAATGAAGAGAAGGTTTGGCGTCTTGATATATTGAGAGATTGATCAATTTCGGTTGGAGCGTGCTTGGGTGACACATGTCAAATTTCATGTCAATAAAACCCTTTCAGCTGAATTGAATTCAACTGAACATGGGGCATCGAGAGGGAGGCAGAGAGAAAGAGCGACACAGTGGAGGACAATCATGATTCTCTTCAGAGAAATACTAAATGAAGGATTGAAACCCAATTGCAACCAAGTGTGTGAATTATTATTAGTTGACCATTGGACAGAATATCCGTACGAGCCATAATGGTGGTGGAATGAAAGTGGATTAAAGAAGAATGTGCTGACAAAGGACAATGTGCAACACCTCCCTTCCCCTTCACAGCGCCTACTGAAGCAGTTGAGCACCTTCAGCTACAGGCTGGTCTCCCCAAGGTGCTCTACAAAGAGCTTCTTCTCTGTCATCAGTGTTTCTGCTTAAACTCCCACAGACATCCGCTCAGTGAAAATTCATATGTGTAGTATTTGTTGTTAAGCCTGTTGACATATGTTTGATGCAATTGACCTTTCAATTCCCTTGATGCTGTTTTCAAGTTTTTAATCACATTTGATGTAACACAGTTCATCTGAGTTGCTATATGAACTGCACAATGACTATCCGTCAATCTATCTTTTGTGTCCGAGTTGTCTGACGATACCAAACTAGGCCGAAGAGACTTCTTCGCTTTACAAATGGAACAGGAACTGTGGTAAAGTCCACGCATTACATTCAGAAGTTCAGACACGTATGATACGTACTATTTACCAATGAGAAAGCACTACTCACGGTATTGCCCCCTCCAATCACGTTATTTCATTATGTCGATGTAATTACTGTGCTGATATTACATGTATTATTCAATTTCTTGCATATCGGTTTCTTTTGTCTGTAGCCTCCAGATGCAAAATGTTGATGCAGAGAATTGATGAGCCCCCCCCCCACACACACACCTCAATCTGCACGCTCTCCCATATCTATCCCAAATACTTCTTCTGTGGTTTTCTGGCGCCATTATCATTGCGTGCTTTTCCCAATTCTCTCTTCATCCCCCCCATTTGTCTTCTTCATCTTTTCCTCAATAAACCCTTTATTTACCCCCCTCTCTCTCTCTCTCTCTCTCTGTTTCTCTCTCTCTCTCTCTCTCTCTCTCTCTCCCTCTGTCCCTCTCTCGCCCTCTCTCTCTCTCTCCTTCTCTCTCTACTTCTCTCTCTCCTTCTCTCTCTCCTTCTCTCTCTCTCTCTCTCCCTCCCTCCCTCTCTCTCCCTCTCTCTCTCCCCCCCTCTCTCTCTCTCTCTCTCTCTCCCTCCCTCCCTCTCTCTCCCTCCCTCTCTCTCTCCCTCCCTCTCGAAAAGGCAGCAGTCAACCTTGAGGACCAGTTCCAAGGTGAAACCCGCATGTCTGATGAAATACAAAGACTCAATACTTCCCTGACAAACACACACAATTGCGCACACAACCACTAGCACTCTCTCAAACACAAATGCCTTTACACATAAAACGCTCCCTGTCTTGCAGTTAAGATTAATAGCAGCACACCAGCAAGCTCACTCACACACACACACACACACACACACACACACACACACACACACGGAGATCTCATAGGAAGGTAAAAATAAATGTCACACACAAGACACATGTTATTTCTGACACCATATTGTGAGCGACATGCAGGGTGATTTGTCTGTCGCCCATCATTGACGTAAACAAATGTGGACAGATTAGTAAAAGTGTCTAAACATCTGCAAATAAATCCCTTTGCAATTTCAATTGGAAGAATTGTTAAGTTAATGATAATACAATTAGGCAAGGTTTAATTAGCATCAATCAAAGTTGTTACTAGGGTTTAGTCCGTTCTATTACCAGTCTCTCTCCTTATATACTGTATGCATATATACCTGCATACACTGTGTGTGTATAACACCAAGGTTGACAAATACTGGAATTAATTTGAGAATAATAACACTGATGTAAATAGATCTTGCTTACTTGGCTTAAACTGAAAATAACTTGTGCGCACAAATCTATCGATTCATAAAATCATATTGATTATTAGAGAAAATTTGGAATTTACAGCTATACTGCATCGCTGCAATGTGTTTTGCTTATTTATGAACACCTCCTCCACTGCATTACCAACACAGAATAACACACATACGCATTCTCAGTATCCAGATGTAGTATACACTCACATACATGCACACCGTTAACACAAACACTTACCCTTCATAGCTCAACTCAAATACTGCTGTAATGCCCTCAGGCAATGCCAGAGGCCAGGGTCTAGAGCCCTCGATGTGTGTGTGTGTGTGTGTGTGTGTGTGTGTGTGTGTGCGTGTGTGTGTGTGTGTGTGTGTGTTTATCGCTTTCTTCAGGTTCAACAAGCCTTCTCTCAGTGGAGCCATGAACACACACGTTGTCACTGCATTATCCTCCAGTTCATGTGCATAGCTGTCACACATCTCCCACAAGTAAACCGACTGAAACAACTCACTACCACCTTCAGAGTGAGTGAGTGAATAGGTAAGTTTGTACAGTGCATCTCCATGCCTATACCAAGAACATATCATTCAAAAAGTCAATTACAGTTTATTACATGTCTGTAGCACACAATCCTTCTCCAGGTTTCCATGTGTTTCTCCCTCCTTTATTCATTATTGAGGTAACATGCATACTTTTATGGGAGGATATCTTCTACTTTGAGGTCAATGGCCTCTGATACTCCAACTTCTTTTGACCATGCTCTCTGGTCTGTCTGGATCATTGTCTTTGCAAAGAAAAAGTTTCTGCTTTCCACTTGGACTACTGTTTCTTGGACTACTGTTTCTGTTTGGACGACGAGTTTAAAAGTCAGAGACGGAGTGTGTGGGTGGTTGTACCTTCAGTGTGTATAGCAGACACGTAGCTCCAGTTGTATCTCTTGACAATGTCCACCATAGCTCTTGCCTGCTGGGCATCCGAAGGCACCACCCGCATAAAGTACTTATAAAGGCTCTGAAACAATGGAAATGAAAATCAATGAGTGGCCGAGTTCAATGAGTGGCCGAGTTATACGGGAGCATCTAGAACATTCAGTTAAGTAAATGTTTAATTCAATTAAAGTCACATTAAAGTAGCAGAAATACATTCTCTCTCCAGTTCCTAGGCCTACTTCTGTACAACTTCAATGGCCTAGATATTTGTCTACAGGTACACGATCTCACCTTATCGCTGAGGTCCATACTGGTGGCAGAGTAGGCAATCTGTGGTATGTTGAACAGCTGTAGAAGGTTCTGGACCTGGATGGCCACCGAGCTTGACCCTGGTCCAATTAAACCCACGATGGGTTTCTTCCCCCGCATCGGAGTCGCAGAGGGGTCTGCACACTTCATGGTGGGTCCTCCACCTCCTCCGCCTCCTCCACCTCCTCCGCCTCCTCCGCCTCCCCAGGACGCTCTTTCAGCCCACTCCTCGGCCTCGTCAGAGGAGACGAGCGAATCCCGTATGAACTCGATGCTCTGTTCCAGAGCCACAGCTGAGTGCCAGCAGGAGTCCCGGATCTCGCAGCCCAAGGAGATGTTGGGAAGGATGTGTGGGTCGGTGTTGATGCGGTCCAGTGTGTACATCATGGCCTCCACCCTCTGGATGCCATACTGTTCTCGCACCGCGCCACACTTGCGTTCATGTACCTGTGCAAGACAGGGTGGAAGAAGAAATCAAGTGAAATTGAAGTGGCCTTTAGATAACAATGTTGCAGCATTATAACTCTCTGTCAAATAGATCGCAAATTTGCCCAAAAATTATCCAATACTTATTCTGAGCATAATTTTATCCATCTTTTGTCTTAACTTCTGTAACATCTTCAAAGTGCTTCGTTCAAATCCAGGCAGGATTACAGATATACACAAAATCTACAGTCACAAACACTGAATGACTATAACTATGACATACAAACCATTACCTTACCTTGTCAGCAGGAGGCTGATGATGGACGGAGAACAACGCTCCGATGATGATGTCACCAGATATGTGTGTTACAACTCGCCGTTCGGACTGGGTGGAGTCAGCGTCACAAGATCCCACCCAAATGGACAGAACTAGCAGCAGACAAAAAATCATCTTGGTCCGTTGAGGTAACAAAGGAGAAGCGGATCTCAAATTCTTCATAGAGCCGTCACAGGAAACTACTTGTCCGAGAAACACTTTTCCTGGCCATGGCAAAAGCTTGTGGCACAGAGCAGTTGTTCAGAATGGATGATAACAATGTATTCCTTTCTTCTGACTTGTCGTTCTCTCCCTCGGATTTCAAGGTGGGACCATCACGGCGACAGCGGAGACAGGTGCAGCAGTGCAACCTGGGAAATTCAAAAGAAAGTCTGGGCTGAGTCTCAATGGCTGAAAGAGCTTCAGGCTCCCCCAATTACACAGTAACAGGTGACAGACAGACATGTTCACATCAACCTGTGAGCATTTGAACATCTTAGTAGCACGCTGCGGCACACAGGCTTGTTTGTAGTTTAGTTGATCCATTTACTTCTTTAATAATCACAGTCTGTAGACAATCTCCTATTTTTGCTTAAGCTTGACAGACTTTTTCACATCTACATGAAGAGAAAACTATGTAAACTAAAGCCTGATATGCTCATATATTTTTCTCTCACCTTACGGAGGTTGAAGTTGAATTGAAATGGGGATGCAAACTGTACAAATAAAATCAACATAATGACCATTACAACAGTCATTACAGTGACCGACATAATGAGCTGTTACTTGTTGGTTCCTAATGAAGCTTAATATGATGACCAGAGAATCGGCTCTAGACCAGTAGTCCTGATTTATGCACCGAGGCTTTGCAGACTCTGGCCCCGGCTTTACGGCCTTGCCCTTTTATTCCTGGTGCGCAGCTCTAAATCACTGTGACTTGAGCGGAGTCACCATCGTCACCACTGTGTCAGCATAATATCAATAACATAACCGCAGCTGCGTATCACACTTCACAGCTGCTGTGAGGAATATTTGGTTTGTCCCACAAGTTTTATACAGCACTCATTTGAGACACCAACAAACGACTGGCAGTCACATTTATTTCTTTAATCTATTATTCTTATGGTCCCTTGAAGATTGAAAAGCCATGATGAGCACAAAATAAAAACTCCATGTCATTCCTCAAGTGTCTGCCCCTTGACGCTAACCGAATTAAAACTTGGTATGTTACATAAGCTCCTGCTGCTGGAATGGTATTACTTTCGCTTTCGGGTGTTCTCTGCAAATTGGAGCCCCAGTCGTTGTTATCATTACCGTATAAATTGTTTTGGATACTGAAACGAAGATTTTGGCAAAAAATGTGCATTCGGGGGTATTTTTGTATTCCCTTTGTTCTGGGACAGAAAGGAGATCATTGCAAGTTCCTCGTTATGAATTATAGAAAAATGATGAAGGTTAGGTAGCAGTGAAGTGACCTTTTGCATGATTCAAACAGACATACAGGACACATAGCTACAAGAAATAAACCAAGCACAAGTGTAAAATAGGTGGGGGGGGGGGGGGGGGCATCAGTTTCCTCCTTCAGAGTCAACTTTAAAGTAGCCATCCCTCTGCATGAATGGGCAAATCTTATGATTTGCTTCACCTCAGAGCAACACAAATACTTAACTGCAATGGAGAATTTTAATTGACCGTAAACAGCAGGGGAGCTGGGACAGTTTAGACAGCAGACGATGGCATCCGCTGCTTATGCAAAACAGGATCAAGGTTGTGACAGGGATGTCGGTGGTTAGCTGAGCGGGGGAAAAGGGTGGAGGGAGAGAAATGAAGGTGGAGTGGAGTGAATTTTATAGAAAGATAGAAATAGAGGATGAGAGGAAGGGCATGGAGGAAGGAGACGGAAACGGAGCGCATTAGATGAAAAGACTTGAATGAGGGGAAGATGGGGAGAGAAGAGGGGAGAGGGAGAGGTGGGGGGGGGGAGAAAGAGGGAGAGGACGAGCGATAGAGCCAGAGAGGGAGATAAGAAAGGAAACAGAAGAAGAAGGAGACAGTGTTGAAAAAAAAGAGGCATCAAGGGACAGAGAGTCTCGCTGAACGTAATTAACATGACAGTGTCAGGATGGCAACAGGGCTAACTGCTGCTCCAATAATGAACAATTCAAACAAAACTCTGCTCTCTCTCTCTCACACACACACACACACACACACACACACTCTCCGTCTCTACCAATGACGCAATCGTCGCTCTGTCTCCCATTCTCCATATCTGCTGGGACATTAATGTAAAAATGTGATGGTTTTTAAACTCTCCTCACTTAAGATTACACTGATAACGCAGCTACGACACATTCCCACTCACCAAAATCCTTTCACCGCCCGTTTCTCTCTCTCTCTCTCTCTCTCTCCCTAAGACAAGACACCGTTTCATTTGCAGCCCTCCCGTATGCCTCTCTCACACACTCGGTCACATACATGCTGTGTCTCTCTGTCGCGCTCCCCCTCTGTGTGTCTCTCTCTTGTTGCGTAGGCCTAACTGTAGCTGAAAAGGAGAACCAAATCAGATCCTCATTGCCTAAACAAACGTCTTGCACACGCCATTAGGCATTTGTATCTCTAGTTCTATCCAAACTACGCACAAGGGGCATTATAAAACCTTCCAAATCAACTTCTACACAGACATAAACAGACAACATAGGCAGAGACAAACACGCTCCCTCCTTCTCTCTGTCTTGCTTCAATTCACAGTTTCATTAGTGCTGCTAGTGCTGACACACTGTTTTATGTCTTGTTGTGGAAGCCTTTCATTTACTACGCATTAGACAGAGACAATAACAATTACAATTTATCTGAAAGAATCCATTTTCCACAAACACGTTTATTTTCTCTTTCTTGCCCTTGTATGACGCACAGACATTAATGACAGGGCAGCGTCTGAAGTTTTCAAAATAGAGTGTCGTTGCTCTTTTTCGTCATGTGAACAGCTTGACTTTGACTGTAAAATAAACTTTTTTTCTGCATATTTTTGACAGGCTAAATGAGGAACATTAAAGGAAGACAAATGTAAATCATTCTCGGGGGGCCTGAACCAACACAGTGCAAATATGCACCGTGATACCATATCGTAGTGTTTTCCGAAATTATTCTCTGGCAACTAAAATGGGTCACACTGCTTTTTTCGGTCGTACACAATTTCAGGAAGCTGCAGTATTTTGGGGAGCTTCAGTTATTCACTGGGAAGGCTTTTGCTGAGTGGGCATGTGACAATGTGTCTCTCCATATGCCTCTTGTTCCCGAGTGGACAGGAGGTACCATTTTTTTGCACCTGAGCCTCAGGAAACAAGGTTTTTTTTTCAGCATGTTTAAAGTTTAAAGGTTTCTTTTCGATCATCAACCACTGCCTTGTTTTCCGGAATTCTCTAAGTGCTAGTAGCTGTTCCTGGCTCCCAGACCACATCGCTAAGGCTAGGAGACGCCAACACTCAAAACAATCAGATGTGTGTCCCTTGTGTATTTTCCCCTCACTGCTACAGCCAATTCCCTCAAGTCTCATTAAATAAATAAGATATGATACACACTTAACTTATCTGACAATAAAGGGTAGGAGGATGTCACACAGCATCAGAATCTCTCTAATTCAGTATGTGATAAAGACAATACACCACATAGGCGACAATATGTCCCCATAAACGTGCTGCTGATAACTGTTGACTCTATGGGATTATATAGACTCAATAATCCATGCATGTATATGTCGTCAGAGGGTGCCAACACATTAAACTTCACCTGCTGCAGCAGCACAGACAAGGTGTGACACAGTGGCGCCTGCTTTACTCTCCCAAACGAGCTCTGACCTTAAATCACTTCTAATGTTCCATCACTTGCAGCCTCCTTTTTCTCTCCTTCTCAGACTCCTTTTCTGCGACCTCGTTGTACTTTGATTTATTTATTTTTTTTTTTTTTGTTCTACTATGGTTTCGTTGATGTTCCTACAACGTCCCAATACATGAATTCATTGACTGCTGTGGTCTTTTTTTTGTATAAGTAATCACTGACATACACGAACAGCGTCTGGTCGGACTCCCTCTCTCTCCAAGGAGAAATAAAAATCCAGAGACGACAACAACAATGACTGGCGCAGCGCTGTGCATCCGTCAACCCGCAATGGGAGATCAGAGTCCGTCATTTGCATCGAATCAAGCACACACACACACACGATTTTTTTTTTCTTTTTACAAGCGAATGGTGCAAAGCATGACAGAGACACCGTCTGAAATGAACACAGCCACAGCATGCACAGATGAAAACCCGGTTTCTGATCCCTCTCCGTCTTATTGGCATGACTGTATCTCCTACAGCCTATCAGTGCAACTGGCTGCTATTTTTTTTTTTAACTAGGTTACACCGTTACGGGACATAACCTTATAATGTAAATCAAGGATAACTAGTCCGGATCTTACTGCAGGTAAGTCCCTTTACAAATACTGCAAGAACAATAGGTATTATCAAAGTGCGACAAAATCACTCTGAGCAGAATATTAGGTAGGGTAGAGAGGATAAGTCTGAATAAAACACGGTGGTCTGTCATTAAGGCTATATATTTCTGTAACATCCTATTGCAAACCTTACCTTATATGAATCTATGCTTCTCCGGTGCCACTGCTACGGTCCCGCTTGATAATTAGGTTGCAAGTTATACTACCACAGAGGAACGACGCTGCCGATAACGTGTAGCCCAATGTCAACTGTCACACACACCGGAGCGGTCCGATTGCTGTGCAGCCTCCGAGCTCCATACGTTTTCCAGTCACGCACACCTGAGCCTGTCTCCAAACACCTCTCTCCTTCATCCCGCCCCCTTTTCCTCTCCGCTGCTCCTCCTCTCCACAGCCCCTCGCCCCGCATGCCCTTCGCTCATCTTTCTCTCTCTTTCCACACTAGTTTTACCCTCTTCTTTCCCCTCTCATCCATCCCTTTCCAACTCTCGATCTTTATTAATGTATCCTCCAGTCAAGTGTGCCCTAATTTTCCCTCTCTAATTTCACTCAAATAACCCATCTTTTCATTTAAGTTAGCCTCCTCTCCTCTCCTCTCCCTTTGTACATCCTTTTGGTCTCTCAGTTTGGATTTGGAACATTTCTTTCACATCATCCATCTTGCCTTATCCACCTGTCATTCATCTCATGTCTTCCAGAAGAAGAACCAGAAGAACCAGAAGAAAACCCTTGCTTATAAGACTGTTCAAGCTAGCAGATGGTTTGCAGAGCACTAATTAAAAGAGAGCAGTTGTCAGACAACGGGCCTATTGTGTGTCTAACGTTGATTGTCTTGCCTTTAGCTTAGCATGTTTTTACCTCAATAGCGTAAACAATGAAGCGAAGATGTTTTTAAACCGTATTTATGTTATGAATACAAATGTGCTAAGCTAATAATGTTAAGCTAGTGTTACTTTACTTTATGATTTGCACATTTAACTGACGTTAGCTTAAATTATTCCGCAGACGTTAGCCTAGCCTAGCAGACTTTAGCTAACGTTACGTTGCTAAAGTCTGTTTCCCCATCAATGTGTGATTCCACCTTAACCCAAACTCCACTTGTATCCCATTTAACATCAACAAGTCGTCAACCTTACCATTAAAACGACGCCGTGAAGAAGACACGGTTTTATTTAATGGGGGCACAGAATTCGACGAAACACCTGTTACCGGGCTCGAGCGCGATTCAGCCAATCAGAGCTGAGTTCCGGGGTTCTGTTTCGTTCTCTCCTGTTCTGTTTAATTCTAACAAATTAAAATGCGAGTTAATGGCGTAAATATACAGGACTTTAAGTGGCCTATTGCCAACGGGTGTTGTAGAAGGTTCACATTGTCATAAGTGGGCTTTATTAAGTCGCGCCAGCCGAGGGAACAACAGACAACTGAGACATAGACACATACACGAAAACTGTGTGTGGTCAAACCGAGCGTATTGATTTATTTGATATAGTGTCTTCTCTCTATCTCGCTGCACATGTTTGTTTTGTCATTTCCCTTCATCCCACTCTGTCTATCTATCGCCCTCTTGGTCCCTCTGCCGATACTTAATTAACAATAACAATAATAATACTTAATACTTATAATTAAAAGCAGATTTAAATAGATGAGTTAAATAATAGCGTACTGTAGCCATGGTTCTTCTTATAGCCTAAAGTAGTAGCACGAGGTGGACTGTCTGTCTCCCCATCTGATCAAATGGACATCAGAGGTGACACTGTGCGCTGGGACAACGACTCATTGGAGGAGATCGATAACATTTGAAGTTTCATAGCCGTCACGGGAGTAAAGAGCAATTAACCTAGGCTGTGGGCTTACAGCTTCGCCTGGCGTCCACTTAAAATACCCACAGAGATCAAATCATTAAAGATAAAACAAATAAATCAATACAAACCTAATGGAAACATCCTGCTTTCCTGCAAACGTCTCCACTCATATAAATCTGTCACTGACTGACTGCCACTGCCAGCAACGACGGTCTGTTTTGCACGGAAATAGACTTGTTCGTGTCCCCTGTTTTTAATGGCACGTTTAATCTAACTGTGGGCTTTTCAATTTGAGTTGTTTCATTATTTTTACTTGAATCAATGATTAAAAAATAAATAAAAAGACAAATGAAACAGGCTATCGTATCGAAATCTCTCTTTCATTTTCACGCTTTCCTCAACTCTTTGTTTGGAAATGTGTCTTGGCATCAAATGGGTTAAACAATATTCCCTTTTAAAACGACAGTAGCCTACCATGTCACTGACGTTACATAAAGCTTGCAGTAGAAGGAAGGAATTATAGGAGATTAAAAAACATCATATGTCGCCATCGGCTCCAAGTGAGTATCCTATAGACACCCTTTTTCTCAACGGGAATATTAAAGAAGTGATTGTTTGTCATGTTTTATGCATCCCCTTGTTGTAGCCACTTTGACATGCATCCCCATACATGAACTTGACTGTATAGAGAAATAAATGCATGAGAAATTGTCACTACCTCACGAATGGAAAAGCAAGAGAAGTTACCTTTGCTTGCAGGACAGGTGAATGCCCCTGGAGAAACACAGCATCCCTCATGCGTCCATCAGCGCATCATGCTGTCGCTGGGTAATCTACTTTTTCACTATGGCAACAAATGAACCCCCCCTGTCCTCTCTCTCTCTGCCTCCAATGAGGATGCTCCGATAGCGTCACAGGTCATCCTCTCTCTCTCTCTCTCTCTCTCTCTCTCTCTCTCTTTCTCTCTTTCCCTCTGCCTCGATATCACACCTACCTCCAAGATACCATCTGGAGATACAGGCCTACCGATTGAGAGTAGCCCGGGAGAAAGAATGAGAGATCGAGGGAGAGACAGGGAGAGGGGGAGATAGAAAGGGCTTTAGAGAGCTTGGCTTTGACAAGCCTTGGATTAATTTGCCAGCCAAATGCATTTGGGATTAGCAGACCATTAAAAGAGCATATATATAGGCTACAGTACACACACACACACACACACACACACACACACACACACACACACACACACACACACACACACACACACATGCAGGCTGGACACGGCTTTAGTTGATGCAGTGATAGCCTTACTAACCCTGACCTTTCTGTGTGTGTGTGTGTGTGTGTGTGTGTGTGTGTGTGTGTGTGTGTGTGTGTGTGAGCTCGAGCTGGTGTGTGTGTGTGTGTGTGTGTGTGTGTGTGTGAGCTCGAGCTGGAGTCAAGAGCTGGATCCTCCGAAGGACACATGGGACCTGACGGCCAGCCTGTACCTGGCCTTCCTCCTCAGACTGTATAATCTCACAGAGACTAAAGCTGATGATGATTCCAGCAGCTGTTTTAAGATCACAAAGTCACATATTCAATCAAGCAGCTAACAAAGTGTATATCGATGACATCTGGCAAGTTAAATGACTATACGTGAGATCTTACAGTACGAGTTGTGATGTTTCAGTGGTAATGTACGAGCCTTTGGTATTGGTCAATCAGTATGAATATGTCCATAGTTTCCACTTCTGTCATTAACATCACGACCAGGCTGCTAACAAGAACACTGGAATTTATATCTGATTTCCAATATTTACTCATTTTGATCGATCTGGATTATGTCGTGCGTTTACTGACTATGTATGCATCAATAATTGACTTGATTGATGCATCGTGTGATGTATCCGATGTTAGAATGCAGACCTTTGGAGGATCTTTGGAGATTGAACAACGCATAGAGACCCACAGTTCCTGTCTGCTGTCGTTCTACAACATGTCTTTGATTTTCTAAATAGAAATGTTTAAAACGGATGAAATGCCAGAATGATCTGGGGTCCCATTTCCATGGCAACCGTTCACTGCTGTAGTAAAACAAGAAGCCAATGAAGTCAATGTCTCTCTCTCGCTCTCTCTCTCTCGCTCTCTCTCTCTCTCTCTCTCTCTCTCTCTCCCTCTATCAATAAGCAAATTACTATTGAAACACGTGACCGAGCAGAGTGTGTTGCAACATGAAGAATTGGATTGAAAGGTATGTTACCCGTTACCACACTGCATGTGCGAAATGTGACACTGACACTGTTGAGCAGAGTGTGTGGGCAACAGTGGAGTGCATCACACGGCGACAGGTCCCCGGGTTAGAGGAAAATTAGATTACAGTGACGCAACCAGGACACCCTGTGAAACACACCTGCACTGTGTGTGTGTGTGTGTGTGTGTGTGTGTGTGTGTGTGTGTGACTGGTGTGTAGAACAGCACATGCATCTAAACATCCATAGGGTAAAATTCACTTTTTACCACACTCCTCCGCAAATCACAAGCACAACAGAGTCAGTGTCACAGTCGACAAATCAATTATTCAATGGCATTTCAAAATAACAGTGGATACCCATGGTTGCCATAGACACATAGCTGATTTACAGGGTTGTCACTTGTCTGTGATATTACTACTCTAAGTAGGACAAACAGAGAAACAAATAATGGCAAAAGAGAAACGAGGACGTCAGTTATGAAACATTCAGTCTCGTGTAATGTGAGTAAATAAGTAAATATTGGGGTATTAATGTCACTTTTAAGTGAACTAAACAATACGATTGAGACATGTGGTAAACATTCACCCTATGGCAATCAATTTCTAATAAGCCTCATCATCTTGATTGTGTTGCTCTTGTCATCATCAGGTATTTACACTCACTAAATATTATTTATGATTCACATTACGGCCTTCTGAAAAGGTTTAATACGTCTCAAATAGATTTTGAAAATATTTCCCACTAGGTTAGAACAATGTCCCAATGTCAACAATTTTCGTGTCAGTCGACACAAAAGGCAGATCTGTCCACCTACTTCAACATTATGCAACTCCCCTCTGCAACTATGTTGAAACGCACTGTAAACCAAGTGAAAAAGTCTCACCTCATTGGCAGATTTATACCAAAGTATAAAGTTATTGTGAGAACAGAATGACGTGAATCTCCCTCAAAAGAGAAGCCCATTGGAACAGATGTGGGTTTAGCATGTTGTATAATCTATAACACTGTTTTTGTTGTTTATTTATAACATTTTTAGAGGAGAAATGCGAATTCAACGCACTTTAAAAAAAGAGCAAGTGTCCTCAGATCCGCTGGCAGGCTGTTCCAGAGTCTGGGTGCATACAAACCAAGAGCAGCCTGAGTGTCGATTGTTACCTGTCAGCACAGGTTGACAGGCTGTCATAGTGTCTCTGAGTACCAGGACTCCCTGATAACAGGGACGGCACACAAACTGGGGAAGCTGCAGTGTGTGGATTTCACCTTGCAGTCCCAGTGAAAAGGGAGACACCCTTAAAACAGAAAAAAAAATCTATTTTAGGGCTGCAACTAATGATTATTATTGATGAAAATTGTTACCTTAATTAATTGGTTACTAGTTTTGCCGACAGAATATTGAAAAATACTCATCGCAATATTTCCAGAACTCACGGTGATGGATGTTGATTTGTCTGATCAGAAGTTGAAAACCCCAAAACATATTATAACACTCATTCATAAGAAGAGAAAATATTCACATTTGAGAAGCTGGAACCAGTGAAATTTCAGATTTTCTGTCCATCAAAGAATTGATTAATCTAATTTCTAGATCTAACTATCTGCCTCACTTTCTGTCCAGGTGCAAATGAGGAGCAGGGTCACAGGTCAGTAGCTCATACACTCTGACCATCTTTGATTCTGAGCCACAAACACATTCATTTCCTCCAATACACACACACACACACACACACACACACACACACACACACAGTCATTCACCTGTGAGAACAAAACCATCTCCACCTGATTTTAAGATTGGATTGAAAAGCAGATTTTCTAGCAAAGAAAGAAAGAAAGATCTTCTTGGGCAACAAGGTGCAAGCTACGTCTCCCCTTGTAGTAGAAACCAGTAAGATGTATCTTCCTGTGCAGGGCTGCGGGGTGGATTTAGATATGAATAGAAAAAAGTCACATAAGCATAAGAAACACCACCAGCTGGTCAGCTCACCAGTGTGCTCCCTTCTCTCCTGTCTTATTACAATTGATGAGGAGGAACCTAAAACCCTGCTGTGACAGCCAGTCGCCTTGTGGCTGTTCCTCTGTTTCAGGCAATAAACGGGTCATGCTGCCCTCTTGTGTCTGGTTGGGACAAAATAATAATAAGATAATTATGAGAAAGCTTTTCTTCATGTCACGTGGTTGTTGAAATATTCTGGAGTTAGTGGTGTGAACTGCTGTAACCTGAGAGCTTTAAAGAAGGTGCAATTCTCAGTAAATTCAAAGAAAAAGCTCTCTCTCTCTCTCTCTCTCTCTCTCTCTCTCTCTCACACACACACACTCACACACACACACTGTCTGCTCACTTTTCAGAGCAGCCCTGCAGACAGGTTTATCCTGTGATGATCATTCATGTGCGTACTACTGCGTTCCTGCAGCGGGATAAGCTGCACCCCGTGCCTGGCAACGGCAGCATGTGACCGGATTGTGATCCCGAGGTTTGTGCGGATGACTTTCTGCCCTGGGCCCCCCGACTGTACACTTCTATAGTCTGCGGAATCACAGGGAGCCAGTGCACACTGAGGAAGAAAAAAACTCTCACTGTCTGTCTTCCTCTTAGCTTCCACATATTATAGATTCTTGTGTTATGCGGGTGATTGTCACGCTATGGTGAGGACACTGTCAAAAGAGACCCTTATTTTGTAATAGGCTACGTGTAATTAAATGTTTCTGAAAGCATGCACAACTTGTGAACTTGTAAATCAAGTCAATAATGGGATCATAAGATGTACACACAAGTTACAACCATGTTGTATTGCAGTTTTAAGTGTTTCTTTTGTTGTCCATGTTGTTTATTGTACAGCTCTGCTTAGACTGATATCTCCCCTTTGCAGATGCTTTTTGAAGCTTTGTTATTCACACATAGCTCTGGTGCCATAGAATAACTTTTATTGTGAAATATTGAGTATTATATTGAGTGTTGTAAATACTTGGTAATCTGGCTCACTTTTAAGACCCACATGGAACACCTGACAAACAAACCGAATATTGGATTTTGTACAGTAACAAATCATGCTTCTCTTTTGCTCTATGTTCTCATACAAATACAGTACATAAACTGTCACAAGATGTTTTTTACATTAGCTGTACATGTTATATGTTTCACATGGCCTCACATAACTAAATCCAAATGGAAATATTGTTTTTGTCTTTATTTAAAAAAGAACTAAAAGTGCAACCTGAATGATGGCTTAAGATATCAGTAATATAATATGTGTGTTGCCCAGACTAATATATACCTTATTTCTCATGCAACACACTGTCAAGGCCAAATAGAGCAGAACCACTGAACACACTGACCAGCACTCCTTCAACCAGAGGAGAAACTAACCTGGAGTTTGGCTGGACTGAACACCTGCAGAAGCTCACTTCTGTTGTCCCTGTGGTAGATTCTTATTAATATATTTTCAGTTTCTTTTCCACATCAACTTCACACTTGATCATGCATATACTCTAGCCCAGTCTTTGCCAAGGGTAGAAACCACATGAGCTTCTGCCTGAGGTGGATCAGGGGCGAACTGGTCTCAAGACAAAATGTAAGAGGAATCAAGAATATTATCCTGAGCATGTGATGGTGTAAGTGCACATTCTTGAGTATGAGTGTGTGTGTGTGTGTGTGTGTGTGTGTGTGTGTGTGTGTGTGTGTGTGTGTGTGTGTGTGTGTGTGTGTGTGTGTGTGTGTGTGTGTAGGTGTGTGTGTGTGTGTGTGTGTGTGTGCCTGACAGAGTGCGTGAGATCACAATGAGATCACACACTTTGCCAGAGGACGGCCCCTAAAACGGCTCAATGAGTGGCAAGAGAACAGGACGTTTGGTGTAGGAGAGAGGAGGAAAGAGGTTTGGTGGAGGGTTAGATTGTAGCATAGAGGGGTAGCAAGTTTCAATAGTTAGTAAGTTAGTAATTGGTTGCTTGTATACATACAGGTACCTGAAGAGTGTGTATTTTTCTCTAGAAGCCGTCTCTAGATCAAATTTGGTTGTGTGAAATCTGGCTCTTAGCCTACCGACTAGCAGTAACTTTACGGCGGTGAAGCTACTTCTCTGTGCCACAGTTGCGTCTAACCTTGCCAGCTGAAGTCTGTGAGGGCATCAGGTCCTGTTGTGTCCACCTTTGCAGCAGGAGTTCACGCTGTCTGACTTTCACCATGAGGAGCTTGTATGTAACTGTAGCTCTGCTGCAGCTCATTGGGACTTCTTTATGCCAATTCCCTCGCCTGTGTGCCAACTCAGAGGGACTCCGGACCAAAGAGTGTTGCCCGGTGTGGGATGGTGACGGCTCAGCCTGCGGGGCCATGTCAGGCCGTGGTTTTTGCACTGAGGTGGAGGTCTCAGAAGAGCCCCATGGGCCACAGTACCCACACAGTGGGATTGATGACAGAGAGCGCTGGCCTTTGGCTTTCTTCAACCGGACGTGTCGCTGTGCTGGAAACTATGGAGGTGTTAACTGTGGTGAATGCAGGTTTGGTTACTGGGGTTCAAACTGTGCTGAGTACAGGGAGTCAGTGCGCAGGAACATCCTGACCATGTCACCTGCTGACCAACAGAAGTTCATCTCTTATCTGAACCTGGCAAAGAACACCATCAGCCGTGACTACGTGATCTCAACGGCAACGAGAGCAGAGATGGGTGAAAATGGGGAGAACCCCATGTTCTCTGACATCAACAGCTATGACCTGTTTGTCTGGATACACTACTATGTGTCCCGGGACGCCTTCTTGGGAGGGCCAGGGAACGTATGGAGAGACATCGACTTTGCCCACGAATCTGCAGCATTTCTGCCGTGGCACCGAGTCTACCTGCTCCACTGGGAGAATGAGATAAGGAAGCTGACGGGAGATTTCAACTTCACCATCCCGTACTGGGACTGGAGGGATGCCCAGTCCTGTGAGGTGTGCACCGATGCTCTGATGGGCGGACGCAGCCCCCTCGATCCTAACCTCATCAGCCCTGCTTCTGTCTTCTCCTCGTGGAAGGTAAGAACATGTCTCTCTCTGACTCTCAGTGAGTGTGTCTGTGAGCACAAACTGCACGGATAACTATGTGTAGATATATGAGCCAATCTTTCTTATCCGTTATTAAGAGACTCAAAATTCCTTTCCCCACTAAACAAACAAAGGCTTTTTATATTTCAATTTCATTCAGCCGATCGGTTGTTCTAAAGCTGGTTTAGCCTCTTAATCCAAAGAATTGAATGAGTTGTTTTGAAACACACATTTTTTAAAGAATTCATCCTTAAGTGGTCCAGTCAGCATAAAAGATCAGAGTGAAAATCCTACTTCAGAGGCTTTGTATTCGCATCCCAGAAAATGTATCTAAGACTTTATTCTGAGTTATTCAGATAAATCCGTTTGAAACTATGCAAAAGTTCTTGCACTTCATATTGATGTGTGGAGCTCTTTAACCACAGTGTGTGTGTGTGTGTGTGTGTGTGTGTGTGTGTGTGTGTGTGTGTGTGTGTGTGTGTGTGTGTGTGTGTGTGTGTGTGTGTGTGTGTGTGTGTGTGTGTGTGTGTGTAGGTGATCTGCACCCAGCCAGAGGAGTACAACAACCGAGAGGCGTTGTGTAACGCCACCGGGGAGGGTCCACTGTTGCGTAACCCCGGGAACCATGATGAAAACCGCACGGTGAGACTCCCCACAACAGCTGATGTGGACTTCACTGTGGGCCTCCCCCAGTACGAGACGGGACCCATGGACCGATTTGCCAATATGAGCTTTAGAAACGTCATAGAGGGTAGGAGTGGTTGAAACACACACACGCACACACACACACACACACACACACTTTAGTATTAATGTACTTCCATGCTTAACCATCGAACCTAATCAACGGTCTGATCTGTCTGATGAGTTTTGGCTCACTTAGTTTATACAATGTCAGAAATACAGTCACATGTGTGTGTCTGTTTGTCTGTGCGCATACATTCAAAGAGAAGCAAGCACAAATACAGACACACACACTTTAACCTATAAATGGTGAGACACCAGGCAGAAACAGATGCTCAAAATTCATCCTACTAAAACTGAGTAATTCAATGTTCTGTTAATAAAAAACAGTTTTATTTTTGCAACACTTTGTTGCTGGAGATTAACCTTGAAGCTTTTTCCAAGAGCATCTCTCAAAAATAGTCAATTCCATCTAAATGACTGCTACAGTCACGGCCTTCAGCTGGTATCAAGAGTGACACAAAGAGCACTCTAAACATAAGTGAGTACTTTTCTTCCCTCCTGCAGGTTTTGCCAGCCCATCGTCAGGTATGGCGATGACAGGCCAGAGCACCATGCACAACGCCTTGCATGTCTTCATGAACGGCTCCATGTCCTCAGTGCAGGGTTCAGCCAACGACCCCATATTCCTGCTGCACCATGCTTTCATTGACAGGTATGATGAAGCACACAAGCATGTCTACTAATGGCACACGGGACAAAGAGAGAGAAATGAGAAAGAGGGAGGGGTTACAGGAGGCAGAAACAAAAAAGAGAAAAGTAATACAAGGAAAGAAGACACAGTTACAACGGAAGTTTATTAATTTAACTTAATAAAGTTAATAAAAAATACTTACTTAAAACACTCATGTATAATTAAATTATACCATTCTTTAAAAGTATGAAACATAAACATATTTTAAACATAAATTCTAATACCTTTAAAAAAATGTGTAAGAAAAGTCTCTTATTAAGGAAATCAACAATCCTATTTGAGAATATTTAAAGATCTCCACCTCTCCCATTTAATATTATTGGCTTCATCCTTTTTCTTCCTCTACGTCTTTGCCTACCTCCTTGATACAAACATTATATGATTTCTTGATTCCTTTTACTATCTTTATGATAACAACGTTTACCCACAGTTCCCTTCCTCCCTCGATTTCCTCGTCATCCTTCGCTCCCGTTTATCTCTCTGGTCCTTCCTTCTCTTCTCCAGCATCTTTGAGCGCTGGCTCAGAGCCCACCAGCCTGTCCGGACCAACTACCCACAAGCCAATGCTCCCATTGGCCACAATGATCGTTACTACATGGTGCCCTTCCTGCCTCTCTACAGAAACGGAGACTACTTCCTGTCCGACAAGGCTCTAGGATTTGAGTATGCCTACCTGTTGGACCCGGGTCAGTACGACAAACAAGCCCAGTAAAAGATTGTTTCTACAACTTTTCCTTCTATATATGTATATATATATATATTTATGTGTTTTGGAGTATGATAACAATTTCAAGATAACATTAATATTGCTGTATTACTACAAATTTAAACAAATGTTTACTGTATATATTTTAAGAATATTTTATTTTTCATTATATATCATATTTTATTTTAAAATCAGTGGCAGAATATAAAATAATGTATGGTTATGCATAGTTTTCATTATGTTTTCTCATAATTTTGGTTATGTAATTTATAAGTCATTCACTTAAAAATAGCCAGTTTTCCAAATATTCGCAACTACGGTTTCATTATTTCTTCTGCATTCTTTTTGAAGACGTCATGTATAAAAAGGAAAGATTAACATCATATCTCCACTACAGGCCAGAGGTTTGTTCAGGAGTTCCTGACGCCTTACCTCGAGCAGGCCCAGCAGATCTGGCAGTGGCTCCTGGGAGCCGGGATCCTCGGGGCGTTGATCGCCGCAATCGTCGCTGCACTGCTAACTGTTGCAAGAAGGAAGTGGAAGCGTAACCAGAGGAGGAAGAGGGCGACGAGCTACGGAGAGAGGCAGCCATTACTGAACAGCAGCTCAGAGGAAGGCTCGTCTTCATATCAGACTACTCTGTAACACACAGATACTGTACATACAGCTGAATGAACTATTAGGAACACTCTGTGTTTTCATGTAGCAAATGCATGAGACGAATCCTGGTACAAGATCAAATTTGCTATTGATTTCCCAAAATAAATCTATTTAAATTGTAAAGGTATCTAGCAGATAGTTGTGTGTGTTGTCTTTGAGATGTTTACTGCTGAGACTTTGGCCCCCAAATTCAGTGGAGGTGAAGTGAATTTCATTGTGGTGATTATGGCATTTAAAAATGTCAGCAACATCACAGGTTTACATTTTTGTTTTTAAACTTTTGGTTATCTAGAATTCCAGTGTTTTTCAATTATTTTCTTGCACTTTTTTTTTATTTTTTTAGGCAATAAAAAAACATTTTCCCCCACCAGTGTATTTGGGTAGTGACAGAAGGAATCACAGTATAGCTACTTATCAATAGAGGTGCATGGGAAATCTTTTTGGGGGGATTTCGGTGAACTGACCCTTTAAGTTTTGAGACAATATAAATGGAGATTATGCAGAAGGAGCAGGTACCCAGCATCAGGAAGATGTCCCTAATAGTTTATACATTCAGCAGATACATATAAGGAATACAGATAAGGAATAATTTTGAGTGACACACACACACAATCAAAAACAGAGCCATTAAGTGTTCATTAATACAATGCAACACACATGTTAACTGTTATTCTGTGTACAAGCCACACACTGTAGGTAAATACTATACGTTTACTATAGGTAGAGTCAAATAAACTGCATTGACATTAGCTCAAGGAAAAGTTAGTAGGAAATTAATAATTTTAGATAATCTCAGGTCTGCAGTACTGTAGCTGTAGCGACTGCTCGGGTTGTAAAAGTCCCATTATTTGCCCCGTAATACTCTTCATTAGTAAAAATGTATTGTCGTGACTGAGAGCCAAACTGCCTTTCAAGATGTAATATAAACATCAAGATTGCTCAGAAAAAGAGTCTGTGAGGATCTAGAGTATATTATGTACCCCTCGGTTATGAATTTGTATAGGCAAGAATGAACAAGTATAACCATTCACAGATTTCCCTCATTTTATACAGTTCATCAGATACAGTGTAAGTGTCTTTGAGTGCAAAACGGTTTTACAGAAGTGAAATCACTGACCACATTTCCAACACACTCTCTTGTGTGTTAGCGATGGTGCTAAAGGACCACAGTGTGCCAAGAGGACTGTGATCTTCCACAAGCAAAGACAATGTAGGTGGCATCACGAAAACAAAGATGAATCATGAGTTTGTACATGCTGCATTAAAATCAGACAAATAAGAACCAGTTTTTCTGTGATTTTTTTTGTCGTCTCTTGGTTATGCACCTGTTTGTTAGCAGTTTGTATATTGAGTACCAATGTTTAATTCATGGCTACTTCACATTCTCACTGATGTAGTTGCTTTCGGTTGTCGTGTCAACGTCATATCTTACTGCTAATTTGAACAAAAACCGACTCAGTTTCACAATAGTAGAGGTAGCTGAGTAAGCAGATTACACAACTAAACTAGGTGTAGTTAATGCCACTAAACAGTCAAAGTTGTTTGACAAAATGACATTGTTTCTTGAGTATATGCTTGTGAATATGAATTATATATTTGTGATAATAATGTACATTTTTCCAGGATTGGAAAAAAAAATAATATTTCCCACTTACATCAATATATAATGATTAGAAAACCTCTTGTATGTCAGGCTTTGCCTTGCTCCTAAAAAAAGAGGACAATTGTGAAAAGAGACATACTGTGCAACAAAATGTCAAATGTCAAATGCTAAATAAATGGTTATTACGCACAATTTAGGAGAACACTGTTGTTTCAGTCACAAAAACAGAAATATCAAGATGTTGATTGTTTGCAAACACCTGGTGCTTCCAGTTTTGGCACATTTATTTTTAAATAATAGTTGACTCTGAACATAACTACTACAAATGTGCCGTCAAACTTACAAATAGATTGTTGTTAACTCACCAGTATCCTCCTCTTTTCTTATTACAGTAACTGCTTTGACGTTCTGGAGATATGTATAAAATAAGGGACAAGACACGTACTTTGTTGAGAAATTGCCAAAGCCCAACATAAAATAACTTTAAAAAATATAAATAAATTGTAAAAAACAACTAACTAAGAATACTGGCTTGAGGTGTAGTGTAGTTCTTCTCAGATGCTGAAGCTGAAGGTTTTAGAGCCGTCAGTGGGGGGTCGGTCTGGTTTGTAGAGAGGAACAGGCCTAAAGCTGCATGTTAAGGTCTTGTCCTGCTGGGCCTTTTTGTGACCATGGGCGGAGATGCATAGGAGATAATAATACAGTCCATGAATATTCAAGTTCTTGTGGCCAGTTTCATATTATGTCAATGTTTTTCAGTGAGGTTGAAGTGTAGGACCAGCTCGGATGTTCGATTAGCTGAAGGACTCCTTGTTGAATTCAAAGGTTGTTCCAGAGGATCGGGCTGAGTTACACAGTTTGTGGAGAGTCCTGGAGATTCCCTTTGGTCCACAGCAGAAAACCCCGACTCGCTTACTGAAACCACAGAGAGAGAGAGAGAGAGAGAAGAGAGAAGAGATAGAGAGAGAGAGAGAGAGGAGAGAGAGAGAGAGAGAGAGAGAGAGAGAGAGAGAGAGAGAGAGAGAGAGAGAGAGAGAGACGAGAGAGAGAGAGAGAGAGAGAGAGAGAGTAGAGAGAGAGAGAGAAGAAGAGAGAGAGAGAGAGAGAGAGAGAGAGAGAGACGAAGAGAGAGAGAGAAGAGAGAGAGAGAGACCGAGAGAGAGAGAGAGAGAGAGAGAGAGAGAGGAGGAGGAGAGAGAGACTGAGAGAGCGAGGGAGAGAGAGAGACGGTTCATCCAGTCACCTGCCAACATGTTTTTTTTTAAAGTGCCTTTTCTTACAGGTTTTCAATGACGGCTTACAAATGTGTCTGTGTAACACACTATCTGGTCAGGTTAGGACATTCACACTCTACTCACTGCTTATTGGTCTTCCCAATCTCCATCAAACTAGTAACTTCCACCTGGGTCGACCAACCAGAAGCCTCGAGGTGAGTGGACCGGTACTTCTCCTCAGACATGCTCTGGAGAATACGGTAGATAACAAAAACATCCCAGTGTTACCTCATTTGATCAGAAAGCACTGTTGACATCTATAGCTTTAAATGAATCCCACACTGTCATGATAAGTCCAAAATAATGAGCTGCATGGGTTGCTTGTGTATCAGATAAGTACGCTGCTGATAGAAGATCAAAATCGTTTCAATCTGCTTTAATAGATTCCATCAGACAACAGGGTCTATTACATTTATCTGAGCTCCTTGTTGCAAAGTATTATTTCATTATATTATTACTTTATGTATTGTGTCGATGGCAGAAGACGGTGTTGATAATCTTGTTTTACTTTCCATTAATAGGTAACTATGTTTACATTTAAGGCACAATATACATCTACAATATAAAGAGGAGACAGAAGCCAAAGCCTGCTGGTTCAGCCCAGTAAACTGCATCTCAAGAACTTTCTATAGGACATGGGTGTGAGAAAAAAGGTCAGGCAAAGTATTATGATCTTTTTGTGGTCAGCCAGTTAATCCCCTTGGTCAATCCTTTTTCACAGAGCAGCTCTGATACGGGTCAGGATCTTTCTGTACAGGTGTAAGGCAACACGCAATAGTGTTATATGATTTCCTGCCTTTACTACGGCCTATCTTACACACTAAGCAGACTAAGAGCAGGAACCCTCCTGAATCAGGAGCACGAAACCTAAAACATGGATGAAAGCACTAATTCAGTCGCAGTAGTTTCTGCTTCTTTTGACGGACTGGTTCCGTACCGGACTGGACTGGACTGGAAACGTTGTAGTGTGGACAAGGCTCCTTGTTACATTACATGACATTACAGTCATTTAGCAGACGCTTTTATCCCAAAGCGACTTACAATTCAGATTCTATCACATTTCTACACCGTAGGCACAGCTATGGGAGCAATTTTGGGGTTAAGTGTCTTGCTCAAGGACACATCGACATGCGACTAGCAGAGCCGGAGCCGGGGATCGAACCGCCGATCCTCTGATCGAAGGCCCTGCTATCCACTAGCCACAGTAGCCCCACTTGTAAACTTGCCTGCCAGGGGGGCAGCGTGCTGTGGAAAAGGGTGTTTCTCCCCCATCAGGGAATTGAACCCGCGGGGTCTCCGCGTGAGAGGTGGTGATACTACTAACAAGGATGAAAATAATACTTGGTCACATGACCAAACATAAAAAAGGAAGTGGAGCTTGTGAGTCAAACAAACCTGAATTAGGATTCTACAATGATCCACATACATGTCTGACATTTTGAATAGATTCTGAAGTGTTTGGCTTGAGCTCAATGACGTAATCATTAATAAACACTGGAGGAAATATCAGCAGCTACTTACGGTAGCGGCTGATATCAAATATGCCCCAAACATTGATACAATCAATGATATTCTCATAACAGGTTGATGTTTTATTGCTCTGTCTCCCATTCATGGTCTCTCTAATAGCAGTTTGCCACAGCAAGGAAAGGTGGGACTGTTTGAAACAAATGGTTTGCAATAGACGTGCTCATGCTAAAACAATCTGAAACAATAAATATTGTGTAGTTCAGAGAACAGACAGCAACAGACACAGTGAACTGTTGTAGCTTCTCTCTCTCTCTGTCATACACTGCCCTCTAGTGGGTTCAGTTAAAGACTGAGCAACAAGGATTAATGAAGAGATAAAATGAGTGAACAGACAATGAAAATGAAAAGATGAACACAAAAAAGAACCTAGACCGTGTGTGTGTGTGTGGTGTGTGTGTGTGTGGTGTGTGTGTGTGTGTGTGTGTGTGTGTGTGTGTGTGTGTGTGTGTGTGTGTGTGTGTGTGTGTGTGTGTGTGTCACACCTACCTGCAGGTTGTCTGTCTGACTGACGTAAAGTTTCAGATTAAAGTAGTCCGGTTTGTTTTCCTGCCAAAGCTAAAAGACAAACACAGACAAACTTCAGTGTTTCAGTGGTTCTGTGATGCATTATGTCTCATTCAAACACAGTGATATTTGGGATAAAAATGCAACATATATTCCTTTGGTTTCTGGTATAGGAGAGGTAAAGTTACAACCAGCCACAAGATGGCGTGAAATACAACAAACAAAACGTCTGTTACTCAATATCACTATAAAAACCTGAAAGTGTTCATTTCTATTGTTTATAAAATATATTATCTGTTCTGCTGCTGACTGTTTCAGGAGAAGTAAAGAAGTTATTTGCCACAAGTGAGTTGGAGTTATGCAGAGATCGATACTTTAGGAGTGTTTTGTAATTTGATCAATCCATATTTCTATATAAACTTTTAACTGTTAATGAGTATTTAAAAGCACAAGTGCCAAAGTCACGACTCCCCTGCTAATCTGCAGCCTTTTGCGCTTTTTAAACCCTTCTGACCCTTTCCCTTCACCTTAAACCCAGAAAACTTTCTTTGACCCGAGTAAGCTAAGAGCAAAACCAATAAGAGCAGAAACCACACACTGGAAATGGAAGGTTGCTAGTCCCAGATGTCTGTACTCCAATAGATTATCTTTGCTGGTAAACTGGCTTAAGTCACAGTAAAAGCAGAGCATGTGCAGACATTTTGAGGAGCAGTGATAAAAAAAAATTTAAAAGCCAAATAACTACAAAAGTCCTTTGTGAAAGTGAAATCTTTTTGACACAATATTGACATTTAATTAAGCACACAAACAAACTGGTGAAAACAATTACCAAACTTTATCATGAACCACAGTTTAGCTCCACGTGTTTTAATCATTATAGCTTGTTAGACGTTGTCCTGACCTTGTGATGAAGAGCAACACAGCAGTTCAGCAAAACCAGTAGAAGGACTGGAGCTCCTGCAGACCCACACAAAGTACAACCTCTGCAACCTGAAACCCGTCCAGCCGTCACTGAGTGTGTAGAGCAGGGAGGCGGGGAAAGAAGAGAAGAAGAAACAAATTAACGCTTGCTCCAGAATTCTGGTTCAATTTATCAGTTTTTTTTTTTTTCAATGAACCACAGTAGAGAGCGTGCAGCACGCAGGCGAACGGCGTGACTCCTATTCACCACCCGCGACACAAACACTGACGTCGTAGTTGAACACTTCCTCTGATAGGACTTCCAAAGGGACCAATCAATGTAAAGCCTGAACGCACAGTGGGGACAAAAACACAAACACACATTAGCAGATAAACATCCTGCATTTGAAATCAGACAGTCTGGGTGCAGCTTGTCTGACCCCACAAACACACACACACACGCACACACGTCATCTCTACAACAGCTGCTC
>JAVDOI010000134.1:0-205000 GCA_032191485.1 Leptoclinus maculatus
GTGTAGACAAAAATAAAAACGAAGTTCCTCCTCAGCTGGTGAGCGCCGATGTGTGATCATCTACAAGTCCTCCAGCTCAGTTAAACTAGTTTAGCTAGCTAGCTAGCTGAAAACGTTAGCTTAGCTAACGTTTAGCTAGCTTCAAAGTTATATTTTAAGCTAGCTTAGCTAGCTAGCTAGCTTAAAACGTTAGCTTAGCTAAATGTCTCGACGCTAAAAACACTCAAAGTGTTTAAATCTCACATTTTCCATGATGGAAGTCAGTTGTGTCTCTTCCGCCAGTCTCTGTGAGTCTAGTTCTTGTCAGGATGTACCAAGTCGTCAGTAGAAGCGACAGGTCGTTGGGTGAAAGTTGAGAAGACACTTTTCTTGACCGTTTGAGGCGTTGTGTATGTTTAAATGATGATCGTATATTAATGAAGCACTGAGACGTAACCTAGCAACTATGGAATCCTTCACGTCCATTTTGTTTTCACAGTCAAGTCTATATATACATAATTGTTGTATATTTACATATTATGTATGCATATTTGGGTTTTTATTACAGGATATTATTATTGCTTTTGTCTCAGTTATCATATCGATAACCTCTTCATGCAAAGAGCCAAACTGATGACTTTTAAACACAAAGTGGTAATCTACATAAAAAATGTAACTCTGAAACAGTTTATGAAGTTTATTAATAACTTCATCACCACTGTCATACATCTTAAATGTAGGGGAACACAATATGGTTAAAAATAAAAGGCGTATTTGTAGGTTTTTGTGTAAATGATGTCATCAACAGATTATTTCCATCACCCTGTTTTTAAATGTTACTCTTTTTAGAGACAGTACGGTGCTGCTCACTCACTGGTTTGTAATTTTTTTTAAACAAATTTAGATTTAGTCTTAGTCTATTAACTAAAATGTATCAGTACTATAGAAAACTATAGTTTTATGTACCCTTTTTATAACCCTTAAAAAGAGATTCATGAAGCCTCATGAATTTTAAACAAAGAAACAACTCAACCTCATCAACTTGTGCTGCTGCTGGAACTCTTGTCTGGCTGAAGGAGGAGGACAGCATACACACACCTGTTCACTTCATCAATCTCTATTTATTTCAACAACAGTGTGCTGAATCAAAAGCCCAACGTTAAATTAATATAAAATGGTGAAAAAACTACAAACAAGTATTCCCACTAAACCCACTGACAGGAACACTCTGATTAATGCAAGCAGATTTAATCCAAGACCACTGAAAGAAGGTCTTCCTTTAAGACAACTACAGATTGTGAAGAATTGCAAGAGACTTTGATATAAAATCAGTGGATCTTAAAAACAAAAACAAGTTCCAAACAAACGAGTTTCCTCCTCAATAGACTGATTGTTCTTACAACAAGACCAGAGAAAGATTCAGAATCTTTACTGAAGCCAGCCAGAAAAAAAAAGGTGACAAGTTAATGCAGGTGATCCATGTGATGCCTTGATTAACAGTGATGAGATTATCCTATAGGATGCCTTGTTATAAGGCTTTATAGATACATTATAATGGTTATGATTGTGCTGATAAAGCATTGAAGACATGAATTTCATAAGACATGATGATGATGAAAGACATGATGATTTATTATTTTACAGTGATAAACATAACCATTTTTAACCAATAAATAATTCGTATCAACTCATTTATCAGAAAGTAAAAAGTAAGTAAATATATCTGCTGGTAAACTGAAGTAAAAAACATTAAAAAACTGACTATGATCTCTAATATGAACATGCCTGTTTTATGTTAACTCTTGTGGACACAAACGACTGATCTGATGACTGCAGAGAATGATGGACATTTATTGAGCAACAGTGAAAAGGTTTACACGTACACAGTAACAGAGCGAGTTAACTGGCCGTCTCTGCATCCTTCAGACTTCCACTAATCTGGCGGTGGTGGAACTGAGACAGGGAGGGGCACTCCCAGTTTGGAAGAGGAGCAGCAGGAGTCGGTGGTGAATGTGCAGGATGTGGAGGAGGAAGGAGCATCTCTGGTACACAGCTCTGGAAGAAGGGATCGTCCTCATCGGCTCTCGATCAGCTCCTGGTGGATCTGGATGTCTGTGAAGTCCAACAGGGTCTGGAGGAAACCACAAAGAACATGTGTTGTATTGAAATAACACGCATCACCAACCCTCCATTAAAACAATCAGAGGTACTGAAGAAGCACGGCTACACACTGAGACACTACCAAATATCTCACACTGCTGAACATCCGGCTGACTAACTCTACCTTGAGTTGAGTGGGAGGAAGAAGAGCTCTCTCTGGTCCATGAAGTTCAGCATCACAGTCAGTCAACGTGTGGAAATAGCTGTGAGGAGAAGAAGGATGTAAACAGAATGTAAACAGAAAGGCAGCTTTACTTCATCAGCCCAGACATGTTATTATGACACAGCTATGTTTCTGTTTGTTATCTGAGAGGTGATATTTCCGAGTGTGTCTCTGGTCCCTGCTGTTCCTCTATGGTCTTCACATGGCGATAGGAGTGGAGGCAGCAGTGCAGGTTGATGGAGGAGGCTTCAGGTGGAGCTCGAGTCATCTGGCAGCGTCTTCAGGTGGAGGCCGAGGTTGATGGCTGCAGGTGAAGGTTCAGGTGGCAGGTGTCTGCGAGGATCTGCAGGTGGAGGCAGTGGTAATGGTTGTTGGTAGAGCCTGTAGGTGGAGATTAAGATGGCAGCTGACAGGTGGAGGTTGCACCTGCAGCTGCACCTGCAGGTTGCTGGCAGAGGCTGTAGGTGGAGGCGTGACATAAGCTGTCTGCCAGCAACCTGCAGGTGGAGGCTGCACCTGCAGTTTACTGAGAGAGGCTGTAGGTGGAGGCGTGACATAAGCTGTCTGCCAGTAACCTGTAGGTGGAGGCGGCACCTGCAGGTTGCTGGCAGAGGCTGTAGGTGGAGGCATGACTTAAGCTGTCTGCCAGTAACCTGTAGGTGGAGGCGGCACCTGCAGGTTGCTGGCAGAGGCTGTAGGTGGAGGCATGACTTAAGCTGTCTGCCAGAATCTGCGGGTGGAGGCGGCACCTGTAGGTTGCTGGCAGAAGTTGCTGGCAGAGGCTGTAGGTGGAGGCGTGGCCTAAACTGTCTGCCAGTAACCTGCAGGTGGAGGCGGCAACTGCAGGTTGCCGGCAGAGGCTGTAGGTGGAGGCGTGACCTAAGCTGTCTGCCAGAATCTGCAGGTGGAGGCTGCACCTGCAGGTTACTGAGAGAGGCTTTAGGTGGAGGCATGACCTAAGCTGCCTGCCAGTAACGTGTAGGTGGAGGCGGCACCTGCAGGTTGCCGGCAGAGGCTGTAGGTGGAGGCATGACTTAAGCTGTTTGCCAGAATCTGCAGGTGGAGGCGGCACCAGTAGGTTGCTGGCAGAAGTTGCTGGCAGAGGCTGTAGGTGGAGACGTGACCTAAGCTGTCTGCCAGAATCTGCAGGTCGAGGCGGCACCTGCAGGTTGCTGGCAGAGGCTGTAGGTGGAGGCGTGACGTAAGCTGTCTGCCAGCAACCTGCAGGTGGAGGCTGCACCTGCAGGTTACTGACAGAGGCTGTAGGTGGAGGCGTGACATAAGCTGTCTGCCAGAATCTGCAGGTGGAGGCTGCACCTGCAGGTTACTGAGAGAGGCTTTAGGTGGAGGCATGACCTAAGCTGCCTGCCAGTAACCTGTAGGTGGAGGCGGCACCTGCAGGTTGCCGGCAGAGGCTGTAGGTGGAGGCATGACTTAAGCTGTTTGCCAGAATCTGCAGGTGGAGGCGGCACCTGCAGGTTGCTGGCAGAGGCTGTAGGTGGAGGCATGACTTAAGCTGTCTGCCAGAATCTGCAGGTGGAGGCGGCACCTGTAGGTTGCTGGCGGAAGTTGCTGGCAGAGGCTGTAGGTGGAGACGTGACCTAAGCTGTCTGCCAGTAACCTGCAGGTGGAGGCGGCAACTGCAGGTTGCCGGCAGAGGCTGTAGGTGGAGGCGTGACCTAAGCTGTCTGCCAGAATCTGCAGGTGGAGGCTGCACCTGCAGGTTACTGAGAGAGGCTTTAGGTGGAGGCATGACCTAATCTGCCTGCCAGTAACCTGTAGGTGGAGGCGGCACCTGCAGGTTGCCGGCAGAGGCTGTAGGTGGAGGCATGACTTAAGCTGTTTGCCAGAATCTGCAGGTGGAGGCGGCACCTGCAGGTTACTGACAGAGGCTGTAGGTGGAGGCGTGACATAAGCTGTCTGCCAGAATCTGCAGGTGGAGGCGGCACCTGCAGGTTGCTGGCAGAAGTTGCTGGCAGAGGCTGTAGGTGGAGGCGTGGCCTAAGCTGTCTGCCAATAACCTGCAGGTGGAGGCGGCAACTGCAGGTTGCCGGCAGAGGCTGTAGGTGGAGGCGTGACATAAGCTGTCTGCCAGCAACCTGCAGGTGGAGGCTGCACCTGCAGGTTACTGACAGAGTATGTAGGTGGAGGCGTGACATAAGCTGTCTGCCAGAATCTGCAGGTGGAGGCGGCACCTGCAGGTTGCTGGCAGAGGCTGTCGGTGGAGGCGTGACATAAGCTGTCTGCCAGCAACCTGCAGGTGGAGGCTGCACCTGCAGGTATCTGACAGAGGCTGTAGGTGGAGGCGTGACATAAGCTGTCTGCCAGAATCTGCAGGTGGAGGCGGCACCTGTAGGTTGCTGGCAGAGGCTGTAGGTGGAGGCATGACTTAAGCTGTTTGCCAGAATCTGCAGGTGGAGGCGGCACCTGCAGGTTACTGACAGAGGCTGTAGGTGGAGGCGTGACATAAGCTGTCTGCCAGAATCTGCAGGTGGAGGCGGCACCTGCAGGTTACTGGCAGAAGTTGCTGGCAGAGGCTGTAGGTGGAGACTTGACCTAAGCTGTCTGCCAGTAACCTGTAGGTGGAGGCGGCACCTGCAGGTTGCTGGCAGAGGCTGTAGGTGGAGGCGTGACCTAAGCTGTCTGCCAGAATCTGCAGGTGGAGGCTGCACCTGCTGGTTACTGAGAGAGGCTTTAGGTGGAGGCATGACCTAAGCTGCCTGCCAGTAACCTGTAGGTGGAGGCGGCACCTGCAGGTTGCTGTCAGAAGTTGCTGGCAGAGGCTGTAGGTGGAGACTTGACCTAAGCTGTCTGCCAGTAACCTGTAGGTGGAGGCGGCACCTGCAGGTTGCTGGCAGAGGCTGTAGGTGGAGGCATGACTTAAGCTGTCTGCCAGAATCTGTAGGTGGAGGCGGCACCTGCAGGTTGCTGGCAGAGGCTGTAGGTGGAGGCATGACTTAAGCTGTTTGCCAGAATCTGCAGGTGGAGGCGGCACCTGTAGGCTGCTGGCAGAAGTTGCTGGCAGAGGCTGTAGGTGGAGACGTGACCTAAGCTGTCTGCCAGAATCTGCAGGTGGAGGCGGCACCTGCAGGTTGCTGGCAGAGGCTGTAGGTGGAGGCGTGACATAAGCTGTCTGCCAGCAACCTGCAGGTGGAGGCTGCACCTGCAGGTTACTGACAGAGGCTGTAGGTGGAGGCGTGACATAAGCTGTCTGCCAGAATCTGCAGGTGGAGGCGGCACCTGCAGGTTGCTGGCAGAAGTTGCTGGCAGAGGCTGTAGGTGGAGGCGTGGCCTAAGCTGTCTGCCAATAACCTGCAGGTGGAGGCGGCAACTGCAGGTTGCCGGCAGAGGCTGTAGGTGGAGGCGTGACCTAAGCTGTCTGCCAGAATCTGCAGGTGGAGGCGGCACCTGCAGGTTGCTGGCAGAGGCTGTAGGTGGAGGCGTGACATAAGCTGTCTGCCAGCAGCCTGCAGGTGGAGGCTGCACCTGCAGGTTACTGACAGAGGCTGTAGATGGAGGCGTGACATAAGCTGTCTGCCAGAATCTGCAGGTGGAGGCGGCACCTGCAGGTTGCTGGCAGAAGTTGCTGGCAGAGGCTGTAGGTGGAGGCGTGGCCTAAGCTGTCTGCCAATAACCTGCAGGTGGAGGCGGCAACTGCAGGTTGCCGGCAGAGGCTGTAGGTGGAGGCGTGACATAAGCTGTCTGCCAGCAACCTGCAGGTGGAGGCTGCACCTGCAGGTTACTGACAGAGTATGTAGGTGGAGGCGTGACATAAGCTGTCTGCCAGAATCTGCAGGTGGAGGCGGCACCTGCAGGTTGCTGGCAGAGGCTGTCGGTGGAGGCGTGACATAAGCTGTCTGCCAGCAACCTGCAGGTGGAGGCTGCACCTGCAGGTATCTGACAGAGGCTGTAGGTGGAGGCGTGACATAAGCTGTCTGCCAGAATCTGCAGGTGGAGGCGGCACCTGCAGGTTGCTGGCAGAAGTTGCTGGCAGAGGCTGTAGGTGGAGACTTGACCTAAGCTGTCTGCCAGTAACCGGTAGGTGGAGGCGGTACCTGCAGGTTGCTGGCAGAGGCTGTAGGTGGAGGCATGACTTAAGCTGTCTGCCAGAATCTGCAGGTGGAGGCGGCACCTGTAGGTTGCTGGCAGAAGTTGCTGGCAGAGGCTGTAGGTGGAGACGTGACCTAAGCTGTCTGCCAGTAACCTGCAGGTGGAGGCGGCAACTGCAGGTTGCCGGCAGAGGCTGTAGGTGGAGGCGTGACCTAAGCTGTCTGCCAGAATCTGCAGGTGGAGGCTGCACCTGAAGGTTACTGAGAGAGGCTTTAGGTGGAGGCATGACCTAAGCTGCCTGCCAGTAACCTGTAGGTGGAGGCGGCACCTGCAGGTTGCCGGCAGAGGCTGTAGGTGGAGGCATGACTTAAGCTGTTTGCCAGAATCTGCAGGTGGAGGCGGCACCTGCAGGTTACTGACAGAGGCTGTAGGTGGAGGCGTAACATAAGCTGTCTGCCAGAATCTGCAGGTGGAGGCGGCACCTGCAGGTTACTGGCAGAAGTTGCTGGCAGAGGCTGTAGGTGGAGACTTGACCTAAGCTGTCTGCCAGTAACCTGTAGGTGGAGGCGGCACCTGCAGGTTGCTGGCAGAGGCTGTAGGTGGAGGCGTGACCTAAGCTGTCTGCCAGAATCTGCAGGTGGAGGCTGCACCTGCTGGTTACTGAGAGAGGCTTTAGGTGGAGGCATGACCTAAGCTGCCTGCCAGTAACCTGTAGGTGGAGGCGGCACCTGCAGGTTGCTGGCAGAAGTTGCTGGCAGAGGCTGTAGGTGGAGACTTGACCTAAGCTGTCTGCCAGTAACCTGTAGGTGGAGGCGGCACCTGCAGGTTGCTGGCAGAGGCTGTAGGTGGAGGCATGACTTAAGCTGTCTGCCAGAATCTGTAGGTGGAGGCGGCACCTGCAGGTTGCTGGCAGAGGCTGTAGGTGGAGGCATGACTTAAGCTGTTTGCCAGAATCTGCAGGTGGAGGCGGCACCTGTAGGCTGCTGGCAGAAGTTGCTGGCAGAGGCTGTAGGTGGAGACGTGACCTAAGCTGTCTGCCAGAATCTGCAGGTGGAGGCGGCACCTGCAGGTTGCTGGCAGAGGCTGTAGGTGGAGGCGTGACATAAGCTGTCTGCCAGCAACCTGCAGGTGGAGGCTGCACCTGCAGGTTACTGACAGAGGCTGTAGGTGGAGGCGTGACATAAGCTGTCTGCCAGAATCTGCAGGTGGAGGCGGCACCTGCAGGTTGCTGGCAGAAGTTGCTGGCAGAGGCTGTAGGTGGAGGCGTGGCCTAAGCTGTCTGCCAATAACCTGCAGGTGGAGGCGGCAACTGCAGGTTGCCGGCAGAGGCTGTAGGTGGAGGCGTGACCTAAGCTGTCTGCCAGAATCTGCAGGTGGAGGCGGCACCTGCAGGTTGCTGGCAGAGGCTGTAGGTGGAGGCGTGACATAAGCTGTCTGCCAGCAGCCTGCAGGTGGAGGCTGCACCTGCAGGTTACTGACAGAGGCTGTAGGTGGAGGCGTGACATAAGCTGTCTGCCAGAATCTGCAGGTGGAGGCGGCACCTGCAGGTTGCTGGCAGAAGTTGCTGGCAGAGGCTGTAGGTGGAGGCGTGGCCTAAGCTGTCTGCCAATAACCTGCAGGTGGAGGCGGCAACTGCAGGTTGCCGGCAGAGGCTGTAGGTGGAGGCGTGACATAAGCTGTCTGCCAGCAACCTGCAGGTGGAGGCTGCACCTGCAGGTTACTGACAGAGTATGTAGGTGGAGGCATGACATAAGCTGTCTGCCAGAATCTGCAGGTGGAGGCGGCACCTGCAGGTTGCTGGCAGAAGTTGCTGGCAGAGGCTGTAGGTGGAGACTTGACCTAAGCTGTCTGCCAGTAACCTGTAGGTGGAGGCGGCACCTGCAGGTTGCTGGCAGAGGCTGTAGGTGGAGGCGTGACCTAAGCTGTCTGCCAGAATCTGCAGGTGGAGGCTGCACCTGCTGGTTACTGAGAGAGGCTTTAGGTGGAGGCATGACCTAAGCTGCCTGCCAGTAACCTGTAGGTGGAGGCGGCACCTGCAGGTTGCTGGCAGAAGTTGCTGGCAGAGGCTGTAGGTGGAGACTTGACCTAAGCTGTCTGCCAGTAACCTGTAGGTGGAGGCGGCACCTGCAGGTTGCTGGCAGAGGCTGTAGGTGGAGGCATGACTTAAGCTGTCTGCCAGAATCTGTAGGTGGAGGCGGCACCTGTAGGCTGCTGGCAGAAGTTGCTGGCAGAGGCTGTAGGTGGAGACGTGACCTAAGCTGTCTGCCAGAATCTGCAGGTGGAGGCGGCACCTGCAGGTTGCTGGCAGAGGCTGTAGGTGGAGGCGTGACCTAAGCTGTCTGCCAGAATCTGCAGGTGGAGGCGGCACCTGCAGGTTGCTGGCAGAGGCTGTAGGTGGAGGCGTGACCTAAGCTGTCTGCCAGAATCTGCAGGTGGAGGCGGCACCTGCAGGTTGCTGGCAGAGGCTGTAGGTGGAGGCGTGACATAAGCTGTCTGCCAGCAGCCTGCAGGTGGAGGCTGCACCTGCAGGTTACTGACAGAGGCTGTAGGTGGAGGCGTGACATAAGCTGTCTGCCAGAATCTGCAGGTGGAGGCGGCACCTGCAGGTTGCTGGCAGAAGTTGCTGGCAGAGGCTGTAGGTGGAGGCGTGGCCTAAGCTGTCTGCCAATAACCTGCAGGTGGAGGCGGCAACTGCAGGTTGCCGGCAGAGGCTGTAGGTGGAGGCGTGACATAAGCTGTCTGCCAGCAACCTGCAGGTGGAGGCTGCACCTGCAGGTTACTGACAGAGTATGTAGGTGGAGGCGTGACATAAGCTGTCTGCCAGCAACCTGCAGGTGGAGGCTGCACCTGCAGGTATCTGACAGAGGCTGTAGGTGGAGGCGTGACATAAGCTGTCTGCCAGAATCTGCAGGTGGAGGCGGCACCTGCAGGTTGCTGGCAGAAGTTGCTGGCAGAGGCTGTAGGTGGAGACTTGACCTAAGCTGTCTGCCAGTAACCTGTAGGTGGAGGCGGCACCTGCAGGTTGCTGGCAGAGGCTGTAGGTGGAGGCATGACTTAAGCTGTCTGCCAGAATCTGCAGGTGGAGGCGGCACCTGTAGGTTGCTGGCAGAAGTTGCTGGCAGAGGCTGTAGGTGGAGACGTGACCTAAGCTGTCTGCCAGTAACCTGCAGGTGGAGGCGGCAACTGCAGGTTGCCGGCAGAGGCTGTAGGTGGAGGCGTGACCTAAGCTGTCTGCCAGAATCTGCAGGTGGAGGCTGCACCTGAAGGTTACTGAGAGAGGCTTTAGGTGGAGGCATGACCTAAGCTGCCTGCCAGTAACCTGTAGGTGGAGGCGGCACCTGCAGGTTGCCGGCAGAGGCTGTAGGTGGAGGCATGACTTAAGCTGTTTGCCAGAATCTGCAGGTGGAGGCGGCACCTGCAGGTTACTGACAGAGGCTGTAGGTGGAGGCGTGACATAAGCTGTCTGCCAGTAACCTGTAGGTGGAGGCGGCACCTGCTGGTTACTGAGAGAGGCTTTAGGTGGAGGCATGACCTAAGCTGCCTGCCAGTAACCTGTAGGTGGAGGCGGCACCTGCAGGTTGCTGGCAGAAGTTGCTGGCAGAGGCTGTAGGTGGAGACTTGACCTAAGCTGTCTGCCAGTAACCTGTAGGTGGAGGCGGCACCTGCAGGTTGCTGGCAGAGGCTGTAGGTGGAGGCATGACTTAAGCTGTCTGCCAGAATCTGTAGGTGGAGGCGGCACCTGCAGGTTGCTGGCAGAGGCTGTAGGTGGAGGCATGACTTAAGCTGTTTGCCAGAATCTGCAGGTGGAGGCGGCACCTGTAGGCTGCTGGCAGAAGTTGCTGGCAGAGGCTGTAGGTGGAGACGTGACCTAAGCTGTCTGCCAGAATCTGCAGGTGGAGGCTGCACCTGCAGGTTGCTGGCAGAAGTTGCTGGCAGAGGCTGTAGGTGGAGGCGTGGCCTAAGCTGTCTGCCAATAACCTGCAGGTGGAGGCGGCAACTGCAGGTTGCCGGCAGAGGCTGTAGGTGGAGGCGTGACCTAAGCTGTCTGCCAGAATCTGCAGGTGGAGGCGGCACCTGCAGGTTGCTGGCAGAGGCTGTAGGTGGAGGCGTGACATAAGCTGTCTGCCAGCAGCCTGCAGGTGGAGGCTGCACCTGCAGGTTACTGACAGAGGCTGTAGGTGGAGGCGTGACATAAGCTGTCTGCCAGAATCTGCAGGTGGAGGCGGCACCTGCAGGTTGCTGGCAGAAGTTGCTGGCAGAGGCTGTAGGTGGAGGCGTGGCCTAAGCTGTCTGCCAATAACCTGCAGGTGGAGGCGGCAACTGCAGGTTGCCGGCAGAGGCTGTAGGTGGAGGCGTGACATAAGCTGTCTGCCAGCAACCTGCAGGTGGAGGCTGCACCTGCAGGTTACTGACAGAGTATGTAGGTGGAGGCGTGACATAAGCTGTCTGCCAGAATCTGCAGGTGGAGGCGGCACCTGCAGGTTGCTGGCAGAAGTTGCTGGCAGAGGCTGTAGGTGGAGACTTGACCTAAGCTGTCTGCCAGTAACCTGTAGGTGGAGGCGGCACCTGCAGGTTGCTGGCAGAGGCTGTAGGTGGAGGCATGACTTAAGCTGTCTGCCAGAATCTGCAGGTGGAGGCGGCACCTGCAGGTTGCTGGCAGAAGTTGCTGGCAGAGGCTGTAGGTGGAGACTTGACCTAAGCTGTCTGCCAGTAACCTGTAGGTGGAGGCGGTACCTGCAGGTTGCTGGCAGAGGCTGTAGGTGGAGGCATGACTTAAGCTGTCTGCCAGAATCTGCAGGTGGAGGCGGCACCTGTAGGTTGCTGGCAGAAGTTGCTGGCAGAGGCTGTAGGTGGAGACGTGACCTAAGCTGTCTGCCAGTAACCTGCAGGTGGAGGCGGCAACTGCAGGTTGCCGGCAGAGGCTGTAGGTGGAGGCGTGACCTAAGCTGTCTGCCAGAATCTGCAGGTGGAGGCTGCACCTGAAGGTTACTGAGAGAGGCTTTAGGTGGAGGCATGACCTAAGCTGCCTGCCAGTAACCTGTAGGTGGAGGCGGCACCTGCAGGTTGCCGGCAGAGGCTGTAGGTGGAGGCATGACTTAAGCTGTTTGCCAGAATCTGCAGGTGGAGGCGGCACCTGCAGGTTACTGACAGAGGCTGTAGGTGGAGGCGTAACATAAGCTGTCTGCCAGAATCTGCAGGTGGAGGCGGCACCTGCAGGTTACTGGCAGAAGTTGCTGGCAGAGGCTGTAGGTGGAGACTTGACCTAAGCTGTCTGCCAGTAACCTGTAGGTGGAGGCGGCACCTGCAGGTTGCTGGCAGAGGCTGTAGGTGGAGGCGTGACCTAAGCTGTCTGCCAGAATCTGCAGGTGGAGGCTGCACCTGCTGGTTACTGAGAGAGGCTTTAGGTGGAGGCATGACCTAAGCTGCCTGCCAGTAACCTGTAGGTGGAGGCGGCACCTGCAGGTTGCTGGCAGAAGTTGCTGGCAGAGGCTGTAGGTGGAGACTTGACCTAAGCTGTCTGCCAGTAACCTGTAGGTGGAGGCGGCACCTGCAGGTTGCTGGCAGAGGCTGTAGGTGGAGGCATGACTTAAGCTGTCTGCCAGAATCTGTAGGTGGAGGCGGCACCTGCAGGTTGCTGGCAGAGGCTGTAGGTGGAGGCATGACTTAAGCTGTTTGCCAGAATCTGCAGGTGGAGGCGGCACCTGTAGGCTGCTGGCAGAAGTTGCTGGCAGAGGCTGTAGGTGGAGACGTGACCTAAGCTGTCTGCCAGAATCTGCAGGTGGAGGCGGCACCTGCAGGTTGCTGGCAGAGGCTGTAGGTGGAGGCGTGACATAAGCTGTCTGCCAGCAACCTGCAGGTGGAGGCTGCACCTGCAGGTTACTGACAGAGGCTGTAGGTGGAGGCGTGACATAAGCTGTCTGACAGAATCTGCAGGTGGAGGCGGCACCTGCAGGTTGCTGGCAGAAGTTGCTGGCAGAGGCTGTAGGTGGAGGCGTGGCCTAAGCTGTCTGCCAATAACCTGCAGGTGGAGGCGGCAACTGCAGGTTGCCGGCAGAGGCTGTAGGTGGAGGCGTGACCTAAGCTGTCTGCCAGAATCTGCAGGTGGAGGCGGCACCTGCAGGTTGCTGGCAGAGGCTGTAGGTGGAGGCGTGACATAAGCTGTCTGCCAGCAGCCTGCAGGTGGAGGCTGCACCTGCAGGTTACTGACAGAGGCTGTAGGTGGAGGCGTGACATAAGCTGTCTGCCAGAATCTGCAGGTGGAGGCGGCACCTGCAGGTTGCTGGCAGAAGTTGCTGGCAGAGGCTGTAGGTGGAGGCGTGGCCTAAGCTGTCTGCCAATAACCTGCAGGTGGAGGCGGCAACTGCAGGTTGCCGGCAGAGGCTGTAGGTGGAGGCGTGACATAAGCTGTCTGCCAGCAACCTGCAGGTGGAGGCTGCACCTGCAGGTTACTGACAGAGTATGTAGGTGGAGGCGTGACATAAGCTGTCTGCCAGAATCTGCAGGTGGAGGCGGCACCTGCAGGTTGCTGGCAGAAGTTGCTGGCAGAGGCTGTAGGTGGAGACTTGACCTAAGCTGTCTGCCAGTAACCTGTAGGTGGAGGCGGCACCTGCAGGTTGCTGGCAGAGGCTGTAGGTGGAGGCGTGACCTAAGCTGTCTGCCAGAATCTGCAGGTGGAGGCTGCACCTGCTGGTTACTGAGAGAGGCTTTAGGTGGAGGCATGACCTAAGCTGCCTGCCAGTAACCTGTAGGTGGAGGCGGCACCTGCAGGTTGCTGGCAGAAGTTGCTGGCAGAGGCTGTAGGTGGAGACTTGACCTAAGCTGTCTGCCAGTAACCTGTAGGTGGAGGCGGCACCTGCAGGTTGCTGGCAGAGGCTGTAGGTGGAGGCATGACTTAAGCTGTCTGCCAGAATCTGTAGGTGGAGGCGGCACCTGTAGGCTGCTGGCAGAAGTTGCTGGCAGAGGCTGTAGGTGGAGACGTGACCTAAGCTGTCTGCCAGAATCTGCAGGTGGAGGCGGCACCTGCAGGTTGCTGGCAGAGGCTGTAGGTGGAGGCGTGACCTAAGCTGTCTGCCAGAATCTGCAGGTGGAGGCGGCACCTGCAGGTTGCTGGCAGAGGCTGTAGGTGGAGGCGTGACCTAAGCTGTCTGCCAGAATCTGCAGGTGGAGGCGGCACCTGCAGGTTGCTGGCAGAGGCTGTAGGTGGAGGCGTGACATAAGCTGTCTGCCAGCAGCCTGCAGGTGGAGGCTGCACCTGCAGGTTACTGACAGAGGCTGTAGGTGGAGGCGTGACATAAGCTGTCTGCCAGAATCTGCAGGTGGAGGCGGCACCTGCAGGTTGCTGGCAGAAGTTGCTGGCAGAGGCTGTAGGTGGAGGCGTGGCCTAAGCTGTCTGCCAATAACCTGCAGGTGGAGGCGGCAACTGCAGGTTGCCGGCAGAGGCTGTAGGTGGAGGCGTGACATAAGCTGTCTGCCAGCAACCTGCAGGTGGAGGCTGCACCTGCAGGTTACTGACAGAGTATGTAGGTGGAGGCGTGACATAAGCTGTCTGCCAGCAACCTGCAGGTGGAGGCTGCACCTGCAGGTATCTGACAGAGGCTGTAGGTGGAGGCGTGACATAAGCTGTCTGCCAGAATCTGCAGGTGGAGGCGGCACCTGCAGGTTGCTGGCAGAAGTTGCTGGCAGAGGCTGTAGGTGGAGACTTGACCTAAGCTGTCTGCCAGTAACCTGTAGGTGGAGGCGGCACCTGCAGGTTGCTGGCAGAGGCTGTAGGTGGAGGCATGACTTAAGCTGTCTGCCAGAATCTGCAGGTGGAGGCGGCAACTGCAGGTTGCCGGCAGAGGCTGTAGGTGGAGGCGTGACCTAAGCTGTCTGCCAGAATCTGCAGGTGGAGGCTGCACCTGAAGGTTACTGAGAGAGGCTTTAGGTGGAGGCATGACCTAAGCTGCCTGCCAGTAACCTGTAGGTGGAGGCGGCACCTGCAGGTTGCCGGCAGAGGCTGTAGGTGGAGGCATGACTTAAGCTGTTTGCCAGAATCTGCAGGTGGAGGCGGCACCTGCAGGTTACTGACAGAGGCTGTAGGTGGAGGCGTGACATAAGCTGTCTGCCAGTAACCTGTAGGTGGAGGCGGCACCTGCTGGTTACTGAGAGAGGCTTTAGGTGGAGGCATGACCTAAGCTGCCTGCCAGTAACCTGTAGGTGGAGGCGGCACCTGCAGGTTGCTGGCAGAAGTTGCTGGCAGAGGCTGTAGGTGGAGACTTGACCTAAGCTGTCTGCCAGTAACCTGTAGGTGGAGGCGGCACCTGCAGGTTGCTGGCAGAGGCTGTAGGTGGAGGCATGACTTAAGCTGTCTGCCAGAATCTGTAGGTGGAGGCGGCACCTGCAGGTTGCTGGCAGAGGCTGTAGGTGGAGGCATGACTTAAGCTGTTTGCCAGAATCTGCAGGTGGAGGCGGCACCTGTAGGCTGCTGGCAGAAGTTGCTGGCAGAGGCTGTAGGTGGAGACGTGACCTAAGCTGTCTGCCAGAATCTGCAGGTGGAGGCGGCACCTGCAGGTTGCTGGCAGAGGCTGTAGGTGGAGGCGTGACATAAGCTGTCTGCCAGCAACCTGCAGGTGGAGGCTGCACCTGCAGGTTACTGACAGAGGCTGTAGGTGGAGGCGTGACATAAGCTGTCTGCCAGAATCTGCAGGTGGAGGCGGCACCTGCAGGTTGCTGGCAGAAGTTGCTGGCAGAGGCTGTAGGTGGAGGCGTGGCCTAAGCTGTCTGCCAATAACCTGCAGGTGGAGGCGGCAACTGCAGGTTGCCGGCAGAGGCTGTAGGTGGAGGCGTGACCTAAGCTGTCTGCCAGAATCTGCAGGTGGAGGCGGCACCTGCAGGTTGCTGGCAGAGGCTGTAGGTGGAGGCGTGACATAAGCTGTCTGCCAGCAGCCTGCAGGTGGAGGCTGCACCTGCAGGTTACTGACAGAGGCTGTAGGTGGAGGCGTGACATAAGCTGTCTGCCAGAATCTGCAGGTGGAGGCGGCACCTGCAGGTTGCTGGCAGAAGTTGCTGGCAGAGGCTGTAGGTGGAGGCGTGGCCTAAGCTGTCTGCCAATAACCTGCAGGTGGAGGCGGCAACTGCAGGTTGCCGGCAGAGGCTGTAGGTGGAGGCGTGACATAAGCTGTCTGCCAGCAACCTGCAGGTGGAGGCTGCACCTGCAGGTTACTGACAGAGTATGTAGGTGGAGGCGTGACATAAGCTGTCTGCCAGAATCTGCAGGTGGAGGCGGCACCTGCAGGTTGCTGGCAGAAGTTGCTGGCAGAGGCTGTAGGTGGAGACTTGACCTAAGCTGTCTGCCAGTAACCTGTAGGTGGAGGCGGCACCTGCAGGTTGCTGGCAGAGGCTGTAGGTGGAGGCATGACTTAAGCTGTCTGCCAGAATCTGCAGGTGGAGGCGGCACCTGTAGGTTGCTGGCAGAAGTTGCTGGCAGAGGCTGTAGGTGGAGACGTGACCTAAGCTGTCTGCAGGTGGAGGCGGCACCTGCAGGTTGCTGGCAGAAGTTGCTGGCAGAGGCTGTAGGTGGAGACTTGACCTAAGCTGTCTGCCAGTAACCTGTAGGTGGAGGCGGCACCTGCAGGTTGCTGGCAGAGGCTGTAGGTGGAGGCATGACTTAAGCTGTCTGCCAGAATCTGCAGGTGGAGGCGGCACCTGTAGGTTGCTGGCAGAAGTTGCTGGCAGAGGCTGTAGGTGGAGACGTGACCTAAGCTGTCTGCCAGTAACCTGCAGGTGGAGGCGGCAACTGCAGGTTGCCGGCAGAGGCTGTAGGTGGAGGCGTGACCTAAGCTGTCTGCCAGAATCTGCAGGTGGAGGCTGCACCTGCAGGTTACTGAGAGAGGCTTTAGGTGGAGGCATGACCTAAGCTGCCTGCCAGTAACCTGTAGGTGGAGGCGGCACCTGCAGGTTGCCGGCAGAGGCTGTAGGTGGAGGCATGACTTAAGCTGTTTGCCAGAATCTGCAGGTGGAGGCGGCACCTGCAGGTTACTGACAGAGGCTGTAGGTGGAGGCGTGACATAAGCTGTCTGCCAGAATCTGCAGGTGGAGGCGGCACCTGCAGGTTACTGAGAGAGGCTTTAGGTGGAGGCATGACCTAAGCTGCCTGCCAGTAACCTGTAGGTGGAGGCGGCACCTGCAGGTTGCTGGCAGAAGTTGCTGGCAGAGGCTGTAGGTGGAGACGTGACCTAAGCTGTCTGCCAGAATCTGCAGGTGGAGGCGGCACCTGCAGGTTGCTGGCAGAGGCTGTAGGTGGAGGCATGACTTAAGCTGTCTGCCAGAATCTGCAGGTGGAGGCGGCACCTGTAGGTTGCTGGCAGAAGTTGCTGGCAGAGGCTGTAGGTGGAGACGTGACCTAAGCTGTCTTCCAGAATCTGCAGGTGGAGGCGGCACCTGCAGGTTGCTGGCAGAGGCTGTCGGTGGAGGCGTGACATAAGCTGTCTGCCAGCAACCTGCAGGTGGAGGCTGCACCTGCAGGTATCTGACAGAGGCTGTAGGTGGAGGCGTGACATAAGCTGTCTGCCAGAATCTGCAGGTGGAGGCGGCACCTGCAGGTTGCTGGCAGAAGTTGCTGGCAGAGGCTGTAGGTGGAGACTTGACCTAAGCTGTCTGCCAGTAACCTGTAGGTGGAGGCGGCACCTGCAGGTTGCTGGCAGAGGCTGTAGGTGGAGGCATGACTTAAGCTGTCTGCCAGAATCTGCAGGTGGAGGCGGCACCTGTAGGTTGCTGGCAGAAGTTGCTGGCAGAGGCTGTAGGTGGAGACGTGACCTAAGCTGTCTGCCAGTAACCTGCAGGTGGAGGCGGCTACTGCAGGTTGCCGGCAGAGGCTGTAGGTGGAGGCGTGACCTAAGCTGTCTGCCAGAATCTGCAGGTGGAGGCTGCACCTGCAGGTTACTGAGAGAGGCTTTAGGTGGAGGCATGACCTAAGCTGCCTGCCAGTAACCTGTAGGTGGAGGCGGCACCTGCAGGTTGCCGGCAGAGGCTGTAGGTGGAGGCATGACTTAAGCTGTTTGCCAGTAACCTGTAGGTGGAGGCGGCACCTGCAGGTTGCTGGCAGAAGTTGCTGGCAGAGGCTGTAGGTGGAGACTTGACCTAAGCTGTCTGGCAGAAGTTGCTGGCAGAGGCTGTAGGTGGAGACTTGACCTAAGCTGTCTGCCAGTAACCTGTAGGTGGAGGCGGCACCTGCAGGTTGCTGGCAGAGGCTGTAGGTGGAGGCATGACTTAAGCTGTCTGCCAGAATCTGCAGGTGGAGGCGGCAACTGCAGGTTGCCGGCAGAGGCTGTAGGTGGAGGCGTGACCTAAGCTGTCTGCCAGAATCTGCAGGTGGAGGCTGCACCTGAAGGTTACTGAGAGAGGCTTTAGGTGGAGGCATGACCTAAGCTGCCTGCCAGTAACCTGTAGGTGGAGGCGGCACCTGCAGGTTGCCGGCAGAGGCTGTAGGTGGAGGCATGACTTAAGCTGTTTGCCAGAATCTGCAGGTGGAGGCGGCACCTGCAGGTTACTGACAGAGGCTGTAGGTGGAGGCGTGACATAAGCTGTCTGCCAGTAACCTGTAGGTGGAGGCGGCACCTGCTGGTTACTGAGAGAGGCTTTAGGTGGAGGCATGACCTAAGCTGCCTGCCAGTAACCTGTAGGTGGAGGCGGCACCTGCAGGTTGCTGGCAGAAGTTGCTGGCAGAGGCTGTAGGTGGAGACTTGACCTAAGCTGTCTGCCAGTAACCTGTAGGTGGAGGCGGCACCTGCAGGTTGCTGGCAGAGGCTGTAGGTGGAGGCATGACTTAAGCTGTCTGCCAGAATCTGTAGGTGGAGGCGGCACCTGCAGGTTGCTGGCAGAGGCTGTAGGTGGAGGCATGACTTAAGCTGTTTGCCAGAATCTGCAGGTGGAGGCGGCACCTGTAGGCTGCTGGCAGAAGTTGCTGGCAGAGGCTGTAGGTGGAGACGTGACCTAAGCTGTCTGCCAGAATCTGCAGGTGGAGGCGGCACCTGCAGGTTGCTGGCAGAGGCTGTAGGTGGAGGCGTGACATAAGCTGTCTGCCAGCAACCTGCAGGTGGAGGCTGCACCTGCAGGTTACTGACAGAGGCTGTAGGTGGAGGCGTGACATAAGCTGTCTGCCAGAATCTGCAGGTGGAGGCGGCACCTGCAGGTTGCTGGCAGAAGTTGCTGGCAGAGGCTGTAGGTGGAGGCGTGGCCTAAGCTGTCTGCCAATAACCTGCAGGTGGAGGCGGCAACTGCAGGTTGCCGGCAGAGGCTGTAGGTGGAGGCGTGACCTAAGCTGTCTGCCAGAATCTGCAGGTGGAGGCGGCACCTGCAGGTTGCTGGCAGAGGCTGTAGGTGGAGGCGTGACATAAGCTGTCTGCCAGCAGCCTGCAGGTGGAGGCTGCACCTGCAGGTTACTGACAGAGGCTGTAGGTGGAGGCGTGACATAAGCTGTCTGCCAGAATCTGCAGGTGGAGGCGGCACCTGCAGGTTGCTGGCAGAAGTTGCTGGCAGAGGCTGTAGGTGGAGGCGTGGCCTAAGCTGTCTGCCAATAACCTGCAGGTGGAGGCGGCAACTGCAGGTTGCCGGCAGAGGCTGTAGGTGGAGGCGTGACATAAGCTGTCTGCCAGCAACCTGCAGGTGGAGGCTGCACCTGCAGGTTACTGACAGAGTATGTAGGTGGAGGCGTGACATAAGCTGTCTGCCAGAATCTGCAGGTGGAGGCGGCACCTGCAGGTTGCTGGCAGAAGTTGCTGGCAGAGGCTGTAGGTGGAGACTTGACCTAAGCTGTCTGCCAGTAACCTGTAGGTGGAGGCGGCACCTGCAGGTTGCTGGCAGAGGCTGTAGGTGGAGGCATGACTTAAGCTGTCTGCCAGAATCTGCAGGTGGAGGCGGCACCTGTAGGTTGCTGGCAGAAGTTGCTGGCAGAGGCTGTAGGTGGAGACGTGACCTAAGCTGTCTGCAGGTGGAGGCGGCACCTGCAGGTTGCTGGCAGAAGTTGCTGGCAGAGGCTGTAGGTGGAGACTTGACCTAAGCTGTCTGCCAGTAACCTGTAGGTGGAGGCGGCACCTGCAGGTTGCTGGCAGAGGCTGTAGGTGGAGGCATGACTTAAGCTGTCTGCCAGAATCTGCAGGTGGAGGCGGCACCTGTAGGTTGCTGGCAGAAGTTGCTGGCAGAGGCTGTAGGTGGAGACGTGACCTAAGCTGTCTGCCAGTAACCTGCAGGTGGAGGCGGCAACTGCAGGTTGCCGGCAGAGGCTGTAGGTGGAGGCGTGACCTAAGCTGTCTGCCAGAATCTGCAGGTGGAGGCTGCACCTGCAGGTTACTGAGAGAGGCTTTAGGTGGAGGCATGACCTAAGCTGCCTGCCAGTAACCTGTAGGTGGAGGCGGCACCTGCAGGTTGCCGGCAGAGGCTGTAGGTGGAGGCATGACTTAAGCTGTTTGCCAGAATCTGCAGGTGGAGGCGGCACCTGCAGGTTACTGACAGAGGCTGTAGGTGGAGGCGTGACATAAGCTGTCTGCCAGAATCTGCAGGTGGAGGCGGCACCTGCAGGTTACTGAGAGAGGCTTTAGGTGGAGGCATGACCTAAGCTGCCTGCCAGTAACCTGTAGGTGGAGGCGGCACCTGCAGGTTGCTGGCAGAAGTTGCTGGCAGAGGCTGTAGGTGGAGACGTGACCTAAGCTGTCTGCCAGAATCTGCAGGTGGAGGCGGCACCTGCAGGTTGCTGGCAGAGGCTGTAGGTGGAGGCATGACTTAAGCTGTCTGCCAGAATCTGCAGGTGGAGGCGGCACCTGTAGGTTGCTGGCAGAAGTTGCTGGCAGAGGCTGTAGGTGGAGACGTGACCTAAGCTGTCTTCCAGAATCTGCAGGTGGAGGCGGCACCTGCAGGTATCTGACAGAGGCTGTAGGTGGAGGCGTGACATAAGCTGTCTGCCAGAATCTGCAGGTGGAGGCGGCACCTGCAGGTTGCTGGCAGAAGTTGCTGGCAGAGGCTGTAGGTGGAGACTTGACCTAAGCTGTCTGCCAGTAACCTGTAGGTGGAGGCGGCACCTGCAGGTTGCTGGCAGAGGCTGTCGGTGGAGGCGTGACATAAGCTGTCTGCCAGCAACCTGCAGGTGGAGGCTGCACCTGCAGGTATCTGACAGAGGCTGTAGGTGGAGGCGTGACATAAGCTGTCTGCCAGAATCTGCAGGTGGAGGCGGCACCTGCAGGTTGCTGGCAGAAGTTGCTGGCAGAGGCTGTAGGTGGAGACTTGACCTAAGCTGTCTGCCAGTAACCTGTAGGTGGAGGCGGCACCTGCAGGTTGCTGGCAGAGGCTGTAGGTGGAGGCATGACTTAAGCTGTCTGCCAGAATCTGCAGGTGGAGGCGGCACCTGTAGGTTGCTGGCAGAAGTTGCTGGCAGAGGCTGTAGGTGGAGACGTGACCTAAGCTGTCTGCCAGTAACCTGCAGGTGGAGGCGGCTACTGCAGGTTGCCGGCAGAGGCTGTAGGTGGAGGCGTGACCTAAGCTGTCTGCCAGAATCTGCAGGTGGAGGCTGCACCTGCAGGTTACTGAGAGAGGCTTTAGGTGGAGGCATGACCTAAGCTGCCTGCCAGTAACCTGTAGGTGGAGGCGGCACCTGCAGGTTGCCGGCAGAGGCTGTAGGTGGAGGCATGACTTAAGCTGTTTGCCAGTAACCTGTAGGTGGAGGCGGCACCTGCAGGTTGCTGGCAGAAGTTGCTGGCAGAGGCTGTAGGTGGAGACTTGACCTAAGCTGTCTGGCAGAAGTTGCTGGCAGAGGCTGTAGGTGGAGACTTGACCTAAGCTGTCTGCCAGTAACCTGTAGGTGGAGGCGGCACCTGCAGGTTGCTGGCAGAGGCTGTAGGTGGAGGCATGACTTAAGCTGTCTGCCAGAATCTGTAGGTGGAGGCGGCACCTGCAGGTTGCTGGCAGAGGCTGTAGGTGGAGGCATGACTTAAGCTGTTTGCCAGAATCTGCAGGTGGAGGCGACACCTGCAGGTTACTGGCAGAAGTTGCTGGCAGAGGCTGTAGGTGGAGACTTGACCTAAGCTGTCTGCCAGTAACCTGTAGGTGGAGGCGGCACCTGCAGGTTGCTGGCAGAGAATGTAGGTGGAGGCGTGACCTAAGCTGTCTTCCAGAATCTGCAGGTGGAGGCTGCACCTGCAGGTTACTGAGAGAGGCTTTAGGTGGAGGCATGACCTAAGCTGCCTGCCAGTAACCTGTAGGTGGAGGCGGCACCTGCAGGTTGCTGGCAGAGGCTGTAGGTGGAGACGTGACCTAAGCTGTCTGCCAGAATCTGCAGGTGGAGGCGGCACCTGCAGGTTGCTGGCAGAGGCTGTAGGTGGAGGCGTGACGTAAGCTGTCTGCCAGCAACCTTTAGGTGGAGGCTGCACCTGCAGGTTACTGACAGAGGCTGTAGGTGGAGGCGTGACATAAGCTGTCTGCCAGAATCTGCAGGTGGAGGCGGCACCTGCAGGTTGCTGGCAGAAGTTGCTGGCAGAGGCTGTAGGTGGAGACTTGACCTAAGCTGTCTGCCAGTAACCTGTAGGTGGAGGCGGCACCTGCAGGTTGCTGGCAGAGGCTGTAGGTGGAGGCGTGACCTAAGCTGTCTGCCAGAATCTGCAGGTGGAGGCTGCACCTGCAGGTTACTGAGAGAGGCTTTAGGTGGAGGCATGACCTAAGCTGCCTGCCAGTAACCTGTAGGTGGAGGCGGCACCTGCAGGTTGCCGGCAGAGGCTGTAGGTGGAGGCATGACTTAAGCTGTTTGCCAGAATCTGCAGGTGGAGGCGGCACCTGTAGGCTGCTGGCAGAAGTTGCTGGCAGAGGCTGTAGGTGGAGACGTGACCTAAGCTGTCTGCCAGAATCTGCAGGTGGAGGCGGCACCTGCAGGTTGCTGGCAGAGGCTGTAGGTGGAGGCATGACTTAAGCTGTCTGCCAGAATCTGCAGGTGGAGGCGGCACCTGTAGGTTGCTGGCAGAAGTTGCTGGCAGAGGCTGTAGGTGGAGACGTGACCTAAGCTGTCTTCCAGAATCTGCAGGTGGAGGCGGCACCTGCAGGTTGCTGGCAGAGGCTGTCGGTGGAGGCGTGACATAAGCTGTCTGCCAGCAACCTGCAGGTGGAGGCTGCACCTGCAGGTATCTGACAGAGGCTGTAGGTGGAGGCGTGACATAAGCTGTCTGCCAGAATCTGCAGGTGGAGGCGGCACCTGCAGGTTGCTGGCAGAAGTTGCTGGCAGAGGCTGTAGGTGGAGACTTGACCTAAGCTGTCTGCCAGTAACCTGTAGGTGGAGGCGGCACCTGCAGGTTGCTGGCAGAGGCTGTAGGTGGAGGCGTGACATAAGCTGTCTGCCAGAATCTGCAGGTGGAGGCGGCACCTGCAGGTTGCTGGCAGAAGTTGCTGGCAGAGGCTGTAGGTGGAGACTTGACCTAAGCTGTCTGCCAGTAACCTGTAGGTGGAGGCGGCACCTGCAGGTTGCTGGCAGAGGCTGTAGGTGGAGGCGTGACCTAAGCTGTCTGCCAGAATCTGCAGGTGGAGGCTGCACCTGCAGGTTACTGAGACAGGCTTTAGGTGGAGGCATGACCTAAGCTGCCTGCCAGTAACCTGTAGGTGGAGGCGGCACCTGCAGTTTGCCGGCAGAGGCTGTAGGTGGAGGCATGACTTAAGCTGTTTGCCAGAATCAGCAAGTGGAGGCGGCACCTGTAGGCTGCTGGCAGAAGTTGCTGGCAGAGGCTGTAGGTGGAGACGTGACCTAAGCTGTCTGCCAGAATCTGCAGGTGGAGGCGGCACCTGCAGGTTGCTGGCAGAGGCTGTAGGTGGAGGCATGACTTAAGCTGTCTGCCAGAATCTGCAGGTGGAGGCGGCACCTGTAGGTTGCTGGCAGAAGTTGCTGGCAGAGGCTGTAGGTGGAGACGTGACCTAAGCTGTCTTCCAGAATCTGCAGGTGGAGGCGGCACCTGCAGGTTGCTGGCAGAGGCTGTCGGTGGAGGCGTGACATAAGCTGTCTGCCAGCAACCTGCAGGTGGAGGCTGCACCTGCAGGTATCTGACAGAGGCTGTAGGTGGAGGCGTGACATAAGCTGTCTGCCAGAATCTGCAGGTGGAGGCGGCACCTGCAGGTTGCTGGCAGAAGTTGCTGGCAGAGGCTGTAGGTGGAGACTTGACCTAAGCTGTCTGCCAGTAACCTGTAGGTGGAGGCGGCACCTGCAGGTTGCTGGCAGAGGCTGTAGGTGGAGGCATGACTTAAGCTGTCTGCCAGAATCTGCAGGTGGAGGCTGCACCTGCAGGTTACTGAGAGAGGCTTTAGGTGGAGGCATGACCTAAGCTGCCTGCCAGTAACCTGTAGGTGGAGGCGGCACCTGCAGGTTGCTGGCAGAGGCTGTAGGTGGAGGCGTGACGTAAGCTGTCTGCCAGCAACCTTTAGGTGGAGGCTGCACCTGCAGGTTACTGACAGAGGCTGTAGGTGGAGGCGTGACATAAGCTGTCTGCCAGAATCTGCAGGTGGAGGCGGCACCTGCAGGTTGCTGGCAGAAGTTGCTGGCAGAGGCTGTAGGTGGAGACTTGACCTAAGCTGTCTGCCAGTAACCTGTAGGTGGAGGCGGCACCTGCAGGTTGCTGGCAGAGGCTGTAGGTGGAGGCATGACTTAAGCTGTCTGCCAGAATCTGTAGGTGGAGGCGGCACCTGCAGGTTGCTGGCAGAGGCTGTAGGTGGAGGCATGACTTAAGCTGTTTGCCAGAATCTGCAGGTGGAGGCGGCACCTGTAGGCTGCTGGCAGAAGTTGCTGGCAGAGGCTGTAGGTGGAGACGTGACCTAAGCTGTCTGCCAGAATCTGCAGGTGGAGGCGGCACCTGTAGGTTGCTGGCAGAAGTTGCTGGCAGAGGCTGTAGGTGGAGACGTGACCTAAGCTGTCTGCCAGTAACCTGCAGGTGGAGGCGGCACCTGCAGGTTGCTGGCAGAGGCTGTAGGTGGAGGCATGACTTAAGCTGTCTGCCAGAATCTGCAGGTGGAGGCGGCACCTGTAGGTTGCTGGCAGAAGTTGCTGGCAGAGGCTGTAGGTGGAGACGTGACCTAAGCTGTCTGCCAGTAACCTGCAGGTGGAGGCGGCTACTGCAGGTTGCCGGCAGAGGCTGTAGGTGGAGGCGTGACCTAAGCTGTCTGCCAGAATCTGCAGGTGGAGGCTGCACCTGCAGGTTACTGAGAGAGGCTTTAGGTGGAGGCATGACCTAAGCTGCCTGCCAGTAACCTGTAGGTGGAGGCGGCACCTGCAGGTTGCCGGCAGAGGCTGTAGGTGGAGGCATGACTTAAGCTGTTTGCCAGAATCTGCAGGTGGAGGCGGCACCTGCAGGTTACTGACAGAGGCTGTAGGTGGAGGCGTGACATAAGCTGTCTGCCAGAATCTGCAGGTGGAGGCGGCACCTGCAGGTTACTGGCAGAAGTTGCTGGCAGAGGCTGTAGGTGGAGACTTGACCTAAGCTGTCTGCCAGTAACCTGTAGGTGGAGGCGGCACCTGCAGGTTGCTGGCAGAGGCTGTAGGTGGAGGCGTGACCTAAGCTGTCTGCCAGAATCTGCAGGTGGAGGCTGCACCTGCAGGTTACTGAGAGAGGCTTTAGGTGGAGGCATGACCTAAGCTGCATGCCAGTAACCTGTAGGTGGAGGCGGCACCTGCAGGTTGCTGGCAGAAGTTGCTGGCAGCGGCTGTAGGTGGAGACTTGACCTAAGCTGTCTGGCAGAAGTTGCTGGCAGAGGCTGTAGGTGGAGACTTGACCTAAGCTGTCTGCCAGTAACCTGTAGGTGGAGGCGGCACCTGCAGGTTGCTGGCAGAGGCTGTAGGTGGAGGCATGACTTAAGCTGTCTGCCAGAATCTGTAGGTGGAGGCGGCACCTGCAGGTTGCTGGCAGAGGCTGTAGGTGGAGGCATGACTTAAGCTGTTTGCCAGAATCTGCAGGTGGAGGCGGCACCTGCAGGTTACTGGCAGAAGTTGCTGGCAGAGGCTGTAGGTGGAGACGTGACCTAAGCTGTCTTCCAGAATCTGCAGGTGGAGGCTGCACCTGCAGGTTACTGAGAGAGGCTTTAGGTGGAGGCATGACCTAAGCTGCCTGCCAGTAACCTGTAGGTGGAGGCGGCACCTGCAGGTTGCTGGCAGAGGCTGTAGGTGGAGACGTGACCTAAGCTGTCTGCCAGAATCTGCAGGTGGAGGCGGCACCTGCAGGTTGCTGGCAGAGGCTGTAGGTGGAGGCGTGACGTAAGCTGTCTGCCAGCAACCTTTAGGTGGAGGCTGCACCTGCAGGTTACTGACAGAGGCTGTAGGTGGAGGCGTGACATAAGCTGTCTGCCAGAATCTGCAGGTGGAGGCGGCACCTGCAGGTTGCTGGCAGAAGTTGCTGGCAGAGGCTGTAGGTGGAGACTTGACCTAAACTGTCTGCCAGTAACCTGTAGGTGGAGGCGGCACCTGCAGGTTGCTGGCAGAGGCTGTAGGTGGAGGCATGACTTAAGCTGTCTGCCAGAATCTGTAGGTGGAGGCGGCACCTGCAGGTTGCTGGCAGAGGCTGTAGGTGGAGGCATGACTTAAGCTGTTTGCCAGAATCTGCAGGTGGAGGCGGCACCTGTAGGCTGCTGGCAGAAGTTGCTGGCAGAGGCTGTAGGTGGAGACGTGACCTAAGCTGTCTGCCAGAATCTGCAGGTGGAGGCGGCACCTGTAGGTTGCTGGCAGAAGTTGCTGGCAGAGGCTGTAGGTGGAGACGTGACCTAAGCTGTCTGCCAGTAACCTGCAGGTGGAGGCGGCACCTGCAGGTTGCTGGCAGAGGCTGTAGGTGGAGGCATGACTTAAGCTGTCTGCCAGAATCTGCAGGTGGAGGCGGCACCTGTAGGTTGCTGGCAGAAGTTGCTGGCAGAGGCTGTAGGTGGAGACGTGACCTAAGCTGTCTGCCAGTAACCTGCAGGTGGAGGCGGCTACTGCAGGTTGCCGGCAGAGGCTGTAGGTGGAGGCGTGACCTAAGCTGTCTGCCAGAATCTGCAGGTGGAGGCTGCACCTGCAGGTTACTGAGAGAGGCTTTAGGTGGAGGCATGACCTAAGCTGCCTGCCAGTAACCTGTAGGTGGAAGCGGCACCTGCAGGTTGCCGGCAGAGGCTGTAGGTGGAGGCATGACTTAAGCTGTTTGCCAGAATCTGCAGGTGGAGGCGGCACCTGCAGGTTACTGACAGAGGCTGTAGGTGGAGGCGTGACATAAGCTGTCTGCCAGAATCTGCAGGTGGAGGCGGCCCCTGCAGGTTACTGGCAGAAGTTGCTGGCAGAGGCTGTAGGTGGAGACTTGACCTAAGCTGTCTGCCAGTAACCTGTAGGTGGAGGCGGCACCTGCAGGTTGCTGGCAGAGGCTGTAGGTGGAGGCGTGACCTAAGCTGTCTGCCAGAATCTGCAGGTGGAGGCTGCACCTGCAGGTTACTGAGAGAGGCTTTAGGTGGAGGCATGACCTAAGCTGCCTGCCAGTAACCTGTAGGTGGAGGCGGCACCTGCAGGTTGCTGGCAGAAGTTGCTGGCAGAGGCTGTAGGTGGAGACTTGACCTAAGCTGTCTGGCAGAAGTTGCTGGCAGAGGCTGTAGGTGGAGACTTGACCTAAGCTGTCTGCCAGTAACCTGTAGGTGGAGGCGGCACCTGCAGGTTGCTGGCAGAGGCTGTAGGTGGAGGCATGACTTAAGCTGTCTGCCAGAATCTGTAGGTGGAGGCGGCACCTGCAGGTTGCTGGCAGAGGCTGTAGGTGGAGGCATGACTTAAGCTGTCTGCCAGAATCTGTAGGTGGAGGCGGCACCTGCAGGTTGCTGGCAGAGGCTGTAGGTGGAGGCATGACTTAAGCTGTTTGCCAGAATCTGCAGGTGGAGGCGGCACCTGCAGGTTACTGGCAGAAGTTGCTGGCAGAGGCTGTAGGTGGAGACGTGACCTAAGCTGTCTTCCAGAATCTGCAGGTGGAGGCTGCACCTGCAGGTTACTGAGAGAGGCTTTAGGTGGAGGCATGACCTAAGCTGCCTGCCAGTAACCTGTAGGTGGAGGCGGCACCTGCAGGTTGCTGGCAGAGGCTGTAGGTGGAGACGTGACCTAAGCTGTCTGCCAGAATCTGCAGGTGGAGGCGGCACCTGCAGGTTGCTGGCAGAGGCTGTAGGTGGAGGCGTGACGTAAGCTGTCTGCCAGCAACCTTTAGGTGGAGGCTGCACCTGCAGGTTACTGACAGAGGCTGTAGGTGGAGGCGTGACATAAGCTGTCTGCCAGAATCTGCAGGTGGAGGCGGCACCTGCAGGTTGCTGGCAGAAGTTGCTGGCAGAGGCTGTAGGTGGAGACTTGACCTAAACTGTCTGCCAGTAACCTGTAGGTGGAGGCGGCACCTGCAGGTTGCTGGCAGAGGCTGTAGGTGGAGGCATGACTTAAGCTGTCTGCCAGAATCTGTAGGTGGAGGCGGCACCTGCAGGTTGCTGGCAGAGGCTGTAGGTGGAGGCATGACTTAAGCTGTTTGCCAGAATCTGCAGGTGGAGGCGGCACCTGTAGGCTGCTGGCAGAAGTTGCTGGCAGAGGCTGTAGGTGGAGACGTGACCTAAGCTGTCTGCCAGAATCTGCAGGTGGAGGCGGCACCTGTAGGTTGCTGGCAGAAGTTGCTGGCAGAGGCTGTAGGTGGAGACGTGACCTAAGCTGTCTGCCAGTAACCTGCAGGTGGAGGCGGCACCTGCAGGTTGCTGGCAGAGGCTGTAGGTGGAGGCATGACTTAAGCTGTCTGCCAGAATCTGCAGGTGGAGGCGGCACCTGTAGGTTGCTGGCAGAAGTTGCTGGCAGAGGCTGTAGGTGGAGACGTGACCTAAGCTGTCTGCCAGTAACCTGCAGGTGGAGGCGGCTACTGCAGGTTGCCGGCAGAGGCTGTAGGTGGAGGCGTGACCTAAGCTGTCTGCCAGAATCTGCAGGTGGAGGCTGCACCTGCAGGTTACTGAGAGAGGCTTTAGGTGGAGGCATGACCTAAGCTGCCTGCCAGTAACCTGTAGGTGGAAGCGGCACCTGCAGGTTGCCGGCAGAGGCTGTAGGTGGAGGCATGACTTAAGCTGTTTGCCAGAATCTGCAGGTGGAGGCGGCACCTGCAGGTTACTGACAGAGGCTGTAGGTGGAGGCGTGACATAAGCTGTCTGCCAGAATCTGCAGGTGGAGGCGGCCCCTGCAGGTTACTGGCAGAAGTTGCTGGCAGAGGCTGTAGGTGGAGACTTGACCTAAGCTGTCTGCCAGTAACCTGTAGGTGGAGGCGGCACCTGCAGGTTGCTGGCAGAGGCTGTAGGTGGAGGCGTGACCTAAGCTGTCTGCCAGAATCTGCAGGTGGAGGCTGCACCTGCAGGTTACTGAGAGAGGCTTTAGGTGGAGGCATGACCTAAGCTGCCTGCCAGTAACCTGTAGGTGGAGGCGGCACCTGCAGGTTGCTGGCAGAAGTTGCTGGCAGAGGCTGTAGGTGGAGACTTGACCTAAGCTGTCTGGCAGAAGTTGCTGGCAGAGGCTGTAGGTGGAGACTTGACCTAAGCTGTCTGCCAGTAACCTGTAGGTGGAGGCGGCACCTGCAGGTTGCTGGCAGAGGCTGTAGGTGGAGGCATGACTTAAGCTGTCTGCCAGAATCTGTAGGTGGAGGCGGCACCTGCAGGTTGCTGGCAGAGGCTGTAGGTGGAGGCATGACTTAAGCTGTTTGCCAGAATCTGCAGGTGGAGGCGGCACCTGCAGGTTACTGGCAGAAGTTGCTGGCAGAGGCTGTAGGTGGAGACTTGACCTAAGCTGTCTGCCAGTAACCTGTAGGTGGAGGCGGCACCTGCAGGTTGCTGGCAGAGGCTGTAGGTGGAGGCGTGACCTAAGCTGTCTTCCAGAATCTGCAGGTGGAGGCTGCACCTGCAGGTTACTGAGAGAGGCTTTAGGTGGAGGCATGACCTAAGCTGCCTGCCAGTAACCTGTAGGTGGAGGCGGCACCTGCAGGTTGCTGGCAGAGGCTGTAGGTGGAGACGTGACCTAAGCTGTCTGCCAGAATCTGCAGGTGGAGGCGGCACCTGCAGGTTGCTGGCAGAGGCTGTAGGTGGAGGCGTGACGTAAGCTGTCTGCCAGCAACCTTTAGGTGGAGGCTGCACCTGCAGGTTACTGACAGAGGCTGTAGGTGGAGGCGTGACATAAGCTGTCTGCCAGAATCTGCAGGTGGAGGCGGCACCTGCAGGTTGCTGGCAGAAGTTGCTGGCAGAGGCTGTAGGTGGAGACTTGACCTAAGCTGTCTGCCAGTAACCTGTAGGTGGAGGCGGCACCTGCAGGTTGCTGGCAGAGGCTGTAGGTGGAGGCGTGACCTAAGCTGTCTGCCAGAATCTGCAGGTGGAGGCTGCACCTGCAGGTTACTGAGAGAGGCTTTAGGTGGAGGCATGACCTAAGCTGCCTGCCAGTAACCTGTAGGTGGAGGCGGCACCTGCAGGTTGCCGGCAGAGGCTGTAGGTGGAGGCATGACTTAAGCTGTTTGCCAGAATCTGCAGGTGGAGGCGGCACCTCTAGGCTGCTGGCAGAAGTTGCTGGCAGAGGCTGTAGGTGGAGACGTGACCTAAGCTGTCTGCCAGAATCTGCAGGTGGAGGCGGCACCTGCAGGTTGCTGGCAGAGGCTGTAGGTGGAGGCATGACTTAAGCTGTCTGCCAGAATCTGCAGGTGGAGGCGGCACCTGTAGGTTGCTGGCAGAAGTTGCTGGCAGAGGCTGTAGGTGGAGACGTGACCTAAGCTGTCTTCCAGAATCTGCAGGTGGAGGCGGCACCTGCAGTTTGCTGGCAGAGGCTGTCGGTGGAGGCGTGACATAAGCTGTCTGCCAGAATCTGCAGGTGGAGGCGGCACCTGCAGGTTGCTGGCAGAAGTTGCTGGCAGAGGCTGTAGGTGGAGACTTGACCTAAGCTGTCTGCCAGTAACCTGTAGGTGGAGGCGGCACCTGCAGGTTGCTGGCAGAGGCTGTAGGTGGAGGCATGACTTAAGCTGTCTGCCAGAATCTGCAGGTGGAGGCTGCACCTGCAGGTTACTGAGAGAGGCTTTAGGTGGAGGCATGACCTAAGCTGCCTGCCAGTAACCTGTAGGTGGAGGCGGCACCTGCAGGTTGCCGGCAGAGGCTGTAGGTGGAGGCATGACTTAAGCTGTTTGCCAGAATCTGCAGGTGGAGGCGGCACCTGCAGGTTACTGACAGAGGCTGTAGGTGGAGGCGTGACATAAGCTGTCTGCCAGAATCTGCAGGTGGAGGCGGCACCTGCAGGTTACTGGCAGAAGTTGCTGGCAGAGGCTGTAGGTGGAGACTTGACCTAAGCTGTCTGCCAGTAACCTGTAGGTGGAGGCGGCACCTGCAGGTTGCTGGCAGAGGCTGTAGGTGGAGGCGTGACCTAAGCTGTCTGCCAGAATCTGCAGGTGGAGGCTGCACCTGCAGGTTACTGAGAGAGGCTTTAGGTGGAGGCATGACCTAAGCTGCCTGCCAGTAACCTGTAGGTGGAGGCGGCACCTGCAGGTTGCTGGCAGAAGTTGCTGGCAGAGGCTGTAGGTGGAGACTTGACCTAAGCTGTCTGCCAGTAACCTGTAGGTGGAGGCGGCACCTGCAGGTTGCTGGCAGAGGCTGTAGGTGGAGGCATGACTTAAGCTGTTTGCCAGAATCTGCAGGTGGAGGCGGCACCTGTAGGCTGCTGGCAGAAGTTGCTGGCAGAGGCTGTAGGTGGAGACGTGACCTAAGCTGTCTGCCAGAATCTGCAGGTGGAGGCGGCACCTGCAGGTTGCTGGCAGAGGCTGTAGGTGGAGGCGTGACATAAGCTGTCTGCCAGCAACCTGCAGGTGGAGGCTGCACCTGCAGGTTACTGACAGAGGCTGTAGGTGGAGGCGTGACATAAGCTGTCTGCCAGAATCTGCAGGTGGAGGCGGCACCTGCAGGTTGCTGGCAGAAGTTGCTGGCAGAGGCTGTAGGTGGAGGCGTGGCCTAAGCTGTCTGCCAATAACCTGCAGGTGGAGGCGGCAACTGCAGGTTGCCGGTAGAGGCTGTAGGTGGAGGCGTGACCTAAGCTGTCTGCCAGAATCTGCAGGTGGAGGCTGCACCTGCAGGTTACTGAGAGAGGCTTTAGGTGGAGGCATGACCTAAGCTGCCTGCCAGTAACCTGTAGGTGGAGGCGGCACCTGCAGGTTGCCGGCAGAGGCTGTAGGTGGAGGCATGACTTAAGCTGTTTGCCAGAATCTGCAGGTGGAGGCGGCACCTGCAGGTTACTGACAGAGGCTGTAGGTGGAGGCGTGACATAAGCTGTCTGCCAGAATCTGCAGGTGGAGGCGGCACCTGCAGGTTACTGGCAGAAGTTGCTGGCAGAGGCTGTAGGTGGAGACTTGACCTAAGCTGTCTGCCAGTAACCTGTAGGTGGAGGCGGCACCTGCAGGTTGCTGGCAGAGGCTGTAGGTGGAGGCGTGACCTAAGCTGTCTGCCAGAATCTGCAGGTGGAGGCTGCACCTGCAGGTTACTGAGAGAGGCTTTAGGTGGAGGCATGACCTAAGCTGCCTGCCAGTAACCTGTAGGTGGAGGCGGCACCTGCAGGTTGCCGGCAGAGGCTGTAGGTGGAGGCGTGACATAAGCTGTCTGCCAGAATCTGCAGGTGGAGGCGGCACCTGTAGGCTGCTGGCAGAAGTTGCTGGCAGAGGCTGTAGGTGGAGACGTGACCTAAGCTGTCTGCCAGAATCTGCAGGTGGAGGCGGCACCTGCAGGTTGCTGGCAGAGGCTGTCGGTGGAGGCGTGACATAACCTGTCTGCCAGCAACCTGCAGGTGGAGAGTGCACCTGCAGGTATCTGAAAGAGGCTGTAGGTGGAGGCGTGACATAAGCTGTCTGCCAGAATCTGCAGGTGGAGGCGGCACCTGCAGGTTGCTGGCAGAAGTTGCTGGCAGAGGCTGTAGGTGGAGACTTGACCTAAGCTGTCTGCCAGTAACCTGTAGGTGGAGGCGGCACCTGCAGGTTGCTGGCAGAGGCTGTAGGTGGAGGCATGACTTAAGCTGTCTGCCAGAATCTGCAGGTGGAGGCGGCACCTGTAGGTTGCTGGCAGAAGTTGCTGGCAGAGGCTGTAGGTGGAGGCGTGACATAAGCTGTCTGCCAGCAGCCTGCAGGTGGAGGCTGCACCTGCAGGTTACTGACAGAGGCTGTAGGTGGAGGCGTGACATAAGCTGTCTGCCAGAATCTGCAGGTGGAGGCGGCACCTGCAGGTTGCTGGCAGAAGTTGCTGGCAGAGGCTGTAGGTGGAGGCGTGGCCTAAGCTGTCTGCCAATAACCTGCAGGTGGAGGCGGCAACTGCAGGTTGCCGGCAGAGGCTGTAGGTGGAGGCGTGACATAAGCTGTCTGCCAGCAACCTGCAGGTGGAGGCGGCACCTGTAGGTTGCTGGCAGAAGTTGCTGGCAGAGGCTGTAGGTGGAGACGTGACCTAAGCTGTCTGCCAGTAACCTGCAGGTGGAGGCGGCAACTGCAGGTTGCCGGCAGAGGCTGTAGGTGGAGGCGTGACCTAAGCTGTCTGCCAGAATCTGCAGGTGGAGGCTGCACCTGCAGGTTACTGAGAGAGGCTTTAGGTGGAGGCATGACCTAAGCTGCCTGCCAGTAACCTGTAGGTGGAGGCGGCACCTGCAGGTTGCCGGCAGAGGCTGTAGATGGAGGCATGACTTAAGCTGTTTGCCAGAATCTGCAGGTGGAGGCGGCACCTGCAGGTTGCTGGCAGAGGCTGTAGGTGGAGGCATGACTTAAGCTGTTTGCCAGAATCTGCAGGTGGAGGCGGCACCTGCAGGTTACTGACAGAGGCTGTAGGTGGAGGCGTGACATAAGCTGTCTGCCAGAATCTGCAGGTGGAGGCGGCACCTGCAGGTTACTGGCAGAAGTTGCTGGCAGAGGCTGTAGGTGGAGACTTGACCTAAGCTGTCTGCCAGTAACCTGTAGGTGGAGGCGGCACCTGCAGGTTGCTGGCAGAGGCTGTAGGTGGAGGCGTGACCTAAGCTGTCTTCCAGAATCTGCAGGTGGAGGCTGCACCTGCAGGTTACTGAGAGAGGCTTTAGGTGGAGGCATGACCTAAGCTGCCTGCCAGTAACCTGTAGGTGGAGGCGGCACCTGCAGGTTGCTGGCAGAGGCTGTAGGTGGAGACGTGACCTAAGCTGTCTGCCAGAATCTGCAGGTGGAGGCGGCACCTGCAGGTTGCTGGCAGAGGCTGTAGGTGGAGGCGTGACGTAAGCTGTCTGCCAGCAACCTGCAGGTGGAGGCTGCACCTGCAGGTTACTGACAGAGGCTGTAGGTGGAGGCGTGACATAAGTTGTCTGCCAGAATCTGCAGGTGGAGGCGGCACCTGCAGGTTGCTGGCAGAAGTTGCTGGCAGAGGCTGTAGGTGGAGACTTGACCTAAGCTGTCTGCCAGTAACCTGTAGGTGGAGGCGGCACCTGCAGGTTGCTGGCAGAGGCTGTAGGTGGAGGCGTGACCTAAGCTGTCTGCCAGAATCTGCAGGTGGAGGCTGCACCTGCAGGTTACTGAGAGAGGCTTTAGGTGGAGGCATGACCTAAGCTGCCTGCCAGTAACCTGTAGGTGGAGGCGGCACCTGCAGGTTGCCGGCAGAGGCTGTAGGTGGAGGCATGACTTAAGCTGTTTGCCAGAATCTGCAGGTGGAGGCGGCACCTGTAGGCTGCTGGCAGAAGTTGCTGGCAGAGGCTGTAGGTGGAGACGTGACCTAAGCTGTCTGCCAGAATCTGCAGGTGGAGGCGGCACCTGCAGGTTGCTGGCAGAGGCTGTAGGTGGAGGCATGACTTAAGCTGTCTGCCAGAATCTGCAGGTGGAGGCGGCACCTGTAGGTTGCTGGCAGAAGTTGCTGGCAGAGGCTGTAGGTGGAGACGTGACCTAAGCTGTCTTCCAGAATCTGCAGGTGGAGGCGGCACCTGCAGGTTGCTGGCAGAGGCTGTCGGTGGAGGCGTGACATAAGCTGTCTGCCATCAACCTGCAGGTGGAGGCTGCACCTGCAGGTATCTGAAAGAGGCTGTAGGTGGAGGCGTGACCTAAGCTGTCTGCCAGAATCTGCAGGTGGAGGCTGCACCTGCAGGTTACTGAGAGAGGCTTTAGGTGGAGGCATGACCTAAGCTGCCTGCCAGTAACCTGTAGGTGGAGGCGGCACCTGCAGGTTGCCGGCAGAGGCTGTAGGTGGAGGCGTGACATAAGCTGTCTGCCAGAATCTGCAGGTGGAGGCGGCACCTGTAGGCTGCTGGCAGAAGTTGCTGGCAGAGGCTGTAGGTGGAGACGTGACCTAAGCTGTCTGCCAGAATCTGCAGGTGGAGGCGGCACCTGCAGGTTGCTGGCAGAGGCTGTCGGTGGAGGCGTGACATAACCTGTCTGCCAGCAACCTGCAGGTGGAGAGTGCACCTGCAGGTATCTGAAAGAGGCTGTAGGTGGAGGCGTGACATAAGCTGTCTGCCAGAATCTGCAGGTGGAGGCGGCACCTGCAGGTTGCTGGCAGAAGTTGCTGGCAGAGGCTGTAGGTGGAGACTTGACCTAAGCTGTCTGCCAGTAACCTGTAGGTGGAGGCGGCACCTGCAGGTTGCTGGCAGAGGCTGTAGGTGGAGGCATGACTTAAGCTGTCTGCCAGAATCTGCAGGTGGAGGCGGCACCTGTAGGTTGCTGGCAGAAGTTGCTGGCAGAGGCTGTAGGTGGAGGCGTGACATAAGCTGTCTGCCAGCAGCCTGCAGGTGGAGGCTGCACCTGCAGGTTACTGACAGAGGCTGTAGGTGGAGGCGTGACATAAGCTGTCTGCCAGAATCTGCAGGTGGAGGCGGCACCTGCAGGTTGCTGGCAGAAGTTGCTGGCAGAGGCTGTAGGTGGAGGCGTGGCCTAAGCTGTCTGCCAATAACCTGCAGGTGGAGGCGGCAACTGCAGGTTGCCGGCAGAGGCTGTAGGTGGAGGCGTGACATAAGCTGTCTGCCAGCAACCTGCAGGTGGAGGCGGCACCTGTAGGTTGCTGGCAGAAGTTGCTGGCAGAGGCTGTAGGTGGAGACGTGACCTAAGCTGTCTGCCAGTAACCTGCAGGTGGAGGCGGCAACTGCAGGTTGCCGGCAGAGGCTGTAGGTGGAGGCGTGACCTAAGCTGTCTGCCAGAATCTGCAGGTGGAGGCTGCACCTGCAGGTTACTGAGAGAGGCTTTAGGTGGAGGCATGACCTAAGCTGCCTGCCAGTAACCTGTAGGTGGAGGCGGCACCTGCAGGTTGCCGGCAGAGGCTGTAGATGGAGGCATGACTTAAGCTGTTTGCCAGAATCTGCAGGTGGAGGCGGCACCTGCAGGTTGCTGGCAGAGGCTGTAGGTGGAGGCATGACTTAAGCTGTTTGCCAGAATCTGCAGGTGGAGGCGGCACCTGCAGGTTACTGACAGAGGCTGTAGGTGGAGGCGTGACATAAGCTGTCTGCCAGAATCTGCAGGTGGAGGCGGCACCTGCAGGTTACTGGCAGAAGTTGCTGGCAGAGGCTGTAGGTGGAGACTTGACCTAAGCTGTCTGCCAGTAACCTGTAGGTGGAGGCGGCACCTGCAGGTTGCTGGCAGAGGCTGTAGGTGGAGGCGTGACCTAAGCTGTCTTCCAGAATCTGCAGGTGGAGGCTGCACCTGCAGGTTACTGAGAGAGGCTTTAGGTGGAGGCATGACCTAAGCTGCCTGCCAGTAACCTGTAGGTGGAGGCGGCACCTGCAGGTTGCTGGCAGAGGCTGTAGGTGGAGACGTGACCTAAGCTGTCTGCCAGAATCTGCAGGTGGAGGCGGCACCTGCAGGTTGCTGGCAGAGGCTGTAGGTGGAGGCGTGACGTAAGCTGTCTGCCAGCAACCTGCAGGTGGAGGCTGCACCTGCAGGTTACTGACAGAGGCTGTAGGTGGAGGCGTGACATAAGTTGTCTGCCAGAATCTGCAGGTGGAGGCGGCACCTGCAGGTTGCTGGCAGAAGTTGCTGGCAGAGGCTGTAGGTGGAGACTTGACCTAAGCTGTCTGCCAGTAACCTGTAGGTGGAGGCGGCACCTGCAGGTTGCTGGCAGAGGCTGTAGGTGGAGGCGTGACCTAAGCTGTCTGCCAGAATCTGCAGGTGGAGGCTGCACCTGCAGGTTACTGAGAGAGGCTTTAGGTGGAGGCATGACCTAAGCTGCCTGCCAGTAACCTGTAGGTGGAGGCGGCACCTGCAGGTTGCCGGCAGAGGCTGTAGGTGGAGGCATGACTTAAGCTGTTTGCCAGAATCTGCAGGTGGAGGCGGCACCTGTAGGCTGCTGGCAGAAGTTGCTGGCAGAGGCTGTAGGTGGAGACGTGACCTAAGCTGTCTGCCAGAATCTGCAGGTGGAGGCGGCACCTGCAGGTTGCTGGCAGAGGCTGTAGGTGGAGGCATGACTTAAGCTGTCTGCCAGAATCTGCAGGTGGAGGCGGCACCTGTAGGTTGCTGGCAGAAGTTGCTGGCAGAGGCTGTAGGTGGAGACGTGACCTAAGCTGTCTTCCAGAATCTGCAGGTGGAGGCGGCACCTGCAGGTTGCTGGCAGAGGCTGTCGGTGGAGGCGTGACATAAGCTGTCTGCCAGCAACCTGCAGGTGGAGGCTGCACCTGCAGGTATCTGAAAGAGGCTGTAGGTGGAGGCGTGACCTAAGCTGTCTGCCAGAATCTGCAGGTGGAGGCTGCACCTGCAGGTTACTGAGAGAGGCTTTAGGTGGAGGCATGACCTAAGCTGCCTGCCAGTAACCTGTAGGTGGAGGCGGCACCTGCAGGTTGCTGGCAGAAGTTGCTGGCAGAGGCTGTAGGTGGAGACGTGACCTAAGCTGTCTGCCAGAATCTGCAGGTGGAGGCGGCACCTGCAGGTTGCTGGCAGAGGCTGTAGGTGGAGGCATGACTTAAGCTGTCTGCCAGAATCTGCAGGTGGAGGCGGCACCTGTAGGTTGCTGGCAGAAGTTGCTGTCAGAGGCTGTAGGTGGAGACGTGACCTAAGCTGTCTTCCAGAATCTGCAGGTGGAGGCGGCACCTGCAGGTTGCTGGCAGAGGCTGTCGGTGGAGGCGTGACATAAGCTGTCTGCCAGCAACCTGCAGGTGGAGGCTGCACCTGCAGGTATCTGACAGAGGCTGTAGGTGGAGGCGTGACATAAGCTGTCTGCCAGAATCTGCAGGTGGAGGCGGCACCTGCAGGTTGCTGGCAGAAGTTGCTGGCAGAGGCTGTAGGTGGAGACTTGACCTAAGCTGTCTGCCAGTAACCTGTAGGTGGAGGCGGCACCTGCAGGTTGCTGGCAGAGGCTGTAGGTGGAGGCATGACTTAAGCTGTCTGCCAGAATCTGCAGGTGGAGGCGGCACCTGTAGGTTGCTGGCAGAAGTTGCTGGCAGAGGCTGTAGGTGGAGACGTGACCTAAGCTGTCTGCCAGTAACCTGCAGGTGGAGGCGGCTACTGCAGGTTGCCGGCAGAGGCTGTAGGTGGAGGCGTGACCTAAGCTGTCTGCCAGAATCTGCAGGTGGAGGCTGCACCTGCAGGTTACTGAGAGAGGCTTTAGGTGGAGGCATGACCTAAGCTGCCTGCCAGTAACCTGTAGGTGGAGGCGGCACCTGCAGGTTGCCGGCAGAGGCTGTAGGTGGAGGCATGACTTAAGCTGTTTGCCAGAATCTGCAGGTGGAGGCGGCACCTGCAGGTTACTGACAGAGGCTGTAGGTGGAGGCGTGACATAAGCTGTCTGCCAGAATCTGCAGGTGGAGGCGGCACCTGCAGGTTACTGGCAGAAGTTGCTGGCAGAGGCTGTAGGTGGAGACTTGACCTAAGCTGTCTGCCAGTAACCTGTAGGTGGAGGCGGCACCTGCAGGTTGCTGGCAGAGGCTGTAGGTGGAGGCGTGACCTAAGCTGTCTGCCAGAATCTGCAGGTGGAGGCTGCACCTGCAGGTTACTGAGAGAGGCTTTAGGTGGAGGCATGACCTAAGCTGCCTGCCAGTAACCTGTAGGTGGAGGCGGCACCTGCAGGTTGCTGGCAGAAGTTGCTGGCAGAGGCTGTAGGTGGAGACTTGACCTAAGCTGTCTGGCAGAAGTTGCTGGCAGAGGCTGTAGGTGGAGACTTGACCTAAGCTGTCTGCCAGTAACCTGTAGGTGGAGGCGGCACCTGCAGGTTGCTGGCAGAGGCTGTAGGTGGAGGCGTGACCTAAGCTGTCTTCCAGAATCTGCAGGTGGAGGCTGCACCTGCAGGTTACTGAGAGAGGCTTTAGGTGGAGGCATGACCTAAGCTGCCTGCCAGTAACCTGTAGGTGGAGGCGGCACCTGCAGGTTGCTGGCAGAGGCTGTAGGTGGAGACGTGACCTAAGCTGTCTGCCAGAATCTGCAGGTGGAGGCGGCACCTGCAGGTTGCTGGCAGAGGCTGTAGGTGGAGGCGTGACGTAAGCTGTCTGCCAGCAACCTGCAGGTGGAGGCTGCACCTGCAGGTTACTGACAGAGGCTGTAGGTGGAGGCGTGACATAAGCTGTCTGCCAGAATCTGCAGGTGGAGGCGGCACCTGCAGGTTGCTGGCAGAAGTTGCTGGCAGAGGCTGTAGGTGGAGACTTGACCTAAGCTGTCTGCCAGTAACCTGTAGGTGGAGGCGGCACCTGCAGGTTGCTGGCAGAGGCTGTAGGTGGAGGCGTGACCTAAGCTGTCTGCCAGAATCTGCAGGTGGAGGCTGCACCTGCAGGTTACTGAGAGAGGCTTTAGGTGGAGGCATGACCTAAGCTGCCTGCCAGTAACCTGTAGGTGGAGGCGGCACCTGCAGGTTGCCGGCAGAGGCTGTAGGTGGAGGCATGACTTAAGCTGTTTGCCAGAATCTGCAGGTGGAGGCGGCACCTGTAGGCTGCTGGCAGAAGTTGCTGGCAGAGGCTGTAGGTGGAGACGTGACCTAAGCTGTCTGCCAGAATCTGCAGGTGGAGGCGGCACCTGCAGGTTGCTGGCAGAGGCTGTAGGTGGAGGCGTGACATAAGCTGTCTGCCAGCAACCTGCAGGTGGAGGCTGCACCTGCAGGTTACTGACAGAGGCTGTAGGTGGAGGCGTGACATAAGCTGTCTGCCAGAATCTGCAGGTGGAGGCGGCACCTGCAGGTTGCTGGCAGAAGTTGCTGGCAGAGGCTGTAGGTGGAGGCGTGGCCTAAGCTGTCTGCCAATAACCTGCAGGTGGAGGCGGCAACTGCAGGTTGCCGGCAGAGGCTGTAGGTGGAGGCGGCACCTGCAGGTTGCTGGCAGAAGTTGCTGGCAGAGGCTGTAGGTGGAGACTTGACCTAAGCTGTCTGCCAGTAACCTGTAGGTGGAGGCGGCACCTGCAGGTTGCTGGCAGAGGCTGTAGGTGGAGGCGTGACCTAAGCTGTCTGCCAGAATCTGCAGGTGGAGGCTGCACCTGCAGGTTACTGAGAGAGGCTTTAGGTGGAGGCATGACCTAAGCTGCCTGCCAGTAACCTGTAGGTGGAGGCGGCACCTGCAGGTTGCCGGCAGAGGCTGTAGGTGGAGGCATGACTTAAGCTGTTTGCCAGAATCTGCAGGTGGAGGCGGCACCTGTAGGCTGCTGGCAGAAGTTGCTGGCAGAGGCTGTAGGTGGAGACGTGACCTAAGCTGTCTGCCAGAATCTGCAGGTGGAGGCGGCACCTGCAGGTTGCTGGCAGAAGTTGCTGGCAGAGGCTGTAGGTGGAGACGTGACCTAAGCTGTCTGCCAGAATCTGCAGGTGGAGGCGGCACCTGCAGGCTGCTGGCAGAAGTTGCTGGCAGAGGCTGTCGGTGGAGGCGTGACATAAGCTGTCTGCCAGCAACCTGCAGGTGGAGGCTGCACCTGCAGGTATCTGACAGAGGCTGTAGGTGGAGGCGTGACATAAGCTGTCTGCCAGAATCTGCAGGTGGAGGCGGCACCTGCAGGTTGCTGGCAGAAGTTGCTGGCAGAGGCTGTAGGTGGAGACTTGACCTAAGCTGTCTGCCAGTAACCTGTAGGTGGAGGCGGCACCTGCAGGTTGCTGGCAGAGGCTGTAGGTGGAGGCATGACTTAAGCTGTCTGCCAGAATCTGCAGGTGGAGGCGGCACCTGTAGGTTGCTGGCAGAAGTTGCTGGCAGAGGCTGTAGGTGGAGACGTGACCTAAGCTGTCTGCCAGTAACCTGCAGGTGGAGGCGGCTACTGCAGGTTGCCGGCAGAGGCTGTAGGTGGAGGCGTGACCTAAGCTGTCTGCCAGAATCTGCAGGTGGAGGCTGCACCTGCAGGTTACTGAGAGAGGCTTTAGGTGGAGGCATGACCTAAGCTGCCTGCCAGTAACCTGTAGGTGGAGGCGGCACCTGCAGGTTGCCGGCAGAGGCTGTAGGTGGAGGCATGACTTAAGCTGTTTGCCAGAATCTGCAGGTGGAGGCGGCACCTGCAGGTTACTGACAGAGGCTGTAGGTGGAGGCGTGACATAAGCTGTCTGCCAGAATCTGCAGGTGGAGGCGGCACCTGCAGGTTACTGGCAGAAGTTGCTGGCAGAGGCTGTAGGTGGAGACTTGACCTAAGCTGTCTGCCAGTAACCTGTAGGTGGAGGCGGCACCTGCAGGTTGCTGGCAGAGGCTGTAGGTGGAGGCGTGACCTAAGCTGTCTGCCAGAATCTGCAGGTGGAGGCTGCACCTGCAGGTTACTGAGAGAGGCTTTAGGTGGAGGCATGACCTAAGCTGCCTGCCAGTAACCTGTAGGTGGAGGCGGCACCTGCAGGTTGCTGGCAGAAGTTGCTGACAGAGACTGTAGGTGGATACTTGACCTAAGCTGTCTGGCAGAAGTTGCTGGCAGAGGCTGTAGGTGGAGGCGTGACCTAAGCTGTCTGCCAGTAACCTGTAGGTGGAGGCTGCACCTGCAGGTTACTGAGAGAGGCTTTAGGTGGAGACTTGACCTAAGCTGTCTGCCAGTAACCTGTAGGTGGAGGCGGCACCTGCAGGTTGCTGGCAGAGGCTGTAGGTGGAGGCATGACTTAAGCTGTCTGCCAGAATCTGTAGGTGGAGGCGGCACCTGCAGGTTGCTGGCAGAGGCTGTAGGTGGAGGCATGACTTAAGCTGTTTGCCAGAATCTGCAGGTGGAGGCGGCACCTGTAGGCTGCTGGCAGAAGTTGCTGGCAGAGGCTGTAGGTGGAGACGTGACCTAAGCTGCCTGCCAGAATCTGCAGGTGGAGGCGGCACCTGCAGGTTGCTGGCAGAGGCTGTAGGTGGAGGCATGACTTAAGCTGTCTGCCAGAATCTGCAGGTGGAGGCGGCACCTGTAGGTTGCTGGCAGAAGTTGCTGGCAGAGGCTGTAGGTGGAGACGTGACCTAAGCTGTCTTCCAGAATCTGCAGGTGGAGGCGGCACCTGCAGGTTGCTGGCAGAGGCTGTCGGTGGAGGCGTGACATAAGCTGTCTGCCAGCAACCTGCAGGTGGAGGCTGCACCTGCAGGTATCTGAAAGAGGCTGTAGGTGGAGGCGTGACATAAGCTGTCTGCCAGAATCTGCAGGTGGAGGCGGCACCTGCAGGTTGCTGGCAGAAGTTGCTGGCAGAGGCTGTAGGTGGAGACTTGACCTAAGCTGTCTGCCAGTAACCTGTAGGTGGAGGCGGCACCTGCAGGTTGCTGGCAGAGGCTGTAGGTGGAGGCATGACTTAAGCTGTCTGCCAGAATCTGCAGGTGGAGGCGGCACCTGTAGGTTGCTGGCAGAAGTTGCTGGCAGAGGCTGTAGGTGGAGGTGTGACATAAGCTGTCTGCCAGCAGCCTGCAGGTGGAGGCTGCACCTGCAGGTTACTGACAGAGGCTGTAGGTGGAGGCGTGACATAAGCTGTCTGCCAGAATCTGCAGGTGGAGGCGGCACCTGCAGGTTGCTGGCAGAAGTTGCTGGCAGAGGCTGTAGGTGGAGGCGTGGCCTAAGCTGTCTGCCAATAACCTGCAGGTGGAGGCGGCAACTGCAGGTTGCCGGCAGAGGCTGTAGGTGGAGGCGTGACATAAGCTGTCTGCCAGCAACCTGCAGGTGGAGGCGGCACCTGTAGGTTGCTGGCAGAAGTTGCTGGCAGAGGCTGTAGGTGGAGACGTGACCGAAGCTGTCTGCCAGTAACCTGCAGGTGGAGGCGGCAACTGCAGGTTGCCGGCAGAGGCTGTAGGTGGAGGCGTGACCTAAGCTGTCTGCCAGAATCTGCAGGTGGAGGCTGCACCTGCAGGTTACTGAGAGAGGCTTTAGGTGGAGGCATGACCTAAGCTGCCTGCCAGTAACCTGTAGGTGGAGGCGGCACCTGCAGGTTGCCGGCAGAGGCTGTAGATGGAGGCATGACTTAAGCTGTTTGCCAGAATCTGCAGGTGGAGGCGGCACCTGCAGGTTGCTGGCAGAGGCTGTAGGTGGAGGCATGACTTAAGCTGTTTGCCAGAATCTGCAGGTGGAGGCGGCACCTGCAGGTTACTGACAGAGGCTGTAGGTGGAGGCGTGACATAAGCTGTCTGCCAGAATCTGCAGGTGGAGGCGGCACCTGCAGGTTACTGGCAGAGGCTGTAGATGGAGGCATGACTTAAGCTGTTTGCCAGAATCTGCAGGTGGAGGCGGCACCTGCAGGTTGCTGGCAGAGGCTGTAGGTGGAGGCATGACTTAAGCTGTTTGCCAGAATCTGCAGGTGGAGGCGGCACCTGCAGGTTACTGACAGAGGCTGTAGGTGGAGGCGTGACATAAGCTGTCTGCCAGAATCTGCAGGTGGAGGCGGCACCTGCAGGTTACTGGCAGAAGTTGCTGGCAGAGGCTGTAGGTGGAGACTTGACCTAAGCTGTCTGCCAGTAACCTGTAGGTGGAGGCGGCACCTGCAGGTTGCTGGCAGAGGCTGTAGGTGGAGGCGTGACCTAAGCTGTCTTCCAGAATCTGCAGGTGGAGGCTGCACCTGCAGGTTACTGAGAGAGGCTTTAGGTGGAGGCATGACCTAAGCTGCCTGCCAGTAACCTGTAGGTGGAGGCGGCACCTGCAGGTTGCTGGCAGAGGCTGTAGGTGGAGGCGTGACTTAAGCTGTTTGCCAGAATCTGCAGGTGGAGGCGGCACCTGCAGGTTACTGACAGAGGCTGTAGGTGGAGGCGTGACATAAGCTGTCTGCCAGAATCTGCAGGTGGAGGCGGCACCTGCAGGTTACTGGCAGAAGTTGCTGGCAGAGGCTGTAGGTGGAGACTTGACCTAAGCTGTCTGCCAGTAACCTGTAGGTGGAGGCGGCACCTGCAGGTTGCTGGCAGAGGCTGTAGGTGGAGGCGTTACCTAAGCTGTCTTCCAGAATCTGCAGGTGGAGGCTGCACCTGCAGGTTACTGAGAGAGGCTTTAGGTGGAGGCATGACCTAAGCTGCCTGCCAGTAACCTGTAGGTGGAGGCGGCACCTGCAGGTTGCTGGCAGAGGCTGTAGGTGGAGACGTGACCTAAGCTGTCTGCCAGAATCTGCAGGTGGAGGCGGCACCTGCAGGTTACTGACAGAGGCTGTAGGTGGAGGCGTGACATAAGTTGTCTGCCAGAATCTGCAGGTGGAGGCGGCACCTGCAGGTTGCTGGCAGAAGTTGCTGGCAGAGGCTGTAGGTGGAGACTTGACCTAAGCTGTCTGCCAGTAACCTGTAGGTGGAGGCGGCACCTGCAGGTTGCTGGCAGAGGCTGTAGGTGGAGGCGTGACCTAAGCTGTCTGCCAGAATCTGCAGGTGGAGGCTGCACCTGCAGGTTACTGAGAGAGGCTTTAGGTGGAGGCATGACCTAAGCTGCCTGCCAGTAACCTGTAGGTGGAGGTGGCACCTGCAGGTTGCCGGCAGAGGCTGTAGGTGGAGGCATGACTTAAGCTGTTTGCCAGAATCTGCAGGTGGAGGCGGCACCTGTAGGCTGCTGGCAGAAGTTGCTGGCAGAGGCTGTAGGTGGAGACGTGACCTAAGCTGTCTGCCAGAATCTGCAGGTGGAGGCGGCACCTGCAGGTTGCTGGCAGAGGCTGTAGGTGGAGGCATGACTTAAGCTGTCTGCCAGAATCTGCAGGTGGAGGCGGCACCTGTAGGTTGCTGGCAGAAGTTGCTGGCAGAGGCTGTAGGTGGAGACGTGACCTAAGCTGTCTTCCAGAATCTGCAGGTGGAGGCGGCACCTGCAGGTTGCTGGCAGAGGCTGTCGGTGGAGGCGTGACATAAGCTGTCTGCCAGCAACCTGCAGGTGGAGGCTGCACCTGCAGGTATCTGAAAGAGGCTGTAGGTGGAGGCGTGACATAAGCTGTCTGCCAGAATCTGCAGGTGGAGGCGGCACCTGCAGGTTGCTGGCAGAAGTTGCTGGCAGAGGCTGTAGGTGGAGACTTGACCTAAGCTGTCTGCCAGAATCTGCAGGTGGAGGCTGCACCTGCAGGTTACTGAGAGAGGCTTTAGGTGGAGGCATGACCTAAGCTGCCTGCCAGTAACCTGTAGGTGGAGGCGGCACCTGCAGGTTGCTGGCAGAAGTTGCTGGCAGAGGCTGTAGGTGGATACTTGACCTAAGCTGTCTGGCAGAAGTTGCTGGCAGAGGCTGTAGGTGGAGACTTGACCTAAGCTGTCTGCCAGTAACCTGTAGGTGGAGGCGGCACCTGCAGGTTGCTGGCAGAGGCTGTAGGTGGAGGCGTGACCTAAGCTGTCTTCCAGAATCTGCAGGTGGAGGCTGCACCTGCAGGTTACTGAGAGAGGCTTTAGGTGGAGGCATGACCTAAGCTGCCTGCCAGTAACCTGTAGGTGGAGGCGGCACCTGCAGGTTGCTGGCAGAGGCTGTAGGTGGAGACGTGACCTAAGCTGTCTGCCAGAATCTGCAGGTGGAGGCGGCACCTGCAGGTTGCTGGCAGAGGCTGTAGGTGGAGGCGTGACGTAAGCTGTCTGCCAGCAACCTGCAGGTGGAGGCTGCACCTGCAGGTTACTGACAGAGGCTGTAGGTGGAGGCGTGACATAAGCTGTCTGCCAGAATCTGCAGGTGGAGGCGGCACCTGCAGGTTGCTGGCAGAAGTTGCTGGCAGAGGCTGTAGGTGGAGACTTGACCTAAGCTGTCTGCCAGTAACCTGTAGGTGGAGGCGGCACCTGCAGGTTGCTGGCAGAGGCTGTAGGTGGAGGCGTGACCTAAGCTGTCTGCCAGAATCTGCAGGTGGAGGCTGCACCTGCAGGTTACTGAGAGAGGCTTTAGGTGGAGACTTGACCTAAGCTGTCTGCCAGTAACCTGTAGGTGGAGGCGGCACCTGCAGGTTGCTGGCAGAGGCTGTAGGTGGAGGCATGACTTAAGCTGTCTGCCAGAATCTGTAGGTGGAGGCGGCACCTGCAGGTTGCTGGCAGAGGCTGTAGGTGGAGGCATGACTTAAGCTGTTTGCCAGAATCTGCAGGTGGAGGCGGCACCTGTAGGCTGCTGGCAGAAGTTGCTGGCAGAGGCTGTAGGTGGAGACGTGACCTAAGCTGTCTGCCAGAATCTGCAGGTGGAGGCGGCACCTGCAGGTTGCTGGCAGAGGCTGTAGGTGGAGGCATGACTTAAGCTGTCTGCCAGAATCTGCAGGTGGAGGCGGCACCTGTAGGTTGCTGGCAGAAGTTGCTGGCAGAGGCTGTAGGTGGAGACGTGACCTAAGCTGTCTTCCAGAATCTGCAGGTGGAGGCGGCACCTGCAGGTTGCTGGCAGAGGCTGTCGGTGGAGGCGTGACATAAGCTGTCTGCCAGCAACCTGCAGGTGGAGGCTGCACCTGCAGGTATCTGAAAGAGGCTGTAGGTGGAGGCGTGACATAAGCTGTCTGCCAGAATCTGCAGGTGGAGGCGGCACCTGCAGGTTGCTGGCAGAAGTTGCTGGCAGAGGCTGTAGGTGGAGACTTGACCTAAGCTGTCTGCCAGTAACCTGTAGGTGGAGGCGGCACCTGCAGGTTGCTGGCAGAGGCTGTAGGTGGAGGCATGACTTAAGCTGTCTGCCAGAATCTGCAGGTGGAGGCGGCACCTGTAGGTTGCTGGCAGAAGTTGCTGGCAGAGGCTGTAGGTGGAGGCGTGACATAAGCTGTCTGCCAGCAGCCTGCAGGTGGAGGCTGCACCTGCAGGTTACTGACAGAGGCTGTAGGTGGAGGCGTGACATAAGCTGTCTGCCAGAATCTGCAGGTGGAGGCGGCACCTGCAGGTTGCTGGCAGAAGTTGCTGGCAGAGGCTGTAGGTGGAGGCGTGGCCTAAGCTGTCTGCCAATAACCTGCAGGTGGAGGCGGCAACTGCAGGTTGCCGGCAGAGGCTGTAGGTGGAGGCGTGACATAAGCTGTCTGCCAGCAACCTGCAGGTGGAGGCGGCACCTGTAGGTTGCTGGCAGAAGTTGCTGGCAGAGGCTGTAGGTGGAGACGTGACCTAAGCTGTCTGCCAGTAACCTGCAGGTGGAGGCGGCAACTGCAGGTTGCCGGCAGAGGCTGTAGGTGGAGGCGTGACCTAAGCTGTCTGCCAGAATCTGCAGGTGGAGGCTGCACCTGCAGGTTACTGAGAGAGGCTTTAGGTGGAGGCATGACCTAAGCTGCCTGCCAGTAACCTGTAGGTGGAGGCGGCACCTGCAGGTTGCCGGCAGAGGCTGTAGATGGAGGCATGACTTAAGCTGTTTGCCAGAATCTGCAGGTGGAGGCGGCACCTGCAGGTTGCTGGCAGAGGCTGTAGGTGGAGGCATGACTTAAGCTGTTTGCCAGAATCTGCAGGTGGAGGCGGCACCTGCAGGTTACTGACAGAGGCTGTAGGTGGAGGCGTGACATAAGCTGTCTGCCAGAATCTGCAGGTGGAGGCGGCACCTGCAGGTTACTGGCAGAAGTTGCTGGCAGAGGCTGTAGGTGGAGACTTGACCTAAGCTGTCTGCCAGTAACCTGTAGGTGGAGGCGGCACCTGCAGGTTGCTGGCAGAGGCTGTAGGTGGAGGCGTGACCTAAGCTGTCTTCCAGAATCTGCAGGTGGAGGCTGCACCTGCAGGTTACTGAGAGAGGCTTTAGGTGGAGGCATGACCTAAGCTGCCTGCCAGTAACCTGTAGGTGGAGGCGGCACCTGCAGGTTGCTGGCAGAGGCTGTAGGTGGAGACGTGACCTAAGCTGTCTGCCAGAATCTGCAGGTGGAGGCGGCACCTGCAGGTTGCTGGCAGAGGCTGTAGGTGGAGGCGTGACGTAAGCTGTCTGCCAGCAACCTGCAGGTGGAGGCTGCACCTGCAGGTTACTGACAGAGGCTGTAGGTGGAGGCGTGACATAAGTTGTCTGCCAGAATCTGCAGGTGGAGGCGGCACCTGCAGGTTGCTGGCAGAAGTTGCTGGCAGAGGCTGTAGGTGGAGACTTGACCTAAGCTGTCTGCCAGTAACCTGTAGGTGGAGGCGGCACCTGCAGGTTGCTGGCAGAGGCTGTAGGTGGAGGCGTGACCTAAGCTGTCTGCCAGAATCTGCAGGTGGAGGCTGCACCTGCAGGTTACTGAGAGAGGCTTTAGGTGGAGGCATGACCTAAGCTGCCTGCCAGTAACCTGTAGGTGGAGGCGGCACCTGCAGGTTGCCGGCAGAGGCTGTAGGTGGAGGCATGACTTAAGCTGTTTGCCAGAATCTGCAGGTGGAGGCGGCACCTGTAGGCTGCTGGCAGAAGTTGCTGGCAGAGGCTGTAGGTGGAGACGTGACCTAAGCTGTCTGCCAGAATCTGCAGGTGGAGGCGGCACCTGCAGGTTGCTGGCAGAGGCTGTAGGTGGAGGCATGACTTAAGCTGTCTGCCAGAATCTGCAGGTGGAGGCGGCACCTGTAGGTTGCTGGCAGAAGTTGCTGGCAGAGGCTGTAGGTGGAGACGTGACCTAAGCTGTCTTCCAGAATCTGCAGGTGGAGGCGGCACCTGCAGGTTGCTGGCAGAGGCTGTCGGTGGAGGTGTGACATAAGCTGTCTGCCAGCAACCTGCAGGTGGAGGCTGCACCTGCAGGTATCTGAAAGAGGCTGTAGGTGGAGGCGTGACATAAGCTGTCTGCCAGAATCTGCAGGTGGAGGCGGCACCTGCAGGTTGCTGGCAGAAGTTGCTGGCAGAGGCTGTAGGTGGAGACTTGACCTAAGCTGTCTGCCAGTAACCTGTAGGTGGAGGCGGCACCTGCAGGTTGCTGGCAGAGGCTGTAGGTGGAGGCATGACTTAAGCTGTCTGCCAGAATCTGCAGGTGGAGGCGGCACCTGTAGGTTGCTGGCAGAAGTTGCTGGCAGAGGCTGTAGGTGGAGACGTGACCTAAGCTGTCTGCCAGTAACCTGCAGGTGGAGGCGGCAACTGCAGGTTGCCGGCAGAGGCTGTAGGTGGAGGCGTGACCTAAGCTGTCTGCCAGAATCTGCAGGTGGAGGCTGCACCTGCAGGTTACTGAGAGAGGCTTTAGGTGGAGGCATGACCTAAGCTGCCTGCCAGTAACCTGTAGGTGGAGGCGGCACCTGCAGGTTGCTGGCAGAAGTTGCTGGCAGAGGCTGTAGGTGGAGACGTGACCTAAGCTGTCTGCCAGAATCTGCAGGTGGAGGCGGCACCTGCAGGTTGCTGGCAGAAGTTGCTGGCAGAGGCTGTAGGTGGAGACTTGACCTAAGCTGTCTGCCAGTAACCTGTAGGTGGAGGCGGCACCTGCAGGTTGCTGGCAGAGGCTGTAGGTGGAATCATGACTTAAGCTGTCTGCCAGAATCTGCAGGTGGAGGCGGCACCTGTAGGTTGCTGGCAGAAGTTGCTGGCAGAGGCTGTAGGTGGAGACGTGACCTAAGCTGTCTTCCAGAATCTGCAGGTGGAGGCGGCACCTGCAGGTTGCTGGCAGAGGCTGTCGGTGGAGGCGTGACATAAGCTGTCTGCCAGCAACCTGCAGGTGGAGGCTGCACCTGCAGGTATCTGACAGAGGCTGTAGGTGGAGGCGTGACATAAGCTGTCTGCCAGAATCTGCAGGTGGAGGCGGCACCTGCAGGTTGCTGGCAGAAGTTGCTGGCAGAGGCTGTAGGTGGAGACTTGACCTAAGCTGTCTGCCAGTAACCTGTAGGTGGAGGCGGCACCTGCAGGTTGCTGGCAGAGGCTGTAGGTGGAGGCATGACTTAAGCTGTCTGCCAGAATCTGCAGGTGGAGGCGGCACCTGTAGGTTGCTGGCAGAAGTTGCTGGCAGAGGCTGTAGGTGGAGACGTGACCTAAGCTGTCTGCCAGTAACCTGCAGGTGGAGGCGGCTACTGCAGGTTGCCGGCAGAGGCTGTAGGTGGAGGCGTGACCTAAGCTGTCTGCCAGAATCTGCAGGTGGAGGCTGCACCTGCAGGTTACTGAGAGAGGCTTTAGGTGGAGGCATGACCTAAGCTGCCTGCCAGTAACCTGTAGGTGGAGGCGGCACCTGCAGGTTGCCGGCAGAGGCTGTAGGTGGAGGCATGACTTAAGCTGTTTGCCAGAATCTGCAGGTGGAGGCGGCACCTGCAGGTTACTGACAGAGGCTGTAGGTGGAGGCGTGACATAAGCTGTCTGCCAGAATCTGCAGGTGGAGGCGGCACCTGCAGGTTACTGGCAGAAGTTGCTGGCAGAGGCTGTAGGTGGAGACTTGACCTAAGCTGTCTGCCAGTAACCTGTAGGTGGAGGCGGCACCTGCAGGTTGCTGGCAGAGGCTGTAGGTGGAGGCGTGACCTAAGCTGTCTGCCAGAATCTGCAGGTGGAGGCTGCACCTGCAGGTTACTGAGAGAGGCTTTAGGTGGAGGCATGACCTAAGCTGCCTGCCAGTAACCTGTAGGTGGAGGCGGCACCTGCAGGTTGCTGGCAGAAGTTGCTGGCAGAGGCTGTAGGTGGAGACTTGACCTAAGCTGTCTGGCAGAAGTTGCTGGCAGAGGCTGTAGGTGGAGACTTGACCTAAGCTGTCTGCCAGTAACCTGTAGGTGGAGGCGGCACCTGCAGGTTGCTGGCAGAGGCTGTAAGTGGAGGCGTGACCTAAGCTGTCTTCCAGAATCTGCAGGTGGAGGCTGCACCTGCAGGTTACTGAGAGAGGCTTTAGGTGGAGGCATGACCTAAGCTGCCTGCCAGTAACCTGTAGGTGGAGGCGGCACCTGCAGGTTGCTGGCAGAGGCTGTAGGTGGAGACGTGACCTAAGCTGTCTGCCAGAATCTGCAGGTGGAGGCTGCACCTGCAGGTTACTGACAGAGGCTGTAGGTGGAGGCGTGACATAAGTTGTCTGCCAGAATCTGCAGGTGGAGGCGGCACCTGCAGGTTGCTGGCAGAAGTTGCTGGCAGAGGCTGTAGGTGGAGACTTGACCTAAGCTGTCTGCCAGTAACCTGTAGGTGGAGGCGGCACCTGCAGGTTGCTGGCAGAGGCTGTAGGTGGAGGCGTGACCTAAGCTGTTTGCCAGAATCTGCAGGTGGAGGCGGCACCTGTAGGCTGCTGGCAGAAGTTGCTGGCAGAGGCTGTAGGTGGAGACGTGACCTAAGCTGTCTGCCAGAATCTGCAGGTGGAGGCGGCACCTGCAGGTTGCTGGCAGAGGCTGTAGGTGGAGGCATGACTTAAGCTGTTTGCCAGAATCTGCAGGTGGAGGCGGCACCTGTAGGCTGCTGGCAGAAGTTGCTGGCAGAGGCTGTAGGTGGAGACGTGACCTAAGCTGTCTGCCAGAATCTGCAGGTGGAGGCGGCACCTGCAGGTTGCTGGCAGAGGCTGTAGGTGGAGGCATGACTTAAGCTGTCTGCCAGAATCTGCAGGTGGAGGCGGCACCTGTAGGTTGCTGGCAGAAGTTGCTGGCAGAGGCTGTAGGTGGAGACGTGACCTAAGCTGTCTTCCAGAATCTGCAGGTGGAGGCGGCACCTGCAGGTTGCTGGCAGAGGCTGTCGGTGGAGGCGTGACATAAGCTGTCTGCCAGCAACCTGCAGGTGGAGGCTGCACCTGCAGGTATCTGAAAGAGGCTGTAGGTGGAGGCGTGACATAAGCTGTCTGCCAGAATCTGCAGGTGGAGGCGGCACCTGTAGGTTGCTGGCAGAAGTTGCTGGCAGAGGCTGTAGGTGGAGACGTGACCTAAGCTGTCTGCCAGTAACCTGCAGGTGGAGGCGGCAACTGCAGGTTGCCGGCAGAGGCTGTAGGTGGAGGCGTGACCTAAGCTGTCTGCCAGAATCTGCAGGTGGAGGCTGCACCTGCAGGTTACTGAGAGAGGCTTTAGGTGGAGGCATGACCTAAGCTGCCTGCCAGTAACCTGTAGGTGGAGGCGGCACCTGCAGGTTGCCGGCAGAGGCTGTAGGTGGAGGCATGACTTAAGCTGTTTGCCAGAATCTGCAGGTGGAGGCGGCACCTGCAGGTTACTGACAGAGGCTGTAGGTGGAGGCGTGACATAAGCTGTCTGCCAGAATCTGCAGGTGGAGGCGGCACCTGCAGGTTACTGGCAGAAGTTGCTGGCAGAGGCTGTAGGTGGAGACTTGACCTAAGCTGTCTGCCAGTAACCTGTAGGTGGAGGCGGCACCTGCAGGTTGCTGGCAGAGGCTGTAGGTGGAGGCGTGACCTAAGCTGTCTGCCAGAATCTGAAGGTGGAGGCTGCACCTGCAGGTTACTGAGAGAGGCTTTAGGTGGAGGCATGACCTAAGCTGCCTGCCAGTAACCTGTAGGTGGAGGCGGCACCTGCAGGTTGCTGGCAGAAGTTGCTGGCAGAGGCTGTAGGTGGAGACTTGACCTAAGCTGTCTGGCAGAAGTTGCTGGCAGAGGCTGTAGGTGGAGACTTGACCTAAGCTGTCTGCCAGTAACCTGTAGGTGGAGGCGGCACCTGCAGGTTGCTGGCAGAGGCTGTAGGTGGAGGCGTGACCTAAGCTGTCTTCCAGAATCTGCAGGTGGAGGCTGCACCTGCAGGTTACTGAGAGAGGCTTTAGGTGGAGGCATGACCTAAGCTGCCTGCCAGTAACCTGTAGGTGGAGGCGGCACCTGCAGGTTGCTGGCAGAGGCTGTAGGTGGAGACGTGACCTAAGCTGTCTGCCAGAATCTGCAGGTGGAGGCTGCACCTGCAGGTTACTGACAGAGGCTGTAGGTGGAGGCGTGACATAAGTTGTCTGCCAGAATCTGCAGGTGGAGGCGGCACCTGCAGGTTGCTGGCAGAAGTTGCTGGCAGAGGCTGTAGGTGGAGACTTGACCTAAGCTGTCTGCCAGTAACCTGTAGGTGGAGGCGGCACCTGCAGGTTGCTGGCAGAGGCTGTAGGTGGAGGCGTGACCTAAGCTGTCTGCCAGAATCTGCAGGTGGAGGCTGCACCTGCAGGTTACTGAGAGAGGCTTTAGGTGGAGGCATGACCTAAGCTGCCTGCCAGTAACCTGTAGGTGGAGGCGGCACCTGCAGGTTGCCGGCAGAGGCTGTAGGTGGAGGCATGACTTAAGCTGTTTGCCAGAATCTGCAGGTGGAGGCGGCACCTGTAGGCTGCTGGCAGAAGTTGCTGGCAGAGGCTGTAGGTGGAGACGTGACCTAAGCTGTCTGCCAGAATCTGCAGGTGGAGGCGGCACCTGCAGGTTGCTGGCAGAGGCTGTAGGTGGAGGCATGACTTAAGCTGTCTGCCAGAATCTGCAGGTGGAGGCGGCACCTGTAGGTTGCTGGCAGAAGTTGCTGGCAGAGGCTGTAGGTGGAGACGTGACCTAAGCTGTCTTCCAGAATCTGCAGGTGGAGGCGGCACCTGCAGGTTGCTGGCAGAGGCTGTCGGTGGAGGCGTGACATAAGCTGTCTGCCAGCAACCTGCAGGTGGAGGCTGCACCTGCAGGTATCTGAAAGAGGCTGTAGGTGGAGGCGTGACATAAGCTGTCTGCCAGAATCTGCAGGTGGAGGCGGCACCTGTAGGTTGCTGGCAGAAGTTGCTGGCAGAGGCTGTAGGTGGAGACGTGACCTAAGCTGTCTGCCAGTAACCTGCAGGTGGAGGCGGCAACTGCAGGTTGCCGGCAGAGGCTGTAGGTGGAGGCGTGACCTAAGCTGTCTGCCAGAATCTGCAGGTGGAGGCTGCACCTGCAGGTTACTGAGAGAGGCTTTAGGTGGAGGCATGACCTAAGCTGCCTGCCAGTAACCTGTAGGTGGAGGCGGCACCTGCAGGTTGCCGGCAGAGGCTGTAGGTGGAGGCATGACTTAAGCTGTTTGCCAGAATCTGCAGGTGGAGGCGGCACCTGCAGGTTACTGACAGAGGCTGTAGGTGGAGGCGTGACATAAGCTGTCTGCCAGAATCTGCAGGTGGAGGCGGCACCTGCAGGTTACTGGCAGAAGTTGCTGGCAGAGGCTGTAGGTGGAGACTTGACCTAAGCTGTCTGCCAGTAACCTGTAGGTGGAGGCGGCACCTGCAGGTTGCTGGCAGAGGCTGTAGGTGGAGGCGTGACCTAAGCTGTCTGCCAGAATCTGAAGGTGGAGGCTGCACCTGCAGTTTACTGAGAGAGGCTTTAGGTGGAGGCATGACCTAAGCTGCCTGCCAGTAACCTGTAGGTGGAGGCGGCACCTGCAGGTTGCTGGCAGAAGTTGCTGGCAGAGGCTGTAGGTGGAGACGTGACCTAAGCTGTCTGCCAGAATCTGCAGGTGGAGGCGGCACCTGCAGGTTGCTGGCAGAGGCTGTAGGTGGAGGCATGACTTAAGCTGTCTGCCAGAATCTGCAGGTGGAGGCGGCACCTGTAGGTTGCTGGCAGAAGTTGCTGGCAGAGGCTGTAGGTGGAGACGTGACCTAAGCTGTCTTCCAGAATCTGCAGGTGGAGGCGGCACCTGCAGGTTGCTGGCAGAGACTGTCGGTGGAGGCGTGACATAAGCTGTCTGCCAGCAACCTGCAGGTGGAGGCTGCACCTGCAGGTATCTGACAGAGGCTGTAGGTGGAGGCGTGACATAAGCTGTCTGCCAGAATCTGCAGGTGGAGGCGGCACCTGCAGGTTGCTGGCAGAAGTTGCTGGCAGAGGCTGTAGGTGGAGACTTGACCTAAGCTGTCTGCCAGTAACCTGTAGGTGGAGGCGGCACCTGCAGGTTGCTGGCAGAGGCTGTAGGTGGAGGCATGACTTAAGCTGTCTGCCAGAATCTGCAGGTGGAGGCGGCACCTGTAGGTTGCTGGCAGAAGTTGCTGGCAGAGGCTGTAGGTGGAGACGTGACCTAAGCTGTCTGCCAGTAACCTGCAGGTGGAGGCGGCTACTGCAGGTTGCCGGCAGAGGCTGTAGGTGGAGGCGTGACCTAAGCTGTCTGCCAGAATCTGCAGGTGGAGGCTGCACCTGCAGGTTACTGAGAGAGGCTTTAGGTGGAGGCATGACCTAAGCTGCCTGCCAGTAACCTGTAGGTGGAGGCGGCACCTGCAGGTTGCCGGCAGAGGCTGTAGGTGGAGGCATGACTTAAGCTGTTTGCCAGAATCTGCAGGTGGAGGCGGCACCTGCAGGTTACTGACAGAGGCTGTAGGTGGAGGCGTGACATAAGCTGTCTGCCAGAATCTGCAGGTGGAGGCGGCACCTGCAGGTTACTGGCAGAAGTTGCTGGCAGAGGCTGTAGGTGGAGACTTGACCTAAGCTGTCTGCCAGTAACCTGTAGGTGGAGGCGGCACCTGCAGGTTGCTGGCAGAGGCTGTAGGTGGAGGCGTGACCTAAGCTGTCTGCCAGAATCTGCAGGTGGAGGCTGCACCTGCAGGTTACTGAGAGAGGCTTTAGGTGGAGGCATGACCTAAGCTGCCTGCCAGTAACCTGTAGGTGGAGGCGGCACCTGCAGGTTGCTGGCAGAAGTTGCTGGCAGAGGCTGTAGGTGGAGACTTGACCTAAGCTGTCTGGCAGAAGTTGCTGGCAGAGGCTGTAGGTGGAGACTTGACCTAAGCTGTCTGCCAGTAACCTGTAGGTGGAGGCGGCACCTGCAGGTTGCTGGCAGAGGCTGTAGGTGGAGGCGTGACCTAAGCTGTCTTCCAGAATCTGCAGGTGGAGGCTGCACCTGCAGGTTACTGAGAGAGGCTTTAGGTGGAGGCATGACCTAAGCTGCCTGCCAGTAACCTGTAGGTGGAGGCGGCACCTGCAGGTTGCTGGCAGAGGCTGTATTTGGAGACGTGACCTAAGCTGTCTGCCAGAATCTGCAGGTGGAGGCGGCACCTGCAGGTTGCTGGCAGAGGCTGTAGGTGGAGGCGTGACGTAAGCTGTCTGCCAGCAACCTGCAGGTGGAGGCTGCACCTGCAGGTTACTGACAGAGGCTGTAGGTGGAGGCGTGACATAAGCTGTCTGCCAGAATCTGCAGGTGGAGGCGGCACCTGCAGGTTGCTGGCAGAAGTTGCTGGCAGAGGCTGTAGGTGGAGACTTGACCTAAGCTGTCTGCCAGTAACCTGTAGGTGGAGGCGGCACCTGCAGGTTGCTGGCAGAGGCTGTAGGTGGAGGCGTGACCTAAGCTGTCTGCCAGAATCTGCAGGTGCAGGCTGCACCTGCAGGTTACTGAGAGAGGCTTTAGGTGGAGGCATGACCTAAGCTGCCTGCCAGTAACCTGTAGGTGGAGGCGGCACCTGCAGGTTGCCGGCAGAGGCTGTAGGTGGAGGCATGACTTAAGCTGTTTGCCAGAATCTGCAGGTGGAGGCGGCACCTGTAGGCTGCTGGCAGAAGTTGCTGGCAGAGGCTGTAGGTGGAGACGTGACCTAAGCTGTCTGCCAGAATCTGCAGGTGGAGGCGGCACCTGCAGGTTGCTGGCAGAGGCTGTAGGTGGAGGCGTGACATAAGCTGTCTGCCAGCAACCTGCAGGTGGAGGCTGCACCTGCAGGTTACTGACAGAGGCTGTAGGTGGAGGCGTGACATAAGCTGTCTGCCAGAATCTGCAGGTGGAGGCGGCACCTGCAGGTTGCTGGCAGAAGTTGCTGGCAGAGGCTGTAGGTGGAGGCGTGGCCTAAGCTGTCTGCCAATAACCTGCAGGTGGAGGCGGCAACTGCAGGTTGCCGGCAGAGGCTGTAGTTGGAGGCGGCACCTGCAGGTTGCTGGCAGAAGTTGCTGGCAGAGGCTGTAGGTGGAGACTTGACCTAAGCTGTCTGCCAGTAACCTGTAGGTGGAGGCGGCACCTGCAGGTTGCTGGCAGAGGCTGTAGGTGGAGGCGTGACCTAAGCTGTCTGCCAGAATCTGCAGGTGGAGGCTGCACCTGCTGGTTACTGAGAGAGGCTTTAGGTGGAGGCATGACCTAAGCTGCCTGCCAGTAACCTGTAGGTGGAGGCGGCACCTGCAGGTTGCTGGCAGAAGTTGCTGGCAGAGGCTGTAGGTGGAGACTTGACCTAAGCTGTCTGCCAGTAACCTGTAGGTGGAGGCGGCACCTGCAGGTTACTGACAGAGGCTGTAGGTGGAGGCGTGACATAAGCTGTCTGCCAGAATCTGCAGGTGGAGGCGGCACCTGCAGGTTGCTGGCAGAAGTTGCTGGCAGAGGCTGTAGGTGGAGGCGTGGCCTAAGCTGTCTGCCAATAACCTGCAGGTGGAGGCGGCAACTGCAGGTTGCCGGCAGAGGCTGTAGGTGGAGGCGTGACCTAAGCTGTCTTGCAGAATCTGCAGGTGGAGGCTGCACCTTCAGGTTACTGAGAGAGGCTTTAGGTGGAGGCATGACCTAAGCTGCCTGCCAGTAACCTGTAGGTGGAGGCGGCACCTGCAGGTTGCCGGCAGAGGCTGTAGGTGGAGGCATGACTTAAGCTGTTTGCCAGAATCTGCAGGTGGAGGCGGCACCTGTAGGCTGCTGGCAGAAGTTGCTGGCAGAGGCTGTAGGTGGAGACGTGACCTAAGCTGTCTGCCAGAATCTGCAGGTGGAGGCGGCACCTGCAGGTTGCTGGCAGAGGCTGTAGGTGGAGGCATGACTTAAGCTGTCTGCCAGAATCTGCAGGTGGAGGCGGCACCTGTAGGTTGCTGGCAGAAGTTGCTGGCAGAGGCTGTAGGTGGAGACGTGACCTAAGCTGTCTTCCAGAATCTGCAGGTGGAGGCGGCACCTGCAGGTTGCTGGCAGAAGTTGCTGGCAGAGGCTGTAGGTGGAGACTTGACCTAAGCTGTCTGGCAGAAGTTGCTGGCAGAGGCTGTAGGTGGAGACTTGACCTAAGCTGTCTGCCAGTAACCTGTAGGTGGAGGCGGCACCTGCAGGTTGCTGGCAGAGGCTGTAGGTGGAGGCGTGACCTAAGCTGTCTTCCAGAATCTGCAGGTGGAGGCTGCACCTGCAGGTTACTGAGAGAGGCTTTAGGTGAAGGCATGACCTAAGCTGCCTGCCAGTAACCTGTAGGTGGAGGCGGCACCTGCAGGTTGCTGGCAGAGGCTGTAGGTGGAGACGTGACCTAAGCTGTCTGCCAGAATCTGCAGGTGGAGGCGGCACCTGCAGGTTGCTGGCAGAGGCTGTAGGTGGAGGCGTGACGTACGCTGTCTGCCAGCAACCTGCAGGTGGAGGCTGCACCTGCAGGTTACTGACAGAGGCTGTAGGTGGAGGCGTGACATAAGCTGTCTGCCAGAATCTGCAGGTGGAGGCGGCACCTGCAGGTTGCTGGCAGAAGTTGCTGGCAGAGGCTGTAGGTGGAGACTTGACCTAAGCTGTCTGCCAGTAACCTGTAGGTGGAGGCGGCACCTGCAGGTTGCTGGCAGAGGCTGTAGGTGGAGGCGTGACCTAAGCTGTCTGCCAGAATCTGCAGGTGGAGGCTGCACCTGCAGGTTACTGAGAGAGGCTTTAGGTGGAGGCATGACCTAAGCTGCCTGCCAGTAACCTGTAGGTGGAGGCGGCACCTGCAGGTTGCCGGCAGAGGCTGTAGGTGGAGGCATGACTTAAGCTGTTTGCCAGAATCTGCAGGTGGAGGCGGCACCTGCAGGTTACTGACAGAGGCTGTAGGTGGAGGCGTGACATAAGCTGTCTGCCAGAATCTGCAGGTGGAGGCGGCACCTGCAGGTTACTGGCAGAAGTTGCTGGCAGAGGCTGTAGGTGGAGACTTGACCTAAGCTGTCTGCCAGTAACCTGTAGGTGGAGGCGGCACCTGCAGGTTGCTGGCAGAGGCTGTAGGTGGAGGCGTGACCTAAGCTGTCTGCCAGAATCTGCAGGTGGAGGCTGCACCTGCAGGTTACTGAGAGAGGCTTTAGGTGGAGGCATGACCTAAGCTGCCTGCCAGTAACCTGTAGGTGGAGGCGGCACCTGCAGGTTGCTGGCAGAAGTTGCTGGCAGAGGCTGTAGGTGGAGACGTGACCTAAGCTGTCTGCCAGAATCTGCAGGTGGAGGCGGCACCTGCAGGTTGCTGGCAGAGGCTGTAGGTGGAGGCATGACTTAAGCTGTCTGCCAGAATCTGCAGGTGGAGGCGGCACCTGTAGGTTGCTGGCAGAAGTTGCTGGCAGAGGCTGTAGGTGGAGACGTGACCTAAGCTGTCTTCCAGAATCTGGAGGTGGAGGCGGCACCTGCAGGTTGCTGGCAGAGGCTGTCGGTGGAGGCGTGACATAAGCTGTCTGCCAGCAACCTGCAGGTGGAGGCTGCACCTGCAGGTATCTGACAGAGGCTGTAGGTGGAGGCGTGACATAAGCTGTCTGCCAGAATCTGCAGGTGGAGGCGGCACCTGCAGGTTGCTGGCAGAAGTTGCTGGCAGAGGCTGTAGGTGGAGACTTGACCTAAGCTGTCTGCCAGTAACCTGTAGGTGGAGGCGGCACCTGCAGGTTGCTGGCAGAGGCTGTAGGTGGAGGCATGACTTAAGCTGTCTGCCAGAATCTGCAGGTGGAGGCGGCACCTGTAGGTTGCTGGCAGAAGTTGCTGGCAGAGGCTGTAGGTGGAGACGTGACCTAAGCTGTCTGCCAGTAACCTGCAGGTGGAGGCGGCTACTGCAGGTTGCCGGCAGAGGCTATAGGTGGAGGCGTGACCTAAGCTGTCTGCCAGAATCTGCAGGTGGAGGCTGCACCTGCAGGTTACTGAGAGAGGCTTTAGGTGGAGGCATGACCTAAGCTGCCTGCCAGTAACCTGTAGGTGGAGGCGGCACCTGCAGGTTGCCGGCAGAGGCTGTAGGTGGAGGCATGACTTAAGCTGTTTGCCAGAATCTGCAGGTGGAGGCGGCACCTGCAGGTTACTGACAGAGGCTGTAGGTGGAGGCGTGACGTAAGCTGTCTGCCAGCAACCTGCAGGTGGAGGCTGCACCTGCAGGTTACTGACAGAGGCTGTAGGTGGAGGCGTGACATAAGCTGTCTGCCAGAATCTGCAGGTGGAGGCGGCACCTGCAGGTTGCTGGCAGAAGTTGCTGGCAGAGGCTGTAGGTGGAGACTTGACCTAAGCTGTCTGCCAGTAACCTGTAGGTGGAGGCGGCACCTGCAGGTTGCTGGCAGAGGCTGTAGGTGGAGGCGTGACCTAAGCTGTCTGCCAGAATCTGCAGGTGGAGGCTGCACCTGCAGGTTACTGAGAGAGGCTTTAGGTGGAGGCATGACCTAAGCTGCCTGCCAGTAACCTGTAGGTGGAGGCGGCACCTGCAGGTTGCCGGCAGAGGCTGTAGGTGGAGGCATGACTTAAGCTGTTTGCCAGAATCTGCAGGTGGAGGCGGCACCTGTAGGCTGCTGGCAGAAGTTGCTGGCAGAGGCTGTAGGTGGAGACGTGACCTAAGCTGTCTGCCAGAATCTGCAGGTGGAGGCGGCACCTGCAGGTTGCTGGCAGAAGTTGCTGGCAGAGGCTGTAGGTGGAGGCGTGGCCTAAGCTGTCTGCCAATAACCTGCAGGTGGAGGCGGCAACTGCAGGTTGCCGGCAGAGGCTGTAGGTGGAGGCGGCACCTGCAGGTTGCTGGCAGAAGTTGCTGGCAGAGGCTGTAGGTGGAGACTTGACCTAAGCTGTCTGCCAGTAACCTGTAGGTGGAGGCGGCACCTGCAGGTTGCTGGCAGAGGCTGTAGGTGGAGGCGTGACCTAAGCTGTCTGCCAGAATCTGCAGGTGGAGGCTGCACCTTCAGGTTACTGAGAGAGGCTTTAGGTGGAGGCATGACCTAAGCTGCCTGCCAGTAACCTGTAGGTGGAGGCGGCACCTGCAGGTTGCCGGCAGAGGCTGTAGGTGGAGGCATGACTTAAGCTGTTTGCCAGAATCTGCAGGTGGAGGCGGCACCTGTAGGTTGCTGGCAGAAGTTGCTGGCAGAGGCTGTAGGTGGAGACGTGACCTAAGCTGTCTTCCAGAATCTGCAGGTGGAGGCGGCACCTGCAGGTTGCTGGCAGAGGCTGTCGGTGGAGGCGTGACATAAGCTGTCTGCCAGCAACCTGCAGGTGGAGGCTGCACCTGCAGGTATCTGACAGAGGCTGTAGGTGGAGGCGTGACATAAGCTGTCTGCCAGAATCTGCAGGTGGAGGCGGCACCTGCAGGTTGCTGGCAGAAGTTGCTGGCAGAGGCTGTAGGTGGAGACTTGACCTAAGCTGTCTGCCAGTAACCTGTAGGTGGAGGCGGCACCTGCAGGTTGCTGGCAGAGGCTGTAGGTGGAGGCATGACTTAAGCTGTCTGCCAGAATCTGCAGGTGGAGACGGCACCTGTAGGTTGCTGGCAGAAGTTGCTGGCAGAGGCTGTAGGTGCAGACGTGACCTAAGCTGTCTGCCAGTAACCTGCAGGTGGAGGCGGCTACTGCAGGTTGCCGGCAGAGGCTGTAGGTGGAGGCGTGACCTAAGCTGTCTGCCAGAATCTGCAGGTGGAGGCTGCACCTGCAGGTTACTGAGAGAGGCTTTAGGTGGAGGCATGACCTAAGCTGCCTGCCAGTAACCTGTAGGTGGAGGCGGCACCTGCAGGTTGCCGGCAGAGGCTGTAGGTGGAGGCATGACTTAAGCTGTTTGCCAGAATCTGCAGGTGGAGGCGGCACCTGCAGGTTACTGACAGAGGCTGTAGGTGGAGGCGTGACATAAGCTGTCTGCCAGAATCTGCAGGTGGAGGCGGCACCTGCAGGTTACTGGCAGAAGTTGCTGGCAGAGGCTGTAGGTGGAGACTTGACCTAAGCTGTCTGCCAGTAACCTGTAGGTGGAGGCGGCACCTGCAGGTTGCTGGCAGAGGCTGTAGGTGGAGGCGTGACCTAAGCTGTCTGCCAGAATCTGCAGGTGGAGGCTGCACCTGCAGGTTACTGAGAGAGGCTTTAGGTGGAGGCATGACCTAAGCTGCCTGCCAGTAACCTGTAGGTGGAGGCGGCACCTGCAGGTTGCTGGCAGAGGCTGTAGGTGGAGACGTGACCTAAGCTGTCTGCCAGAATCTGCAGGTGGAGGCGGCACCTGCAGGTTGCTGGCAGAGGCTGTAGGTGGAGGCGTGACGTAAGCTGTCTGCCAGCAACCTGCAGGTGGAGGCTGCACCTGCAGGTTACTGACAGAGGCTGTAGGTGGAGGCGTGACATAAGCTGTCTGCCAGAATCTGCAGGTGGAGGCGGCACCTGCAGGTTGCTGGCAGAAGTTGCTGGCAGAGGCTGTAGGTGGAGACTTGACCTAAGCTGTCTGCCAGTAACCTGTAGGTGGAGGCGGCACCTGCAGGTTGCTGGCAGAGGCTGTAGGTGGAGGCGTGACCTAAGCTGTCTGCCAGAATCTGCAGGTGGAGGCTGCACCTGCAGGTTACTGAGAGAGGCTTTAGGTGGAGGCATGACCTAAGCTGCCTGCCAGTAACCTGCAGGTGGAGGCTGCACCTGCAGGTTACTGAGAGAGGCTTTAGGTGGAGGCATGACCTAAGCTGCCTGCCAGTAACCTGCAGGTGGAGGCGGCACCTGTAGGCTGCTGGCAGAAGTTGCTGGCAGAGGCTGTAGGTGGAGACGTGACCTAAGCTGTCTGCCAGAATCTGCAGGTGGAGGCGGCACCTGCAGGTTGCTGGCAGAGGCTGTAGGTGGAGGCATGACTTAAGCTGTCTGCCAGAATCTGCAGGTGGAGGCGGCACCTGTAGGTTGCTGGCAGAAGTTGCTGGCAGAGGCTGTAGGTGGAGACGTGACCTAAGCTGTCTTCCAGAATCTGCAGGTGGAGGCGGCACCTGCAGGTTGCTGGCAGAGGCTGTCGGTGGAGGCGTGACATAAGCTGTCTGCCAGCAACCTGCAGGTGGAGGCTGCACCTGCAGGTATCTGACAGAGGCTGTAGGTGGAGGCGTGACATAAGCTGTCTGCCAGAATCTGCAGGTGGAGGCGGCACCTGCAGGTTGCTGGCAGAAGTTGCTGGCAGAGGCTGTAGGTGGAGACTTGACCTAAGCTGTCTGCCAGTAACCTGCAGGTGGAGGCGGCACCTGCAGGTTGCTGGCAGAGGCTGTAGGTGGAGGCATGACTTAAGCTGTCTGCCAGAATCTGCAGGTGGAGGCTGCACCTGCAGGTTACTGAGAGAGGCTTTAGGTGGAGGCATGACCTAAGCTGCCTGCCAGTAACCTGTAGGTGGAGGCGGCACCTGCAGGTTGCCGGCAGAGGCTGTAGGTGGAGGCATGACTTAAGCTGTTTGCCAGAATCTGCAGGTGGAGGCGGCACCTGCAGGTTACTGACAGAGGCTGTAGGTGGAGGCGTGACATAAGCTGTCTGCCAGAATCTGCAGGTGGAGGCGGCACCTGCAGGTTACTGGCAGAAGTTGCTGGCAGAGGCTGTAGGTGGAGACTTGACCTAAGCTGTCTGCCAGTAACCTGTAGGTGGAGGCGGCACCTGCAGGTTGCTGGCAGAGGCTGTAGGTGGAGGCGTGACCTAAGCTGTCTGCCAGAATCTGCAGGTGGAGGCTGCACCTGCAGGTTACTGAGAGAGGCTTTAGGTGGAGGCATGACCTAAGCTGCCTGCCAGTAACCTGTAGGTGGAGGCGGCACCTGCAGGTTGCTGGCAGAAGTTGCTGGCAGAGGCTGTAGGTGGAGACTTGACCTAAGCTGTCTGCCAGTAACCTGTAGGTGGAGGCGGCACCTGCAGGTTGCTGGCAGAGGCTGTAGGTGGAGGCATGACTTAAGCTGTCTGCCAGAATCTGTAGGTGGAGGCGGCACCTGCAGGTTGCTGGCAGAGGCTGTAGGTGGAGGCATGACTTAAGCTGTTTGCCAGAATCTGCAGGTGGAGGCGGCACCTGTAGGCTGCTGGCAGAAGTTGCTGGCAGAGGCTGTAGGTGGAGACGTGACCTAAGCTGTCTGCCAGAATCTGCAGGTGGAGGCGGCACCTGCAGGTTGCTGGCAGAGGCTGTAGGTGGAGGCGTGACATAAGCTGTCTGCCAGCAGCCTGCAGGTGGAGGCTGCACCTGCAGGTTACTGACAGAGGCTGTAGGTGGAGGCGTGACATAAGCTGTCTGCCAGAATCTGCAGGTGGAGGCGGCACCTGCAGGTTGCTGGCAGAAGTTGCTGGCAGAGGCTGTAGGTGGAGGCGTGGCCTAAGCTGTCTGCCAATAACCTGCAGGTGGAGGCGGCAACTGCAGGTTGCCGGCAGAGGCTGTAGGTGGAGGCGTGACATAAGCTGTCTGCCAGCAACCTGCAGGTGGAGGCTGCACCTGCAGGTTACTGACAGAGTATGTAGGTGGAGGCGTGACATAAGCTGTCTGCCAGAATCTGCAGGTGGAGGCGGCACCTGCAGGTTGCTGGCAGAAGTTGCTGGCAGAGGCTGTAGGTGGAGACTTGACCTAAGCTGTCTGCCAGTAACCTGCAGGTGGAGGCGGCACCTGCAGGTTGCTGGCAGAGGCTGTAGGTGGAGGCATGACTTAAGCTGTCTGCCAGAATCTGCAGGTGGAGGCTGCACCTGCAGGTTACTGAGAGAGGCTTTAGGTGGAGGCATGACCTAAGCTGCCTGCCAGTAACCTGTAGGTGGAGGCGGCACCTGCAGGTTGCCGGCAGAGGCTGTAGGTGGAGGCATGACTTAAGCTGTTTGCCAGAATCTGCAGGTGGAGGCGGCACCTGCAGGTTACTGACAGAGGCTGTAGGTGGAGGCGTGACATAAGCTGTCTGCCAGAATCTGCAGGTGGAGGCGGCACCTGCAGGTTACTGGCAGAAGTTGCTGGCAGAGGCTGTAGGTGGAGACTTGACCTAAGCTGTCTGCCAGTAACCTGTAGGTGGAGGCGGCACCTGCAGGTTGCTGGCAGAGGCTGTAGGTGGAGGCGTGACCTAAGCTGTCTGCCAGAATCTGCAGGTGGAGGCTGCACCTGCAGGTTACTGAGAGAGGCTTTAGGTGGAGGCATGACCTAAGCTGCCTGCCAGTAACCTGTAGGTGGAGGCGGCACCTGCAGGTTGCTGGCAGAGGCTGTAGGTGGAGACGTGACCTAAGCTGTCTGCCAGAATCTGCAGGTGGAGGCGGCACCTGCAGGTTGCTGGCAGAGGCTGTAGGTGGAGGCGTGACGTAAGCTGTCTGCCAGCAACCTGCAGGTGGAGGCTGCACCTGCAGGTTACTGACAGAGGCTGTAGGTGGAGGCGTGACATAAGCTGTCTGCCAGAATCTGCAGGTGGAGGCGGCACCTGCAGGTTGCTGGCAGAAGTTGCTGGCAGAGGCTGTAGGTGGAGACTTGACCTAAGCTGTCTGCCAGTAACCTGTAGGTGGAGGCGGCACCTGCAGGTTGCTGGCAGAGGCTGTAGGTGGAGGCGTGACCTAAGCTGTCTGCCAGAATCTGCAGGTGGAGGCTGCACCTGCAGGTTACTGAGAGAGGCTTTAGGTGGAGGCATGACCTAAGCTGCCTGCCAGTAACCTGCAGGTGGAGGCTGCACCTGCAGGTTACTGAGAGAGGCTTTAGGTGGAGGCATGACCTAAGCTGCCTGCCAGTAACCTGCAGGTGGAGGCGGCACCTGTAGGCTGCTGGCAGAAGTTGCTGGCAGAGGCTGTAGGTGGAGACGTGACCTAAGCTGTCTGCCAGAATCTGCAGGTGGAGGCGGCACCTGCAGGTTGCTGGCAGAGGCTGTAGGTGGAGGCATGACTTAAGCTGTCTGCCAGAATCTGCAGGTGGAGGCGGCACCTGTAGGTTGCTGGCAGAAGTTGCTGGCAGAGGCTGTAGGTGGAGACGTGACCTAAGCTGTCTTCCAGAATCTGCAGGTGGAGGCGGCACCTGCAGGTTGCTGGCAGAGGCTGTCGGTGGAGGCGTGACATAAGCTGTCTGCCAGCAACCTGCAGGTGGAGGCTGCACCTGCAGGTATCTGACAGAGGCTGTAGGTGGAGGCGTGACATAAGCTGTCTGCCAGAATCTGCAGGTGGAGGCGGCACCTGCAGGTTGCTGGCAGAAGTTGCTGGCAGAGGCTGTAGGTGGAGACTTGACCTAAGCTGTCTGCCAGTAACCTGCAGGTGGAGGCGGCACCTGCAGGTTGCTGGCAGAGGCTGTAGGTGGAGGCATGACTTAAGCTGTCTGCCAGAATCTGCAGGTGGAGGCTGCACCTGCAGGTTACTGAGAGAGGCTTTAGGTGGAGGCATGACCTAAGCTGCCTGCCAGTAACCTGTAGGTGGAGGCGGCACCTGCAGGTTGCCGGCAGAGGCTGTAGGTGGAGGCATGACTTAAGCTGTTTGCCAGAATCTGCAGGTGGAGGCGGCACCTGCAGGTTACTGACAGAGGCTGTAGGTGGAGGCGTGACATAAGCTGTCTGCCAGAATCTGCAGGTGGAGGCGGCACCTGCAGGTTACTGGCAGAAGTTGCTGGCAGAGGCTGTAGGTGGAGACTTGACCTAAGCTGTCTGCCAGTAACCTGTAGGTGGAGGCGGCACCTGCAGGTTGCTGGCAGAGGCTGTAGGTGGAGGCGTGACCTAAGCTGTCTGCCAGAATCTGCAGGTGGAGGCTGCACCTGCAGGTTACTGAGAGAGGCTTTAGGTGGAGGCATGACCTAAGCTGCCTGCCAGTAACCTGTAGGTGGAGGCGGCACCTGCAGGTTGCTGGCAGAAGTTGCTGGCAGAGGCTGTAGGTGGAGACTTGACCTAAGCTGTCTGCCAGTAACCTGTAGGTGGAGGCGGCACCTGCAGGTTGCTGGCAGAGGCTGTAGGTGGAGGCATGACTTAAGCTGTCTGCCAGAATCTGTAGGTGGAGGCGGCACCTGCAGGTTGCTGGCAGAGGCTGTAGGTGGAGGCATGACTTAAGCTGTTTGCCAGAATCTGCAGGTGGAGGCGGCACCTGTAGGCTGCTGGCAGAAGTTGCTGGCAGAGGCTGTAGGTGGAGACGTGACCTAAGCTGTCTGCCAGAATCTGCAGGTGGAGGCGGCACCTGCAGGTTGCTGGCAGAGGCTGTAGGTGGAGGCGTGACATAAGCTGTCTGCCAGCAGCCTGCAGGTGGAGGCTGCACCTGCAGGTTACTGACAGAGGCTGTAGGTGGAGGCGTGACATAAGCTGTCTGCCAGAATCTGCAGGTGGAGGCGGCACCTGCAGGTTGCTGGCAGAAGTTGCTGGCAGAGGCTGTAGGTGGAGGCGTGGCCTAAGCTGTCTGCCAATAACCTGCAGGTGGAGGCGGCAACTGCAGGTTGCCGGCAGAGGCTGTAGGTGGAGGCGTGACATAAGCTGTCTGCCAGCAACCTGCAGGTGGAGGCTGCACCTGCAGGTTACTGACAGAGTATGTAGGTGGAGGCGTGACATAAGCTGTCTGCCAGAATCTGCAGGTGGAGGCGGCACCTGCAGGTTGCTGGCAGAAGTTGCTGGCAGAGGCTGTAGGTGGAGACTTGACCTAAGCTGTCTGCCAGTAACCTGCAGGTGGAGGCGGCACCTGCAGGTTGCTGGCAGAGGCTGTAGGTGGAGGCATGACTTAAGCTGTCTGCCAGAATCTGCAGGTGGAGGCTGCACCTGCAGGTTACTGAGAGAGGCTTTAGGTGGAGGCATGACCTAAGCTGCCTGCCAGTAACCTGTAGGTGGAGGCGGCACCTGCAGGTTGCCGGCAGAGGCTGTAGGTGGAGGCATGACTTAAGCTGTTTGCCAGAATCTGCAGGTGGAGGCGGCACCTGCAGGTTACTGACAGAGGCTGTAGGTGGAGGCGTGACATAAGCTGTCTGCCAGAATCTGCAGGTGGAGGCGGCACCTGCAGGTTACTGGCAGAAGTTGCTGGCAGAGGCTGTAGGTGGAGACTTGACCTAAGCTGTCTGCCAGTAACCTGTAGGTGGAGGCGGCACCTGCAGGTTGCTGGCAGAGGCTGTAGGTGGAGGCGTGACCTAAGCTGTCTGCCAGAATCTGCAGGTGGAGGCTGCACCTGCAGGTTACTGAGAGAGGCTTTAGGTGGAGGCATGACCTAAGCTGCCTGCCAGTAACCTGTAGGTGGAGGCGGCACCTGCAGGTTGCTGGCAGAAGTTGCTGGCAGAGGCTGTAGGTGGAGACTTGACCTAAGCTGTCTGCCAGTAACCTGTAGGTGGAGGCGGCACCTGCAGGTTGCTGGCAGAGGCTGTAGGTGGAGGCATGACTTAAGCTGTCTGCCAGAATCTGTAGGTGGAGGCGGCACCTGCAGGTTGCTGGCAGAGGCTGTAGGTGGAGGCATGACTTAAGCTGTTTGCCAGAATCTGCAGGTGGAGGCGGCACCTGTAGGCTGCTGGCAGAAGTTGCTGGCAGAGGCTGTAGGTGGAGACGTGACCTAAGCTGTCTGCCAGAATCTGCAGGTGGAGGCGGCACCTGCAGGTTGCTGGCAGAGGCTGTAGGTGGAGGCGTGACATAAGCTGTCTGCCAGCAGCCTGCAGGTGGAGGCTGCACCTGCAGGTTACTGACAGAGGCTGTAGGTGGAGGCGTGACATAAGCTGTCTGCCAGAATCTGCAGGTGGAGGCGGCACCTGCAGGTTGCTGGCAGAAGTTGCTGGCAGAGGCTGTAGGTGGAGGCGTGGCCTAAGCTGTCTGCCAATAACCTGCAGGTGGAGGCGGCAACTGCAGGTTGCCGGCAGAGGCTGTAGGTGGAGGCGTGACATAAGCTGTCTGCCAGCAACCTGCAGGTGGAGGCTGCACCTGCAGGTTACTGACAGAGTATGTAGGTGGAGGCGTGACATAAGCTGTCTGCCAGAATCTGCAGGTGGAGGCGGCACCTGCAGGTTGCTGGCAGAAGTTGCTGGCAGAGGCTGTAGGTGGAGACTTGACCTAAGCTGTCTGCCAGTAACCTGTAGGTGGAGGCGGCACCTGCAGGTTGCCGGCAGAGGCTGTAGGTGGAGGCATGACTTAAGCTGCCTGCCAGTAACCTGTAGGTGGAGGCGGCACCTGCAGGTTGCCGGCAGAGGCTGTAGGTGGAGGCATGACTTAAGCTGTTTGCCAGAATCTGCAGGTGGAGGCGGCACCTGCAGGTTACTGACAGAGGCTGTAGGTGGAGGCGTGACATAAGCTGTCTGCCAGAATCTGCAGGTGGAGGCGGCACCTGCAGGTTGCTGGCAGAAGTTGCTGGCAGAGGCTGTAGGTGGAGACTTGACCTAAGCTGTCTGCCAGTAACCTGTAGGTGGAGGCGGCACCTGCAGGTTGCTGGCAGAGGCTGTAGGTGGAGGCATGACTTAAGCTGTCTGCCAGAATCTGCAGGTGGAGGCTGCACCTGCAGGTTACTGAGAGAGGCTTTAGGTGGAGGCATGACCTAAGCTGCCTGCCAGTAACCCGTAGGTGGAGGCGGCACCTGCAGGTTGCCGGCAGAGGCTGTAGGTGGAGGCATGACTTAAGCTGTTTGCCAGAATCTGCAGGTGGAGGCGGCACCTGCAGGTTACTGACAGAGGCTGTAGGTGGAGGCGTGACATAAGCTGTCTGCCAGAATCTGCAGGTGGAGGCGGCACCTGCAGGTTACTGGCAGAAGTTGCTGGCAGAGGCTGTAGGTGGAGACTTGACCTAAGCTGTCTGCCAGTAACCTGTAGGTGGAGGCGGCACCTGCAGGTTGCTGGCAGAGGCTGTAGGTGGAGGCGTGACCTAAGCTGTCTGCCAGAATCTGCAGGTGGAGGCTGCACCTGCAGGTTACTGAGAGAGGCTTTAGGTGGAGGCATGACCTAAGCTGCCTGCCAGTAACCTGTAGGTGGAGGCGGCACCTGCAGGTTGCTGGCAGAAGTTGCTGGCAGAGGCTGTAGGTGGAGACTTGACCTAAGCTGTCTGCCAGTAACCTGTAGGTGGAGGCGGCACCTGCAGGTTGCTGGCAGAGGCTGTAGGTGGAGGCATGACTTAAGCTGTCTGCCAGAATCTGTAGGTGGAGGCGGCACCTGCAGGTTGCTGGCAGAGGCTGTAGGTGGAGGCATGACTTAAGCTGTTTGCCAGAATCTGCAGGTGGAGGCGGCACCTGTAGGCTGCTGGCAGAAGTTGCTGGCAGAGGCTGTAGGTGGAGACGTGACCTAAGCTGTCTGCCAGAATCTGCAGGTGGAGGCGGCACCTGCAGGTTGCTGGCAGAGGCTGTAGGTGGAGGCGTGACATAAGCTGTCTGCCAGCAGCCTGCAGGTGGAGGCTGCACCTGCAGGTTACTGACAGAGGCTGTAGGTGGAGGCGTGACATAAGCTGTCTGCCAGAATCTGCAGGTGGAGGCGGCACCTGCAGGTTGCTGGCAGAAGTTGCTGGCAGAGGCTGTAGGTGGAGGCGTGGCCTAAGCTGTCTGCCAATAACCTGCAGGTGGAGGCGGCAACTGCAGGTTGCAGGCAGAGGCTGTAGGTGGAGGCGTGACATAAGCTGTCTGCCAGCAACCTGCAGGTGGAGGCTGCACCTGCAGGTTACTGACAGAGTATGTAGGTGGAGGCGTGACATAAGCTGTCTGCCAGAATCTGCAGGTGGAGGCGGCACCTGCAGGTTGCTGGCAGAAGTTGCTGGCAGAGGCTGTAGGTGGAGACTTGACCTAAGCTGTCTGCCAGTAACCTGTAGGTGGAGGCGGCACCTGCAGGTTGCCGGCAGAGGCTGTAGGTGGAGGCATGACTTAAGCTGCCTGCCAGTAACCTGTAGGTGGAGGCGGCACCTGCAGGTTGCCGGCAGAGGCTGTAGGTGGAGGCATGACTTAAGCTGTTTGCCAGAATCTGCAGGTGGAGGCGGCACCTGCAGGTTACTGACAGAGGCTGTAGGTGGAGGCGTGACATAAGCTGTCTGCCAGAATCTGCAGGTGGAGGCGGCACCTGCAGGTTACTGGCAGAAGTTGCTGGCAGAGGCTGTAGGTGGAGACTTGACCTAAGCTGTCTGCCAGTAACCTGTAGGTGGAGGCGGCACCTGCAGGTTGCTGGCAGAGGCTGTAGGTGGAGGCGTGACCTAAGCTGTCTTCCAGAATCTGCAGGTGGAGGCTGCACCTGCAGGTTACTGAGAGAGGCTTTAGGTGGAGGCATGACCTAAGCTGCCTGCCAGTAACCTGTAGGTGGAGGCGGCACCTGCAGGTTGCTGGCAGAAGTTGCTGGCAGAGGCTGTAGGTGGAGACTTGACCTAAGCTGTCTGCCAGTAACCTGTAGGTGGAGGCGGCACCTGCAGGTTGCTGGCAGAGGCTGTAGGTGGAGGCATGACTTAAGCTGTCTGCCAGAATCTGTAGGTGGAGGCGGCACCTGCAGGTTGCTGGCAGAGGCTGTAGGTGGAGGCATGACTTAAGCTGTTTGCCAGAATCTGCAGGTGGAGGCGGCACCTGTAGGCTGCTGGCAGAAGTTGCTGGCAGAGGCTGTAGGTGGAGACGTGACCTAAGCTGTCTGCCAGAATCTGCAGGTGGAGGCTGCACCTGCAGGTTACTGAGAGAGGCTTTAGGTGGAGGCATGACCTAAGCTGCCTGCCAGTAACCTGTAGGTGGAGGCGGCACCTGCAGGTTGCCGGCAGAGGCTGTAGGTGGAGGCATGACTTAAGCTGTTTGCCAGAATCTGCAGGTGGAGGCGGCACCTGCAGGTTACTGACAGAGGCTGTAGGTGGAGGCGTGACATAAGCTGTCTGCCAGAATCTGCAGGTGGAGGCGGCACCTGCAGGTTACTGGCAGAAGTTGCTGGCAGAGGCTGTAGGTGGAGACTTGACCTAAGCTGTCTGCCAGTAACCTGTAGGTGGAGGCGGCACCTGCAGGTTGCTGGCAGAGGCTGTAGGTGGAGGCGTGACCTAAGCTGTCTGCCAGAATCTGCAGGTGGAGGCTGCACCTGCAGGTTACTGAGAGAGGCTTTAGGTGGAGGCATGACCTAAGCTGCCTGCCAGTAACCTGTAGGTGGAGGCGGCACCTGCAGGTTGCTGGCAGAAGTTGCTGGCAGAGGCTGTAGGTGGAGACTTGACCTAAGCTGTCTGCCAGTAACCTGTAGGTGGAGGCGGCACCTGCAGGTTGCTGGCAGAGGCTGTAGGTGGAGGCATGACTTAAGCTGTCTGCCAGAATCTGTAGGTGGAGGCGGCACCTGCAGGTTGCTGGCAGAGGCTGTAGGTGGAGGCATGACTTAAGCTGTTTGCCAGAATCTGCAGGTGGAGGCGGCACCTGTAGGCTGCTGGCAGAAGTTGCTGGCAGAGGCTGTAGGTGGAGACGTGACCTAAGCTGTCTGCCAGAATCTGCAGGTGGAGGCGGCACCTGCAGGTTGCTGGCAGAGGCTGTAGGTGGAGGCGTGACATAAGCTGTCTGCCAGCAACCTGCAGGTGGAGGCTGCACCTGCAGGTTACTGACAGAGGCTGTAGGTGGAGGCGTGACATAAGCTGTCTGCCAGAATCTGCAGGTGGAGGCGGCACCTGCAGGTTGCTGGCAGAAGTTGCTGGCAGAGGCTGTAGGTGGAGGCGTGGCCTAAGCTGTCTGCCAATAACCTGCAGGTGGAGGCGGCAACTGCAGGTTGCCGGCAGAGGCTGTAGGTGGAGGCGTGACCTAAGCTGTCTGCCAGAATCTGCAGGTGGAGGCGGCACCTGCAGGTTGCTGGCAGAGGCTGTAGGTGGAGGCGTGACATAAGCTGTCTGCCAGCAGCCTGCAGGTGGAGGCGGCACCTGCAGGTTGCTGGCAGAAGTTGCTGGCAGAGGCTGTAGGTGGAGGCGTGGCCTAAGCTGTCTGCCAATAACCTGCAGGTGGAGGCGGCAACTGCAGGTTGCCGGCAGAGGCTGTAGGTGGAGGCGTGACATAAGCTGTCTGCCAGCAACCTGCAGGTGGAGGCTGCACCTGCAGGTTACTGACAGAGGCTGTAGGTGGAGGCGTGACATAAGCTGTCTGCCAGAATCTGCAGGTGGAGGCGGCACCTGCAGGTTGCTGGCAGAAGTTGCTGGCAGAGGCTGTAGGTGGAGGCGTGGCCTAAGCTGTCTGCCAATAACCTGCAGGTGGAGGCGGCAACTGCAGGTTGCCGGCAGAGGCTGTAGGTGGAGGCGTGACCTAAGCTGTCTGCCAGAATCTGCAGGTGGAGGCGGCACCTGCAGGTTGCTGGCAGAGGCTGTAGGTGGAGGCGTGACATAAGCTGTCTGCCAGCAGCCTGCAGGTGGAGGCTGCACCTGCAGGTTACTGACAGAGGCTGTAGGTGGAGGCGTGACATAAGCTGTCTGCCAGAATCTGCAGGTGGAGGCGGCACCTGCAGGTTGCTGGCAGAAGTTGCTGGCAGAGGCTGTAGGTGGAGGCGTGGCCTAAGCTGTCTGCCAATAACCTGCAGGTGGAGGCGGCAACTGCAGGTTGCCGGCAGAGGCTGTAGGTGGAGGCGTGACATAAGCTGTCTGCCAGCAACCTGCAGGTGGAGGCTGCACCTGCAGGTTACTGACAGAGGATGTAGGTGGAGGCGTGACATAAGCTGTCTGCCAGAATCTGCAGGTGGAGGCTGCACCTGCAGGTTACTGAGAGAGGCTTTAGGTGGAGGCATGACCTAAGCTGCCTGCCAGTAACCTGTAGGTGGAGGCGGCACCTGCAGGTTGCTGGCAGAAGTTGCTGGCAGAGGCTGTAGGTGGAGACTTGACCTAAGCTGTCTGCCAGTAACCTGTAGGTGGAGGCGGCACCTGCAGGTTGCTGGCAGAGGCTGTAGGTGGAGGCATGACTTAAGCTGTCTGCCAGAATCTGTAGGTGGAGGCGGCACCTGCAGGTTGCTGGCAGAGGCTGTAGGTGGAGGCATGACTTAAGCTGTTTGCCAGAATCTGCAGGTGGAGGCGGCACCTGTAGGCTGCTGGCAGAAGTTGCTGGCAGAGGCTGTAGGTGGAGACGTGACCTAAGCTGTCTGCCAGAATCTGCAGGTGGAGGCTGCACCTGCAGGTTACTGAGAGAGGCTTTAGGTGGAGGCATGACCTAAGCTGCCTGCCAGTAACCTGTAGGTGGAGGCGGCACCTGCAGGTTGCCGGCAGAGGCTGTAGGTGGAGGCATGACTTAAGCTGTTTGCCAGAATCTGCAGGTGGAGGCGGCACCTGCAGGTTACTGACAGAGGCTGTAGGTGGAGGCGTGACATAAGCTGTCTGCCAGAATCTGCAGGTGGAGGCGGCACCTGCAGGTTACTGGCAGAAGTTGCTGGCAGAGGCTGTAGGTGGAGACTTGACCTAAGCTGTCTGCCAGTAACCTGTAGGTGGAGGCGGCACCTGCAGGTTGCTGGCAGAGGCTGTAGGTGGAGGCGTGACCTAAGCTGTCTGCCAGAATCTGCAGGTGGAGGCTGCACCTGCAGGTTACTGAGAGAGGCTTTAGGTGGAGGCATGACCTAAGCTGCCTGCCAGTAACCTGTAGGTGGAGGCGGCACCTGCAGGTTGCTGGCAGAAGTTGCTGGCAGAGGCTGTAGGTGGAGACTTGACCTAAGCTGTCTGCCAGTAACCTGTAGGTGGAGGCGGCACCTGCAGGTTGCTGGCAGAGGCTGTAGGTGGAGGCATGACTTAAGCTGTTTGCCAGAATCTGCAGGTGGAGGCGGCACCTGTAGGCTGCTGGCAGAAGTTGCTGGCAGAGGCTGTAGGTGGAGACGTGACCTAAGCTGTCTGCCAGAATCTGCAGGTGGAGGCGGCACCTGCAGGTTGCTGGCAGAGGCTGTAGGTGGAGGCGTGACATAAGCTGTCTGCCAGAATCTGCAGGTGGAGGCGGCACCTGCAGGTTGCTGGCAGAAGTTGCTGGCAGAGGCTGTAGGTGGAGGCGTGGCCTAAGCTGTCTGCCAATAACCTGCAGGTGGAGGCGGCAACTGCAGGTTGCCGGCAGAGGCTGTAGGTGGAGGCGTGACCTAAGCTGTCTGCCAGAATCTGCAGGTGGAGGCGGCACCTGCAGGTTGCTGGCAGAGGCTGTAGGTGGAGGCGTGGCCTAAGCTGTCTGCCAATAACCTGCAGGTGGAGGCGGCAACTGCAGGTTGCCGGCAGAGGCTGTAGGTGGAGGCGTGACCTAAGCTGTCTGCCAGAATCTGCAGGTGGAGGCGGCACCTGCAGGTTGCTGGCAGAGGCTGTAGGTGGAGGCGTGACATAAGCTGTCTGCCAGCAGCCTGCAGGTGGAGGCTGCACCTGCAGGTTACTGACAGAGGCTGTAGGTGGAGGCGTGACATAAGCTGTCTGCCAGAATCTGCAGGTGGAGGCGGCACCTGCAGGTTGCTGGCAGAAGTTGCTGGCAGAGGCTGTAGGTGGAGGCGTGGCCTAAGCTGTCTGCCAATAACCTGCAGGTGGAGGCGGCAACTGCAGGTTGCCGGCAGAGGCTGTAGGTGGAGGCGTGACATAAGCTGTCTGCCAGCAACCTGCAGGTGGAGGCTGCACCTGCAGGTTACTGACAGAGGATGTAGGTGGAGGCGTGACATAAGCTGTCTGCCAGAATCTGCAGGTGGAGGCGGCACCTGCAGGTTGCTGGCAGAGGCTGTAGGTGGAGGCGTGACATAAGCTGTCTGCCAGCAACCTGCAGGTGGAGGCTGCACCTACAGGTTACTGAGAGAGGCTTTAGGTGGAGGCGTGACATAAGCTGTCTGCCAGAATCTGCAGGTGGAGGCGGCACCTGCAGGTTGCTGGCAGAAGTTGCTGGCAGAGGCTGTAGGTGGAGACTTGACCTAAGCTGTCTGCCAGAACCTGCAGGTTACTGAGAGAGGCTGTAGGTGGAGGCGTGACATAAGCTGTCTGCCAGAATCTGCAGGTGGAGGCGGCATCTGCAGGTTGCTGGCAGAAGTTGCTGGCAGAGGCTGTAGGTGGAGGCTTGACCTAAGCTGTCTGCCAGTAACCTGCAGGTGGAGGCGGCAACTGCAGGTTGCCGGCAGAGGCTGTAGGTGGAGGCATGACTTAACCTTTTCCTACCTAGCCCCATTTTTAGGCTTCTGCTCGAAAATACTATACCCATACTCAAAGGGGCCTTACTCTCTAACTACATGGTCTATTTGAATAATTTCAATGGAGTAATAACACTAAGAAGGGGTTGCTCGTATGAATTGTGTAAATATTGTGTATATGTTACTGGTTAAGAGGAAAGGAAGATGGCACACAGCTCAAATTGAAAAGTGTCAAGTTCGCCTGAAGACAAAGCACTTTTTGACATCATTTCTTTGAAATAATGGCAGCTGACACTTCTAACACCTCTCCCAAATCATAGCACAACATGTCAGCAGTGCACTCTCTGCAAAGTTTGACTTTGATAAAGTGAAGCAGAACAAAATTAGAGGTTTTAGTACAGAGAGTTTAGGCGAGGTTTCCAAAATGTGCATTTGGGCACCATGTGTGCCATGTGTGCCATGTGTGCCATGTGTGCCATTTGAATTTTCTCATGTACCAAACTACATATTTCACTTGTATATTACTAATGGTGTTCAATACATCCTAATACAGCAGTTTTGTGCTTTTTTTTTCTTTCTTTTTTTTTTTTTTTTTGAAAATTCAACCAGACATAAAAAAACACACAAATCAGCTGAATGTTGAATCCAAATGGAACGGATTTAATTTAGTAAAAACTGTAAAGTGCAAAATGTAAAAACACACATCAAACCAAACACTATTTAGTAAAAAACTGTAAAAACACACATCAAACCAAACACTATTTGGGGGGTTGCTGAGCCACCGGCAAACTCCAGCAATTGTTTTTAAGTATAAATAAATGCAATAATAAATGTATAAATGAATACAGGAAAGAATAAATAAATGTATAAATACAGGACTAAATAAATAAATGTATAAATACAGAAATGAATAAAAAACTGAATAAATAAATGCTGAAATAAGTGTTTTTGTCTTTCACATTTTGTCTTTTTTGTGACATACACAGATGTTGATGAGTTTATTAATTAATGCTAATTAGGCTATTAGTTAAAGATTAGTAAGGCTGCTTGATGCAAATGTTTTGCAGCAAAAAAATATATTTTACTCTTTGTCTTTACAGGTCAAATGCACAAACATTTTATTTTCCCTGGGAGAATGACGGTTCCGTTCCGTAAGGGACCACTTGGATTTCTCCGTCAGGATCCGACTGATGCTGCTAAATTTGCTATTTATAGTATTACAATGTCAAACCCTTTTAACTGAGGGTGCCAGTTATTTTTCTTTGGATATTTTCATGTCTGACTACATCTCTGGCTCAATTTAACTTCACAGAGACTGTTTTCACATTTTAAATTGCTTTCATTTTCAGGTTCTTGGCTTTATTAATGTGGCTGAGGCTGCCCCTTGGAATTGTGGGTAATTACCAACAGTTCCAACAGCTAACGTTGCTACTTTAGCTAATGTTTACAATAGCTAGCTTAGTTGTGTAGTAACATAATGTGAAGGTGATATGTATTTTAGTGGCCTGCAATGTTAACACAGCTTATGAATAGGGTATTTTATTTCATTCTTTCATTCATATTAGGCAGTCACATTATAGTGAGTTTATTATTTGAATGTTAATTATGTCATGAAACTGATTGAAGCAATAAGTGTGGCGATTTATTCATATTTTTTAATCGCTCTACATATTTTTGACAAACATGTTTTAGTTTGATGCATGTTCCAGCTGACCATTTGGTCACGATTGAGAGAGAAATGCCATCTGTTAAATAAAATACATTTAATATATATATATATATATATATATATAAATGTATAATCTATCTTTGGCCACCAGCAGCGCTGTGGCGCCGTTTTGCGAATGACAGACTTTCTCCGGTGTTAGTCAGTCAGTCGGTCTCAGCCTTACGTGAAACGGTAAGTCATTAAGATGAATAACAATGAATTCAAATGTCATGATAATTAGTCTGGGCTGTCTGACATTCACTTGAAAGCTATGAAGATGAAGTCAGTTGTGTTTCTTTTGTGTTATTGTGTCGAAGTCGGACTTCTGTATGAGTTTGTTATGCTAACATGCTAACGTGTTGTAATCTGGAGCCGTTAACGGTTCATACCGGTTAATTCATGTCCGACTTTGATGCGTTTTTGTGACCAAAAGTATCATAAGTTAACACGAGCGTGCATTCAAATAAAATGAGTTATCGCTTACTACTGTAGGTCAGTGAATATAGAGGCTGACCAGCGGCCAGTTAAGGTGAACTAGAGATACTCTGTTACTTTACGGACACGTAACGAAAGAACAACAAGATATGACCGGGACCCGGTGCTTCATTTGAATCACGTTAACGTTAAATAAACACGCACGTCTCCGTTGGTTTTATGTGCATTTGCATGTGAACGTGTTCTACATGAACACCAAGTTACTGGTGCTACAGATGAGGCTGTTGGATTGGATCTCACATTATGTGAAGTTCACATTATCAGAATGAACATCCTTGTATCAAACTAACCATAAGTGACATGTCTTATGTCTTTTGCATGGAAGTGGTTGCATATCATCCCAGATCGTTCTGCTTTGAAGTCAATATGATGTCCCTTAGTTACAGCTACAAATGATGGGGTAGCTTTCATGCATTTATTTGGTCATTTGCATTTCATACACAGTCAAACCTTCTTGAATATTATTATTATTAATAAGACTATATAATGGCATGAATCTGGAGATGCGTATAATGATTTAGGGGTTGTGATTCATTATGATTCAGTAAGGAGTACTACGTGCGGTTGCTGTCTGGAAACCCTGGCATGTACCAGCACTCTGTGGAGCACAACACCAAGGGAGAGACCACACAGCATGAGCCCGAGCACGGAGAGGACACCATCGCAAGAGTCAAAGGTCCAGACGCAACACCAGGGAACACTTTGTTCTTACTCAGAAAGGTTCTTGGTTTAGTATTCTATCTTCTTGGTGTACTGTGTCTAACACTCCGCTGTGCTCTCCAGGCCTGGTGAAGGCTCCTCTGAAGAGGTCTCGGTCCACAGCGGACGAGGACAGTCGGGAGCAGCTGCTGGAGTCGGGAGGCCCCGAGGAGGAGCAGAGGACGGACAACACGTCTCTGCTGCGCCTCCCGGAGGAGGGAGAGAAGGTCAGCGAGTCCGGACTGCTCCAGTTTTAGAACGGCTCAGGGCTCAAATCAGTCTCCAGTGTTACATACAGTACCTTTCTTTAAGTTATTATTGTGTATAATATTGTGTCACCCTCAGGTGTTAAACTGAGTCTAAACATGGTGTCTACGGGGGCCTGAAATGAGGATTCAATGAGCTTATAAGTCAATTCATAATAATAGTAATGATGGACATGTTTATAATCAATTCATTGTCATTCATCAGATGAAAACATAAAACTTCTTATGATTACAATGGTGTGAGGAAATAAACCCTTTTTGTTGACACGAGTGCTTTCTAGGTGAAACGTAACGTCGAACTGAGTCGACAGTTGATAAAGTCCTCGCTCTCTGTCGTCCGTGTCCAGTTTGCATGAGGCCATCATCCCCAGAGGAGCGAGACAAGGACAGAGTCAGCTGAAGAGAACCTGCAGCATCTTCGCCTACGAGGACATCAAGGAAGTGCACAAGAGACGCTACCTGCTGCAGGTCAGCATGCACATATAGAACCAATACACACAATACACATCTTTGAGTTAGACATTCACAAGACATTTATATTGAGTAGCTTTCATGGTCATTTTTCAACATGGACACTATTTTCCCATGTTTTTGTGTCTTAGTGACTAAAAGGTATACAACAGTTACTGACATTGGTCCGGTATTGAGGGAGAACGCTGCAGACGGCAGCAGCTAAACAAATGTGTTGTTCTCATTAGTCACTTAGACACAAAAACATTAAAAGTAGAGTCCAGGTTGAAAGATACCAAAGTTACCTCTTGCTTTTCTTAGTGCTTAACTCACCACCTTGTTTTTTGATCATTAAATGTCGTGTATGTCATCGTCTTTCAGCCCATGGCGGTGGAAGTCTTCTCAGCAGATGGGAGGAACTACTTGTTGGCCTTCCAGAAAGGCGTCCGCAACAAAGTTTACCAAAGGTACTGAATACAAACAGAAACACGGCGGTTGGACTGCTGCTCCATTTCAGCAGTCTAATGAAGTCCAAATGTATTGAAACTAAATGAATCAAAACAAGTTCATTTAATAGAAAAAGACTGAATTCTTTTAGCTTTGTTCAAGGATTTTTCTTTACATTTGGTACTGCCCTAGAGAGAAGATTACAAAGCTCTCATAAAGCATCATGTCACTACAATAACAGACCAGTATTGTCATATGTATCAAGTTACACTGGTTTATATGCAGCGTAAAGAAAGTCAGATGGTGATCATCATTCTTGTGAAGATCTGGACTTCAGGGGACAAGCGGGGAGGGTTCGGTGGGGTGTCTTTCAAAACAACATCTATCAATGCATGGACAGATGACAGCATAGAAACACTGAAAGGTTGCTTTCTATGTACAGACTGGGACACCTTCTCTGGAGAGCCAAACCTGGACAATGCCACAGAAGTTACCACAAGTTACATAACATTTTGTGTTGACACTGATTCCAAAAAGGACAATAAAAGTCTACCCTAACAACAAACCTTACATCACAAAGGAGGTGAAGGACTGTATTAACAGAAACAAGCAGGCATTTAAGACCAACGACCACCTACAACTAAAAACTGTACAAAAGGAGTTGAACCAGAGGCTGAAAGAAGCTCGGGAACACCATAGGGAGGCAATAGAGGAAAACCTCCAGGCTATGAACTCTAAAAAACTATGAACTCCATGAAAACAGCCACCAACATGAAACCCACAAAAAAATCCTTATATGCTGTAGATGAACTGGCTAAAGCAAATGAGCTGAATGCTTTTTACAAGCGGTTTGACAATTATGACTTCTCAGCTGAGTGTGACATGGTGCTTGATAGTATTGCTATTGATGATGTTGACAGGCTAGAGATTGACCATGAATCCGTCAACAAGGTCCTTAAGCAAATCAATGTCAACAAGGCCACAGGTCCAGATGGTATCTCTGCTTTTCTATTAAAAACATGTGCAGATGAATTGACACCTGCCTGGTGCCCCATTTTCCAGAGGTCCCTAGATTCTCACACTGTACCAACACGATGGAAAAAGGCAATCATCATACCCGTCCCTAAGAAACCCTGTCCACAGGAGAATAATGATTTTAGACCTATTGCTCCAACCTCTGTTGTGATGAAGTGTATGGAGAAGCTCATGGTGAGCAAACTACGGCTGGATGTAGGCCCACAGCTAGATCCCTACCAGTTTGCATACACACAGCAGAGAGGCACTGATGATGCAACCAACAGTATAGTGCATCTAGTGACTAAACACCTGGAGAATCCGAGGGCCTATGCTAGACTGTTTGTAGATTTCAGTTCAGCCTTTAACACCCTACAGCCTCATGTTCTCCTGAAAACACTGCAGCTGATGAATGTCAACCCCTTCACTATTACGTGGTACTGTCACGGGGCATGGTGGAGGACTCAAATGCAGACCAGGCAGAGTAGCGTTAAGCAGGTTTTGATTGAACAGAATAGGATTAATGTGTTTGAAGTGTTCAGTTTGCCAGACTCTGTTGGATGGTGTTAACATGTGTATCATATTCTGCAGCCATCTGCTCCTCTCCCCTTGGACTGGAGGATGGGAGGATTCGATACGGTCAGCTGACGTCGTCCTCGCACCGCGAGAACAACCCTGCTGATGCTGGACGACTAAACATCGTCCCTAACGTGTGAGCGATCTAACCTTTGATTGGTAGTCGTCCCTTAAGTGTACACTAGCAGGAACATTCCACGTGTTTTTTTGCATGCACTTAAAAGTCTAAAATATAAAGCATTCAGAAAAAAACAACAAACCACATCATCCTCTGTGCAGTCAGGTTATGGAGCCTGGATGGAGCCCCTTACCTGCAGATCCCCAGCCCTTTTTCCAGGTGGACTTCCTGGAGCCCACATGGGTATCAGGGGTGGTGACCCAGGTCAGTGAACGCATGTGGGGCTACCTCACTAAATACCGCCTGGCCTTCGCCCTGCACAGCAGCCTCTTCACAGACTATACTGAGGATGGGAACCCTGGAGGCCCAGCTAAGGTATTTGTACTAATGTGGACATTTAGTGTCTTATTTAACATCAAATGTTTTCTGTATTTACATATGAATGTGTTCATACATGGGGAGAAAAAGACAAATCTGATGCATTCTTCTGGCTGACAGGATGTTCCACAGTGTGCGTGAAGCCTGGCTCTCTGCCTCCAAACACAACATGGCCGACGTCAAGGAGCTCATCCCCGAGTTCTTCTACCTGCCCGAGTTCTTGCTCAACGCCAACAACTTCGACCTGGGTCAGTATCGGGAACCACGATGAAGCACGAGTCAATCTGACTGAGATAATTGACTGCATGAATATTAATATAATAATATGAATGTTCTGTCTGCCCTCTGTTGTTGGATCTACCAGGCGCCAAGCAGAATGGCACCAAGCTGGGCGACGTCATCCTGCCACCTTGGGCCGAGGGCGACCCCCGGGAGTTCATCAGAGTCCACAGAGACGTAAGAATTGAACCCTCTTGTGACATTTTAGGTCTGATTTCCAGTGAGTACACGTTAACCTCTTGTCTGGCTGCAGGCGTTGGCGTGCGACTACGTGTCAGCCCACCTCCACCGATGGATCGACCTGATCTTCGGGTACAAGCAGCAGGGACCGCCGGCCGTGGAGGCGGTGAACGTCTTCCACCACCTGTTCTACGAGGGCCAGGTGGACATCTACAACATCAACGACCCGCTCAAAGAGACGACCACCATCGGCTTCATCAACAACTTCGGGCAAATCCCCAAACGGGTCAGATACTGGCTGGTGATGACGTCGCTGCTGCTGTACTGCCGCCACTAATGCTGATATCTTAAATCTCCAGGCTAGTTTAAAGGGATAGTCCGGATTTGTTGAAGTGGGGTTGAACGCCACTAGTTTAGAAAGACGGACAGGAGTACCAGCACGGGAGCAAAGCAATGTACCGCTGTGGACGGGAGCAGAAGCTGAATGTTTTCAGACACCTTAAAAGACTCTATATCAGTTCACTGCCTTATCTTACCTTCAGACAGCCCTGAGGCCTTTATCTGTGCTCTCAAAGCGGCCAGACTCCTTTGACAAAAACAGTAATCTTGCAGAAACAATAACTGCTGGACTACCGCTGCATCCATCGGTTAGTTTGCTTGTGTTCTTGTGTGAATTTGGTGAATCCAAATTGACCCTTTAAAACCCAAATGAACACAAACAACGGAGGCAGCGGTAGACCAGCAACTCTCGTGTTCAGCAAGATACAATTACTGTTTTCGTCAACGGAGTCCTGTCTGTTTCTCTAAATCATCTACTGTCTGCATCTACTTCATCAACCAAAATGCTTCTTCATGACATTTTGCCCAATGAAGACCTGGTTGTCTCCAAACATTAAGTTTCTGGAGCTTTAATCCACTGTGAGGATGCTCTGCATTTTTCCCTTAGTGGACAAACTTACCTTCCACAGCCAAAATGTTTTAGCATCCGGCTATTGGTCGATGTCAAAGTCCTTTTCTATCCTCACCGACTGTTGATGTGTTTGTGTCTCGGCTGTTTAAGAAGCCCCATCCTCCTAAGCGAGTACGTGGTAAAGCCAACGGTGACGTAGCGAGCGTTCCTCCGAGCTCCAACAGCGACAAGATCTTCTTCCATCATCTGGACAATCTCAGACCTTCTCTAGCACCAGTTAAAGGTACAAGTACACACACTTACTCTCTGTCTTTTGTGCTAAATCCATTGCAGTCTTAAGTACCAGTTAAGCCCCAACCATGTACTCTGTACATTAGACAGTGCAAGACTCCCTTTAGACTCTCATATTTCTTTGTGTCTCCAGAGCTGAAGGAGCCCGTGGGACAGATCATGTGCACCGACAAGGGCATACTTGCGGTGGAGCAAAACAAGGTTCTGGTTCCCCCCCACCTGGAGCAAGACCTTCGCCTGGGGCTACGCCGACCTCAGCTGCCGTCTGGCTAACTACGAATCTGACACGGTAACAGTTATTAAAACGGAAACGCATATATAGTATTTTTGTTACTTGTAATTAAACAGTCTAGACTTTAAGAGAGACTAAAACATGGACTCCTGTAGGTTTCCTTCATTATTTCACCTTGAAGTTGAGAAGTGAATGTGAGAAATGATTAAAGACGATGTTTCCCCCTGCTGGTCTTGAATAAAAATGCACTTGCAGTTTTCAAATCAGGGAATGGTTGTTGAATATGTGATACAGTGACATGTCCCAAAACAAACTGCTTATATTTGATTTAAGTATTTGCATAATAAACTCACTATGAAAATGTAAAACAAAGTTTTTGTTGGCGTCACAGAGGGCGGCGAGAATCACAACGGCGATGAGGACAGCAGCGAGTCGGACGGAGACGAGCCCAGTCTGAGTCAGGAGCCCAAAGCTCCACGCAACCCGTGGACGGGTGGAGGCAGCCAACCGGGCAGCGCCGTCCACAGACCCAGAGGTACGCAAGCAAGCGCTCCTCTTACCAGCACGGACGGTCTGTGGTTGAGCTGAGTGCACTGCTCGCACTAAATACACCGAGCAGAAGTGGGGAGAGCAGCAAATAATACGCAGAAACCACTTCAAAACACTGACGCGGATACATTGAACTCGTCATGCTTTTGAATCTCCGCTGAATTCATCCGACATTATACAAAGTTTCACATAAACAATCATTTATTTGCTTTGTTGTTTACCATGTAAAGTGCCTTTGAGTACCTTTAAAGCACCATATGTTAATATTACATCACTTTCTGTTCATTTGAATGTGTCTTGTACATAGAAATAGAATAGGAGTAAAACAGACATTGATTCCGTTGTAATATCACTAATACAAAAGACATTTTTTTATTGTTGTCAGTAGTTACGGTGACAACACACGCCCGTAACGCTCCGGAGGCAGATGTCTGTCTAGTTATTTACCACATATTTTGTTTACTGAACCTCAACCCACGCCAACGTTCCCTTTCAGGTCCCTCAGCACGAACCGGAGCTTCGTGGTCGATGGACAGCAGCTCTGACGACTCCCACCGCTGGTCGGACGGCTTCGTGTTCGTCAACTACTCCGAGGGGCAAACTAAGGTCCCTCACACCACCGCCACCACCACCCTCACCCGGCTCACCCAGGCCAGAGCTCGGTGCCACAGCCCTCCACCATGGACGCACGGACGTACAACCAGCTCAGGGCCGGTGGGTGTCCAGTGATTGAACATGTTGTTGTTGTTGTTGTTTAGCTAAGTCAGTGAAGGAACGAGGGTTCTCCTCTGATCAGAGAAGAAAACAAAAACTTAAAAAGTAGGCTGATCACAGTGTTGACGTGTTTTATTTCTGTGGGTCCACAGGCTACAGATGGGAGCGCCAGCTGGTCTTCCGGAGCAAACTCACCGTGCACACGGCGTTCGATCGCAAGGACAACGCTCAACCGGCCGAGATCACGTCGCTCGCCATCTCCAAGTAAGAGAGCAAGACGAATTCTTTCCTGTTGTAGATTTGTAATTGTTTTTATTGGTGTGGAGAGCTTCTTCGACACTATCGAACACAAACATCTTAGAAAAGTCATTCTCCTCCTCTGTGACGCCATCTCCTCAGGGACCACAGTAAGATCCTGGTGGGCGACGGTCGCGGTCGGGTCTTCAGCTGGTCGGTGAACGACCGGGTGAAGGACGAGGTGGTGGACAGCCTCTCCGCCTGCACGGTCCGATTCTCCCTCACCGAGCGGAGACATCACTGCAGGAACTGCGGCCAGCTCTTCTGCCAAAAGTGTGTCGTTTACAGCAGCCCAGCACGCTTTCCTGCCTCTTTTTTTGCCTCTTCAAAGCCCCTCCCCTCTCTGCTCTGTAATGGGAAAATATATTTTAGTAGTGTAGAAGTTTTGAAAGATGTCTTCCAAAGTAAAAAGACACATATTCTTAAAAAAACACAGTAGTCTTTCATAAGCAGTTCAGGAAACCAGGGTCCTGTTCAAGGCAAGGCAAGTTTATTTGTATAGCACATTTCAACAACAGGGTAATTCAAAGTGCTTCACATAAAACCATTAAAAGCATCAAAACATAAGGCATAAGAAAAGGAGATTTAAAAACAATTAAGAACATTCATTGAAACATTAAAAAGCAGTGTAAGAAATAAAATACAGTAGTAAAATGCAGAAATGCAGGAGATTGATTAATATCCTTGAACCTGGTTCAATTAAAGGCAGCAGCAAACAGAAAAGTCTTCAGTCTTGACTTAAAGGAGCTGAGGGTCTCAGCAGACCTGCAGCTTTCTGGGACTTTGTTCCAGATATTTGGGGCAGAAAAACTGAACGCTGCTTCTCCATGTTTAGTTGTGACTCTTGGAACAGAGAGCAGACCGGTCCCAGACCACCTAAGAGTAGGGATGGTTCATAAGGTAGCAGCAGATCAGACATGTATTTTGGCCCTAAACCATTCAGTGCTTTATAAACCAACAGCAGGATTTTAAAGTCAATTCTTTGTTGGACAGGAAGCCAGTGTAAAGACCTCAGAACTGGAGTGATGTGATCCACTTTCTTTGTCTTAGTGAGGACTCGAGCTGCAGCTTTCTGATTGACTTGTTACAGAAAACTGTAAACACACCGTTACAGTAGTCCAGTCTACTGAAGATAAATGCATGGACAAGGTTTTCCAAATCCTGTTGAGACATAAGTCCTCTAATCCTTGATATATTCTTCAGGTGATAGGAGGCTGATTTAATCATTGTCTTGATATGGCTGTTCAGGTTGAGGTCTGAATCCATAACTACACCTAGATTTCTGGCCGATCACGTGAACCTGTGTTTGCATAAATGATGTGATGTTCCTGTACAATGTTGAAGCTTCCAACACAGACACTAACTGAGTGGCTGTGTTGCATTTTTCCCTTGCAAGAGAATAAACCGAAAAAGACAACTTTGATTCTTCTGAAGACTTTATTATTGATTTGTGAACAAAACTCTCTTCTCCCGATTAACATAGAAATCTTCCATCACAGCTCCCTGTCAAGAGGAAACATGTGATCATGTAATGAGGTTTGACTATCGTTTTTCATTCAACTTTTTTGTTAGACAGAGGAGTTTTTCTTAACAAAGTGGATGCAAAATTGTATCAATTTGCCTATTTCAGGTCAGAGTTTTGTGGCTACATATATGTGGGTGTATTGTATGATATGAAGTCAGGACAGGACCCGAGTTGTCGCTTTTATTAATTCATACAACAAGAAAAAGATAATCTTTTGTGTTTACTCCCCTTCTTAGAAGCTGGTGAGACTTTCACAATTAAAGGTTCTCTCGGGAGTCGAACCACCGACCCCTGCGTCCCAATGATCTGCGCATGCGCATTGAGGTTTTGCGTTGTGTGCAGTCACGCTAACCGTTCGGCCACGCAGTTTAACGGTTGCTGGGCAAGCGTGAGAACAGGTGTATATTCGTTCGATTAGACAGAAGAGATGACATGTGACTTATGGAGGACGAAATTGTTTTTAAGTATAAATAAATGCAATAATAAATGTATAAATGAATACAGGAAAGAATAAATAAATGTATGAATACAGGACTAAATAAATAAATGTATAAATACAGAAATGAATACAAAACTGAATAAATAAATGCTGAAATAAGTGTTTTTGTCTTTCACATTTTGTCTTTTTTGTGACATACACAGATGTTGATGAGTTTATTAATTAATGCTAATTAGGCTATTAGTTAAAGATTAGTAAGGCTGCTTGATGCAAATGTTTTGCAGCAAAAAATATATATTTTACTCTTTGTCTTTACAGGTCAAATGCACAAACATTTTATTTTCCCTGGGAGAATGACGGTTCCGTTCGGTAAGGGACCACTTGGATTTCTCCGTCAGGATCCGACTGATGCTGCCAAAGTTCTCAAAGACAACCAGTCTCTACAGGACACCTGTGAAGGAGGAGCTGGTCAGACAGAATGCTCTGACTGTGGTCCGCCAGAGAGGAGGAGATGCTTCAGATAAAACTGAGGTGACTGGAGACTACATCCTGCAGTTTGGGAAGTACAAGGGGAAGTCCTTCCGCTGGCTCCTGGAGAATGACATTGGGTACACCATCTACCTCATCAGGAACCAGCAAAAGGAGGAGGCTGCAGGAGTGTTCATGGCAGCGGGGCACAGCAAGGACAGCCTGCTGTCATTTGTTAACTATTCCCTCAGCTTTCAAGAAGTCCAGTCTCTTCTCAGCTATGAGGAACAAAAGCCAGTTGTAGCAGCAGCAGCAGCAGGTTGGTTTTGGCTCTCGTGCCAACAACACCTGGCGAGAGATTTAGCACAGCAGGGGTGATGGCTATGCATCTTACAATCATAGCACAATAGATAATACGTTTCCACAGCAATTTTTACTTTGATAAAGTGAAGCAGTTCCATACAAGATTTCATGCAGAGTCAAGCCAAATTCTCATTTTGGATGCAGCTGTACCATCTGTTCCATTGTACTTTTATATACTATATAACTATATATTTCACTTGTTTTATCACTAAGCATGTTCAATCTATCATATGACAGCTGTTTGGCATAATTTTGAGCCATTTTGAGCTCTCTGGGGTGCTCATATGCAATTTTCTTCCACTTTCACAGATTTCATCTGAACTTTACAGAGCCTTCTGATTGGCGGATTTTCGCATGTGACACAGCAATAGATGCGGAAATGAACAGAGAGTGTAATGATACGTTCTTTGACCATCTTCTCATATATTGACTGAAAACGTCCATTTTAACACAGAAAGAGAGAGAATGACCTGGAGAGCATATGCTTCGAACAGATTACCGTCAATTTCCAGCGTTTTTGCCCAGAAAAGCACCTCAAGGTGTGATGCGGTTCACAATTTTCTCAGTTTGGCTGTGTGGTTGTCTATAGTTGTGTTTTGGAGTGTGTAAAAAATGACTTAGATGGTAGTGTTGCTCAGATGTTGCTGTTTAATCTGGTATATAGCATTTATTTGATTTTTTTTGCTCTCGATATGTACGTTTCGGCGGTATATGCGACAACCTCTGAGCCCGAGAGCACCCAACTTTAGTGCTAAAGATGCAGTTTTTGACATGAGCGTGCGCACACACACACACACACACAGACACACACACACACACACACACACACACGTGAAAAAAAGGAATTTGTGTTCCAACCTTTGTCCCTAGACCAGCGGCTACAAGGCCATTGTATCTAGGTATCCCTCTAGACCTGATCCAGGTCGTCTCTTGCTTGGCCTGCTATGCCAGCAGTGCTAAGGAGACTCATACCCTCATTATCAACCCCTATGTATGACAGCGGATGGACCACACAAACCAAATATAACTAGGAAGTCCAGAGCTATTTATAGTATTACAGTGACAAACCCTTTTAACTGAGGGTGCCAGTTATTTTTCTTTGGCTATTTTCATGTCTAACTACATCTCTGGCTCAATTTAACTTCACAGAGACTTTTTTCACATTTTAAATTGCTTTAATTTTGAAGTTATGGGCTTTATTAATGTGGCTGAGGCTGCCCCTTGGAATTGTGGGTAATTACCAACAGCTAACGTTAGCTTAATTGCTACTTTAGCTAATGTTTACAATAGCTAGCTTAGTTGTGTAGTAGCATAATGTGAAGGTGATATGTATTTTAGTGGCCTGCAATGTTAACAGCTTATGAATAGGGTATTTTATTTCATTCTTTCATTCATATTAGGCAGTCACATTATAGTGAGTTTATTATTTGAATGTTAATTATGTCATGAAACTGATTGAAGCAATAAGTGTGGCGATTTATTCATATTTTTGAATCGCTCTACATATTTTTGACAAACATGTTTTAGTTTGATGCATGTTCCAGCTGACCATTTGGTCACGATTGAGAGAGAAATGCCATCTGTTAAATAAAATACATTTAATATATATATATATATAAATGTATAATCTATCTTTGGCCACCAGCAGCGCTGTGGCGCCGTTTTGCGAATGACAGACTTTCTCCGGTGTTAGTCAGTCAGTCGGTCTCAGCCTTACGTGAAACGGTAAGTCATTAAGATGAATAACAATGAATTCAAATGTCATGATAATTAGTCTGGGCTGTCTGACATTCACTTGAAAGCTATGAAGATGAAGTCAGTTGTGTTTCTTTTGTGTTATTGTGTCGAAGTCGGACTTCTGTATGAGTTTGTTATGCTAACATGCTAACGTGTTGTAATCTGGAGCCGTTAACGGTTCATACCGGTTAATTCATGTCCGACTTTGATGCGTTTTTGTGACCAAAAGTATCATAAGTTAACACGAGCGTGCATTCAAATAAAATGAGTTATCGCTTACTACTGTAGGTCAGTGAATATAGAGGCTGACCAGCGGCCAGTTAAGGTGAACTAGAGATACTCTGTTACTTTACGGACACGTAACGAAAGAACAACAAGATATGACCGGGACCCGGTGCTTCATTTGAATCACGTTAACGTTAAATAAACACGCACGTCTCCGTTGGTTTTATGTGCATTTGCATGTGAACGTGTTCTACATGAACACCAAGTTACTGGTGCTACAGATGAGGCTGTTGGATTGGATCTCGCATTATGTGAAGTTTACATTATCAGAATGAACATCCTTGTATCAAACTAACCATAAGTGACATGTCTTATGTCTTTTGCATGGAAGTGGTTGCATATCATCCCAGATCGTTCTGCTTTGAAGTCAATATGATGTCCCTTAGTTACAGCTACAAATGATGGGGTAGCTTTCATGCATTTATTTGGTCATTTGCATTTCATACACAGTCAAACCTTCTTGAATATTATTATTATTAATAAGACTATATAATGGCATGAATCTGGAGATGCGTATAATGATTTAGGGGTTGTGATTCATTATGATTCAGTAAGGAGTACTACGTGCGGTTGCTGTCTGGAAACCCTGGCATGTACCAGCACTCTGTGGAGCACAACACCAAGGGAGAGACCACACAGCATGAGCCCGAGCACGGAGAGGACACCATCGCAAGAGTCAAAGGTCCAGACGCAACACCAGGGAACACTTTGTTCTTACTCAGAAAGGTTCTTGGTTTAGTATTCTATCTTCTTGGTGTACTGTGTCTAACACTCCGCTGTGCTCTCCAGGCCTGGTGAAGGCTCCTCTGAAGAGGTCTCGGTCCACAGCGGACGAGGACAGTCGGGAGCAGCTGCTGGAGTCGGGAGGCCCCGAGGAGGAGCAGAGGACGGACAACACGTCTCTGCTGCGCCTCCCGGAGGAGGGAGAGAAGGTCAGCGAGTCCGGACTGCTCCAGTTTTAGAACGGCTCAGGGCTCAAATCAGTCTCCAGTGTTACATACAGTACCTTTCTTTAAGTTATTATTGTGTATAATATTGTGTCACCCTCAGGTGTTAAACTGAGTCTAAACATGGTGTCTACGGGGGCCTGAAATGAGGATTCAATGAGCTTATAAGTCAATTCATAATAATAGTAATGATGGACATGTTTATAATCAATTCATTGTCATTCATCAGATGAAAACATAAAACTTCTTATGATTACAATGGTGTGAGGAAATAAACCCTTTTTGTTGACACGAGTGCTTTCTAGGTGAAACGTAATGTCGAACTGAGTCGACAGTTGATAAAGTCCTCGCTCTCTGTCGTCCGTGTCCAGTTTGCATGAGGCCATCATCCCCAGAGGAGCGAGACAAGGACAGAGTCAGCTGAAGAGAACCTGCAGCATCTTCGCCTACGAGGACATCAAGGAAGTGCACAAGAGACGCTACCTGCTGCAGGTCAGCATGCACATATAGAACCAATACACACAATACACATCTTTGAGTTAGACATTCACAAGACATTTATATTGAGTAGCTTTCATGGTCATTTTTCAACATGGACACTATTTTCCCATGTTTTTGTGTCTTAGTGACTAAAAGGTATACAACAGTTACTGACATTGGTCCGGTATTGAGGGAGAACGCTGCAGACGGCAGCAGCTAAACAAATGTGTTGTTCTCATTAGTCACTTAGACACAAAAACATTCAAAGTAGAGTCCAGGTTGAAAGATACCAAAGTTACCTCTTGCTTTTCTTAGTGCTTAACTCACCACCTTGTTTTTTGATCATTAAATGTCGTGTACGTCATCGTCTTTCAGCCCATGGCGGTGGAAGTCTTCTCAGCAGATGGGAGGAACTACTTGTTGGCCTTCCAGAAAGGCGTCCGCAACAAAGTTTACCAAAGGTACTGAATACAAACAGAAACACGGCGGTTGGACTGCTGCTCCATTTCAGCAGTCTAATGAAGTCCAAATGTATTGAAACTAAATGAATCAAAACAAGTTCATTTAATAGAAAAAGACTGAATTCTTTTAGCTTTGTTCAAGGATTTTTCTTTACATTTGGTACTGCCCTAGAGAGAAGATTACAAAGCTCTCATAAAGCATCATGTCACTACAATAACAGACCAGTATTGTCATATGTATCAAGTTACACTGGTTTATATGCAGCGTAAAGAAAGTCAGATGGTGATCATCATTCTTGTGAAGATCTGGACTTCAGGGGACAAGCGGGGAGGGTTCGGTGGGGTGTCTTTCAAAACAACATCTATCAATGCATGGACAGATGACAGCATAGAAACACTGAAAGGTTGCTTTCTATGTACAGACTGGGACACCTTCTCTGGAGAGCCAAACCTGGACAATGCCACAGAAGTTACCACAAGTTACATAACATTTTGTGTTGACACTGATTCCAAAAAGGACAATAAAAGTCTACCCTAACAACAAACCTTACATCACAAAGGAGGTGAAGGACTGTATTAACAGAAACAAGCAGGCATTTAAGACCAACGACCACCGACAACTAAAAACTGTACAAAAGGAGTTGAACCAGAGGCTGAAAGAAGCTCGGGAACACCATAGGGAGGCAATAGAGGAAAACCTCCAGGCTATGAACTCTAAAAAACTATGAACTCCATGAAAACAGCCACCAACATGAAACCCACAAAAAAATCCTTATATGCTGTAGATGAACTGGCTAAAGCAAATGAGCTGAATGCTTTTTACAAGCGGTTTGACAATTATGACTTCTCAGCTGAGTGTGACATGGTGCTTGATAGTATTGCTATTGATGATGTTGACAGGCTAGAGATTGACCATGAATCCGTCAACAAGGTCCTTAAGCAAATCAATGTCAACAAGGCCACAGGTCCAGATGGTATCTCTGCTTTTCTATTAAAAACATGTGCAGATGAATTGACACCTGCCTGGTGCCCCATTTTCCAGAGGTCCCTAGATTCTCACACTGTACCAACACGATGGAAAAAGGCAATCATCACACCCGTCCCTAAGAAACCCTGTCCACAGGAGAATAATGATTTTAGACCTATTGCTCCAACCTCTGTTGTGATGAAGTGTATGGAGAAGCTCATGGTGAGCAAACTACGGCTGGATGTAGGCCCACAGCTAGATCCCTACCAGTTTGCATACACACAGCAGAGAGGCACTGATGATGCAACCAACAGTATAGTGCATCTAGTGACTAAACACCTGGAGAATCCGAGGGCCTATGCTAGACTGTTTGTAGATTTCAGTTCAGCCTTTAACACCCTACAGCCTCATGTTCTCCTGAAAACACTGCAGCTGATGAATGTCAACCCCTTCACTATTAAGTGGTACTGTCACGGGGCATGGTGGAGGACTCAAATGCAGACCAGGCAGAGTAGCGTTAAGCAGGTTTTGATTGAACAGAATAGGATTAATGTGTTTGAAGTGTTCAGTTTGCCAGACTCTGTTGGATGGTGTTAACATGTGTATCATATTCTGCAGCCATCTGCTCCTCTCCCCTTGGACTGGAGGATGGGAGGATTCGATACGGTCAGCTGACGTCGTCCTCGCACCGCGAGAACAACCCTGCTGATGCTGGACGACTAAACATCGTCCCTAACGTGTGAGCGATCTAACCTTTGATTGGTAGTCGTCCCTTAAGTGTACACTAGCAGGAACATTCCACGTGTTTTTTTGCATGCACTTAAAAGTCTAAAATATAAAGCATTCAGAAAAAAACAACAAACCACATCATCCTCTGTGCAGTCAGGTTATGGAGCCTGGATGGAGCCCCTTACCTGCAGATCCCCAGCCCTTTTTCCAGGTGGACTTCCTGGAGCCCACATGGGTATCAGGGGTGGTGACCCAGGTCAGTGAACGCATGTGGGGCTACCTCACTAAATACCGCCTGGCCTTCGCCCTGCACAGCAGCCTCTTCACAGACTATACTGAGGATGGGAACCCTGGAGGCCCAGCTAAGGTATTTGTAGTAATGTGGACATTTAGTGTCTTATTTAACATCAAATGTTTTCTGTATTTACATATGAATGTGTTCATACATGGGGAGAAAAAGACAAATCTGATGCATTCTTCTAGACATTAGATGTGCTCATGTGGAATTGCCCTGTCGGTTGTGTGAAGGTGTTTGAGGTGCGCATGGCGGGCAGGAACCCAGTGACCCGCTGGCTCGGTCGGCTGGTCAGAGCTCGCTACCTGCGCGTCATCTCTGTGGAGTTCAGACCCACCTTCTACCTGCGTGTGGAGATCCTCGGCTGCAGAGGAGGTGAGGAATCATAATCCTCAGGACCTAATTCCTCTTGTGTACTAGCTCATCTTTGCTTTACAGATCTAGTGAGTCGTCTTCACAACAGTGTTATTAATGAAGCAACCTTTCCTCCTGCTCTCCCAGATGAGCTGGTGACCCCCAGCAGCGTGACCACGTCTCCCTCTGGTGGTGGGACAGTGACCGTACCGCGCTGTGAGCCAGGCCTGTTTGCATGCCTGCACAGTGGAGAGTGCGTCCCCGTCTCTGTGCTTTGTGACGGTCGAGCGGACTGCAAGGACCACTCTGACGAGATCAACTGTGGTGAGGCCTGAGCCATAGTCGGTCATGTACATATTTGTTTCTCTTCTTTTGTGTCCTTTTAGTCTCCTTACATGATTAAATGATTCAAAACAATTTACATTTGACAATTGGGTGAAGATATCTACAGCACCTTCCTGGTCTTCCTTGTGTTCCATCTTCTTTTATCCGTGTCTGTCTTTATTTATGTCCCTGGCGCCCCAGGCCTCCACACCACCAGGTCCCAAGGTGGCCTTCCTGGCGTTGCTACCCCAGGGGTCACAGGTCAAACTGGACTCCAGAAGACGACAACCTCAAGTACAGGTCAAATGTGCTGTTGATCAAATCTACTTTCTGCTCATTGTTGTTGGCTTTTTACCAAAGTCCCCCCCCCCCCCCCCCCCCCCCCTTTTGTGTGTGTCTGTTTGCAAGTCACAGTTAATGATTTCAAACATCCATCTACCCAGGGGTCACCACAGGTCAACCTGGGCTGCATCTCACCACAACCCGACATTCTGGAAAACCTGGGTTGCAAACCACAAAAGGCGAGACAGCCTTGCTGGTTCTCCTACAACACTTTATACAAAATAAACATATGCTGTAACCACTGTTTCATTTTCATTCACAGCCATGTGGGCCGCTACAACTCCGTACAATGGCGGCCTACCCAGAGTGCTTTGCGTGGAGGGCCAGTTTGCGTGCCGGTCTTTTGGTTGTATTGACTCGGCACAGGTATGTGACGGCAGACGGGACTGTTTGGACGGGTCAGATGAGGAAGGCTGTGGTATGCATCGAGCACCTATCAGGGGGCAGACTCTGGTGGTGATTTCCTTCCTGTCCCTCAGCACTGCGAGTGGCAATGTGAGCCCGGGTGCTACTGTACAGGGGGGAAGGTCCTGTCTGCTAACGGGACAGCCTGTGTAGAGAGAGAAGACTGTCCCTGCATGGACCTCAGCACCGGACACAGGCTGCAACCAGGGGAGACCACCGAAGCCCCGGATGGATGTAACAACTGGTCAGAATAATGGAGACATGCTACACATGCATGTTCACCACAGTTATATTTAACAGAGAAACAGCCAGAAAGAAGGGACAGAAGCATAATGATGTTGTTGTTCCTCTTTGTTTCAGCACCTGTGAGGGTGGGAGGCTCAACTGCACCAGATACCCCTGTCCAGGTGAGTAGGACTAGCTGTAAGTCGTGTGTGTTAAACAACACTTAAAACTGACTGAAGGTCAAACTCACCAACACAAGAACACAATACAAATAAGAACTTGTTTTTATTTCTGACTTTATGATAAAAAGAATATCTGTGTATGAAAATAAAGTCTGGGTTTGGGAAGGCCATAGATGTATGTTGTGTGTGTGTGTTTCCAGTGTCGGGCGGCTGGTGTGACTGGTCAGAGTGGACTCCGTGCTCCAGGACCTGTGGGGCAGAGTCGGTGTCCCGCTACAGGAGCTGTGGCTGTCCTCAGCCCAAGGCCGGAGGAGTGGCCTGCCCCGGAGAACAGGAAACGCACAATGGGGTCGGAGTTCAAATCCAGAGACAACCCTGCCCTGTCATCACCTTCTGTCCAGGTATCACTGGCTCCTCAGCTAATGAAGATGGAGGAATTCACATTTGATGTCGATTCTTTATATCTACATGTCTCTGTCTTTTTATCATCTTCTGATGTCCTCTACAGGTAGACGGATATAACAATACGTACTGTCACACAACCTTAGTCTGTGTCTCTCTGTGTTTCCTTTCCTCTCTCTCCTCTAGTCCACGGTTCGTGGAGTCCGTGGTCACCGTGGTCGGAGTGCGACGGGTGCGCCGGGTCGTCCGCCCGCACCAGGCAATGCAACAGTCCTCCCGCCAGGTTCGGCGGGCTGCCCTGTCTCGGAGAGGGCAGGCAGAGCCGCGGCTGCCATGACAACATCACCGTCTGCTCAGGTCAGCAGCATTAGGGATGTCAATGAATTGTGTATTCATTTTATTTTGAAAAGCACTCGTGTTTAAAGGGAGGTTGCTGGATACAAATGGAACGCAAGAGAGGCCTTACAAGAAACAAGGTGTCACCCTCAGCACTGTCTTCTCCTTGAGTTGAATCAATAAATCTGTTTATATCTGTGGAAACATACTGGACCATAACACTTCCCTCCATGTGTTGATTCTCTTCAAACCGTTCTGCAGACTGTGGTGGAGGCCAGGAAGAATGGCCTTGTGGGAAGCCCTGTCCGCGCTCCTGTTCTGATCTGCATGGTGACACAGAGTGCGTGGACTCCCCTGGGTGCAGACGGACCTGCGGTTGTCCGGGTGACATGGTTCTGCAGGACGGAGTGTGTGTGGCCCGGGAGGAGTGTCGCTGCAAATACCACAACAGCTCTGCTACTGGTTAGATCCGTCTGTGTGTTTACGTTGTTCTGGTAAACTGTGTTGGACGAAGCAGAGATTGGTCTAATCGCTAGATGTTTGTCTCTGATACAGTAATGACATTCAGCGGTCTAGATTCCAGTAATGCATCATGGGTATGGCCCGGTGGATCTGATTGGCAGTTTGCAAATCCAGGAGACGGCATCATCAGTGACTGCAGAAACTGGTACAGTACAACCGAATAGCTCTGTAACATTAAATCTGTCTATATAGTGCATCATTTATTTTAGGTGTCTTCATCTCTCTCACTTTATCTCAGTTCCTGCGAGGCCGGGGTCCTGCAGTGTCAGTCGGTCCCTGGTTGCTATGTTGACGGTGGCTGGAGCCAATGGGGGTCCTGGACTGAGTGTTCACTCTCTTGCGGAGGAGGAGTCAAGTTCAGGAGACGCCAGTGTGATAACCCGTCCCCCCCAGAGCAGTGGGAGGGGCTGCCTGGGAGTCGCTGAACAGCAGAAAGACTGCAACATACACCTGTGCACAGGTAGTCATGTCCGGCCAAGGCAGCTGACACCTTGAGTTGTTAGACTGAGACACAACTTTCAGCTTCACTGACATCTGAAAGAGGAGCTGATTTCATACATCACCCTTTAAAACAGAGTCCTTGGCAACATGTATGCAGTAGTATGGACCATAATACTAAATGAGATGTCATTGATAAAGAATCTTGTTATTTTTACGTGTTTTGTGAGTTGTTGTCACGTCTCGGTGTGTTTTTGCTTCCAGACTCGGTGGGCCCCTGGCTCCCCTGGTCTCAGTGGTCTGAGTGTTCGGTCAGCTGTGGTGGAGGACAGCAGTCCCGCTCTCGTCTCTGCAGCTCTCCACCCTGCAGCGGCCTCAGCCGCCAGAGCAAGACCTGCGACACCCAGGTCTGCCTCGGTGAGTCCTGGTTCCCTGTAGATTACAACATCTGTAGCTGTTGCATCAAAGCTATGACAACTGTAAGATCCAGGGTAACGTGGTAAAAGAAGAAGAAAAAAAAGCTTTTGTGTATCTTCAATCTGCGTCTCGTCATTGTGCAGAAGTGGGCTGCCCTCCTGGCAGGTTGTACAGGGAGTGTGAACGAGGCGAAGGCTGTCCCTTCAGCTGCGCTCAGGTCAGCGGCAGAGAGGGCTGCTACTCCGATGGCTGCGAGGAAGGCTGCCACTGCCCCCCTCACACCTACCAGCACCACGGTGTCTGCCTGCAGGTGGGTTCCTTCAGCATTCTGACTAATGAGTCATGACTCGTGCATCTTAACAAACGCTAACATTAAACCTCGCAACACAAAAGGACGAAAAGGTTGATGGTCAGCATACTGATTACTGATTTTAAGTCCAGAGGTACGGCAACAGAATTACAGTGATGAAATGAATGAACCATAGAAAGTCTTATTTCACATTGAAACATGTTTTTAACATGGCTCTAATGTGTGTGTTTTAGGAGTGTCCTTGTCTGGTGGACAAAGAGTTGATGGCCTCTCTGCAGAGTGTTTCTGTCACACCGGTCTCATCTCTGCTCCTCCATAACATCTCTGAGGGAGTGGAGCTTCAGTATGGAGACACACTGCTCCACCACTGCAGCACCTGGTGAGCAGAACATCTTCCAGTCACGCAGTCCCACATACGGTCCCACACTGCCTACTACACACACTCCCCCCCCACCCTCTCTTCTGTAGCGACTGCGAGCTTGGCAGGTGGAACTGTTCCTTGGAGCATTGCCCGGTCAACGGAGGTCTGTCCCCCTGGGGCTCCTGGAGCCCCTGCTCGCTGTCCTGCGGAGGTCTGGGACTGAAGACTCGCTCCAAGAGCTGCACACAGCCGGCCCCGGCCCACGGAGGGAGAAACTGCCAGGGGCCACGCCAGGAAACCACCTACTGCCAGGCCCCAGACTGCCCAGGTACAGGAGCTAGTTTAGGTAGAGTAGATAGGTACTGTATGTAATGAATGTGTATAGAGATGGAGTAACAGAATGGTGTTTGTTACAGCAAACCTCTTGCAGGTGAGGGAGATTGGATGTGCTGTGAGACTAAGTGTCTCTACATTGAATGTAATTACAGATATCATTTCATTATAAAGGGCTATTGTGTATCCTTTGTATCCATTATAAATAACAGCTTCTTGTTTGTGCACTATACTGAATGGTGGAGCTTGTCCTGATAATGAATTGTTGCTTGATGTTGGCAGTGATTGTCGGTCCTACAGAAGAAGCACTTTTACCAGGTAAAGTCTCCCTTCAAACAACGTTTAATACCAGTTAGAGTCCACTCTGTTGTTCATTTACACTTTTTACTGAATCACTTCTCTTTACTGGTCTTTGTAATGAATTTGTCTGCATGGTACATGGTATTGTTATTACGTTGATTTTAGATCCTGTCAGCTGCTTTCTTTTCCTTCACGAGACAAAGAAGTAATAATTGAAATGGCTTGTCCGTCTTTAGATGAGGATGCTGGCTTCTCTCCATGGTCATCATGGAGTCCCTGCACTAAGCCCTGCACAGATGCCCTCAGCCCGGCCACCAAGTCCCGTCAGCGACAGTGTGTCAGACCCCCCTGCTCTGGAAGCTCTCACCAGGAGAAGGCCTGTAACCTGCCCCAGTGTCCAGGTCTGACCGCTCACGCTATCTCTCAGGGTCTATGACTGCTGCCAACGGTCAAACATGAACTTCACAAACCATTAGCTCGCTTACGTTGTGATCCAGTTCTATTTAAGAAAGGAGCTTGACTACTGATACTTCAGGAGCTAATAGTAGAGCGTTGTAGTTCCCAGTTGTGGATCGAGGTGTGAACTAAACATTAAACAAGGCGCTGCTCAATAACATGACAACTTTCCAATGGCTTACATCAGACAGCAGGATGAATGATTCAGATATTAGGAGCCTGTGTGAGAGAGCACATGATGAAAGTAATGTTCAGCAATCCGCCAGTCAATTCTCTACACAAACAGTTTCACAACGTCTGTCGGTTGCTATTCGGGGCCGTTTGTGGCTTGGTTTGTCCTTTTCCCCTCAATGCTTATCTCAGAGACCACAGAACCGAGTGTTTCATCTACACTCAGCGTGACATCAGAAGAGATCAGTACAGCCGGCTGTATTGTTTATTAACTTTGTTTGAGGATAATGTGAAGTTTTATTTGTACATAAGCTCTGATTCATCATGTCTAACCAGGAAGTTGGCAGCTGAAGTGTTGACTGTAACGGGTAATGTAGGACCCAGGCGCAGTACGACGGACACCAGAGGTAATTTTAACTAGAGTTTTATTTCTCACAGGAAGCAGAATCACAGAGAACAGATGGCAGGATCTCGTGGTCAGGAACGGAAGGCTGGGTGAATTACCGGGGCAGAGGCAAGGCGGGGTAGTCCAAAACAGGCAGGGTCGGTAACAGGGAATCAGTCCAAAGGGGTGTGCGGGAAAGTCTTGCATGGAAGCGGAGAACGATCTGGCAGTGAGTGTGTGTAAGGCTGGGGCTTAAATAGTGGCAGAAGCAGGGTGAGCAGGTGAGAGTAGTGAGCTTGATGAGGTGAGAGTGGCAGCCAGGTGCGCTGAATGAACTGATTAGGTGAGTGAGAGGTGGAAAGGACAGAGTAGTAGTGGCAGAGCTGTGACAGTTGACTGTAGTTTTTCTCAGAACAGAGGTATTATACCCTGTTTGACTGTGAGGAGATGATACATGAATAACATTCTCATGGTTAAGCCATTATTCTGGCTTCAACTAGAACGTATGCCTCAACTCAATGAACAGCTGATGTGAACAACAGAGTGGACTCTAACTGGTATTAAACGTTGTTTGAAGGGAGACTTTACCTGGTAAAAGTGCTTCTTCGGGTATCTGGTGCAGTTGAGCCTCCCACCCTCACAGGTGCTGAAACAAAGAGGAACAACAACATCATTATGCTTCTGTCCCTTCTTTCTGGCTGTTTCTCTGTTAAATATAACTGTGGTGAACATGCATGTGTAGCATGTCTCCATTATTCTGACCAGTTGTTACATCCATCCGGGGCTCCGGTGGTCTCCCCTGGTTGCAGCCTGTGTCCGGTGCTGAGGTCCATGCAGGGACAGTCTTCTCTCTCTACACAGGCTGTCCCGTTAGCAGACAGGACCTTCCCCCCTGTACAGTAGCACCCGGGCTCACATTGCCATAGTGTTTCCGCATCTAACACTAGCTGTGTCCCAATTCAGGGTCTGCATCCTTCGGAGGCTGCATTCGTAGACCGGTTGCGTCACAGCGCGGCGACTAGGCTGTCCCAATTCGCATGTTTGTTGAAGACTCCTTCAAATGCAGCCGACGAACGCAGCCTTCTGCACCCATTTTCGGAGGATACATCTGATGGAGACTTCGTGGCCCAGCATATCCCAAGATGCATTGCGTGCCGGTGAAGATTTTATTTGAACCAACATGGCGGCGATTGATGCGAGAGCTGGAGAAGCGGCAGGATTCACTTTTAAATGTAAGTATTGAGTTTCAACTCACTCGAATGTCACCGATACTAATGTTAAAGCAAAATAAGAGATCTTATAACATCACATGTGTGTTAAAGTGATCCGTTAAGTTACGTGACGTTCGTAGCTTACAAGCTAACTAGCGTTAGCCGCTGTGCTATTAGCTGCAGCTCGGCTGCCTGCATCCGACTGTAGTGAGACTTAAAGTAACTTTTAATAACTTCACTTTCAAACCTCAGAGGTTGAATAATATCTTACTGATGTTGTGATGGTTTTACAGATGATTTATACTTCATATCATGTACATAAACGGACCAACGTGAGCTCAGGTAGACAGGTTGTGAACCTGAAATATCACTTTAAGTCCGGTAACGTTAAGATTAATTACACGAATACACTGAATTTGAGTATTTTGCTGATTCTGTTCTTGTTGTGTTACAGAGAGCCAGGAGCTGAGGGGAGAACGATGGACAAACATTCAGCAACTATGGCTTTGAATTAAGACATTAGTCCATTTGTAATGTCTCCATTTCACCATCCTGTACTTGAGGTTACAGTTACATTAGCTCTCATCCTGTACAAAGCCTTCACTAATAAGACAACCAGTAGATCCTTCTGATGTGTTAATATTGCTGTCACAGAGATGAAACTGATTTAAAAAATATAAAGAATATGCACATGTTACTGCAAGTTAATAAACACGTTTGCTGACATTTGTTTTGCTGTTAATATTAACTGTCTTGATTGATTTCCTCTGCCTTAGGATTGATATATATATATGTACATGTAAATATGTATGTGTGAATGAAATAAAGTTATTGATAAATACATTGTTTTAATTGCAAGAACTATAACTGAAAATGTGTTATTTAACATAGTAACTGATTTAATTAACTGATTATTAATTTAGAAAAACAATATGAAAATAAACTATGAATGAATTTTTTAATATATGATTAAAAACACTAAACTAAAAACTTCAAAGTATATATACTGAAAATATTTTAGTTTAATGTATTTATGTGTATATATTTATAATCCTGAGCAGGGATTATATATATATATACACACACTATAAATATATATACATATATAATCCTGCTGAGCAGGTATTATATATATATATATATATATATATATACACTATAAATATATATACAGGTATATACACTATAAAAAAAAAAATATATATATATATATAATCCTATTGAGCAGGGCGATGGGAGCAGCAAGAGGGGGCGGGGCGAGAACAGCTGTTGACGCAAACAGGAAGTCCTCTGTAGCGTAGACCGTCTCATTTCGGAGACCACACGGTCCAGCCTTTGCGGTTTTCAAAGGACGCGGCCCACGTAGACCGTGAAGGCTGGGTCCTCCGAAGGATGCAGACCCTGAATTGGGACACAGCTACTGTGTCACATGCGAAAATCCGCCAATCAGAAGGCTTTGTAAGGTTCAAGTGAAGTCTGTAAAAATGAAAATCAGACGAGGAAAACCCCTGTTTTACAGGTTTATATGAGGCCCAGGCTCAAAGAATGATGCCAAACTGCTTTATTAGATAGATTGAACACTATTAGTGATAAAAGAAGTGAAATATATAGTTATATAGTATATAAAATTACAATAAAACAGCTGAAAGTGCTGCTTCCAAAATCAGAATTGACGCCGGCTGACCTTGGCTGACCTGTAGAAAAACATTGATACCGCTGGCCTGCTTCACTTTATCAAAGCCATTTTTTAGAGAGACTCCTGCCATGTTGTGCTATGACTTGTGAGGGGTGATTTGGGTGTATCTGCAAAAAAAAATGTCATTCTTTTCAGGCGAACCTGAAAATGTTCAATGTGAGCTGTGTGTTATGTTCATTCAGCAATAACCAGTAACATAAACACTGATATGTACACATATTAACACATCTCACACATTTTAGTGTCATTATAAAATGTAAATGATTCAAATAGACCTTGTAGTTGGAGAGATAAGTCCCTTTGAGTATGGGTAAACTATTTTCGAGCAGAGGCCTAAAAATGGGGCTAGGTAGGAAAAGGTTCAAGCTGCCCCAAAAAAAAGACAAAACAAATGAATTATTATGGCTTTTACAGAAGAGTAGTAACATGTACTCCAGAGGGAATGGCAGCAATAAAACACTGTACAAAAAATAACTTCAAGTATGACGCATGTAGATCTGGAGATGCATGGATTTGCATTTAGCTGCGTTCTCCTCAATGTCAGTGAACGCACCGTGTACATTGGAAGGGGATTTAAAGATCAACTCAAACTGTGTGTGTGTGTGTGTGTGTGTGTGTGTGTGAGAACACTGACGTCTGTCCTGACAACACACCTAACCCCCTCATGGGTCGGGGTCCTCTACAGCGTGGTGAGCTCCATGAGTGTCCCGGCGAAGACGGCGAGCGTCCCGATGATGCACACGGCCATGAACACACAGAGCAGGATGTGGTCCAGAACCATGGCCACGAACTTCCACTCCTCTGCTGCCTGAGACGAGACGAGGAAGGAAGAGAGAGAGACAGAGAGAGTCGTGTTTGAAGTGCTCTGACTAGGAGTGAACGTTATTTGGGTATTTAGTAAACGGTATGTGGTACTGATGTCATTTTACATCAGTTGTATGATGGGTTTGGCTGCTTTATGTGTTTAAAGTTTGCTTTACACACATGAGACTTGTTGTGTTTCTGGTCCCCATTTGTTGGTCTGGTTACCAAGGTACATGAAAAAAATCTTATAATTAATTACATTTGAATTAAATTTAATGGAAATGTAAAGGAATATTTTGACATTTGGGAAAATTAGCTTTTTGGCAGAGAGACGAGACGATTGATACGAGTCTCTGTGTCTGTACAGTGAATGTGAGGCTGGAGACAGCAGCCGGTTAGCTTAGCTTAGCACAAAGACTGAAAACGGAGGTAAACAGCTAGCCTGGCTCCGCCCAAAGGCTCTCTTATTGACACGTTATGTCTTGTTTGTTTAATCCGAACAAGACAGAACGTGTTAATAAGAGAGTCTTGGGATTGCTTTATGAATTGTGTAACCACTTGTTTCCATTGTCTTACATTGTTTGATTCCTCGTCTGATTTCATGGTCTCAGCGATGTACTTCACCCCTTCAATGGCGCTGCGAACATCCGGGTTTTTGGTGATGGGAGACTGGTAGGTGACACTGGTGGGGGTGGGGTTACCTGCAGGGGAGAGACAGGTCATACTTCTGGTAATACATATTCATTATAAACATAACAGTACAACGCAGAGAGAAACGGCCTTGCCGGTGATGTCGGAGATGTCCATGTCGGTGGGGAACGACCTCTTCTGCCGGATCTCCTGACTGGGACGCTTCATCGTCGAGAAGAACATCAAGTTGGGAATGGTTTCGATGAAGACCTGAGACACAAACAGATGCATTCTTTTTATTCAGTCACACACACACAACACTTTCTTAAATCATCGCGGGTGTAAACCTTGCGTATCCAGGGGGGCATGGTGTGCGTGCTGGGCGAGCGGTGGTGCGTGTTGATGACGATGACGGTGATGATGATGGAGGCGATGACGAACACCATCGTGAAGAGCATGTACTTCCCGATGAGAGGCACGGCGCTGGAGGTGGAGAGGATCAGCTCCACGATGACCAGCAGGAAGACGGTCAGAGACAGCAGGACGGAGATGGAGAGAGTCATCTTTTCACCTGTAGAGAGACAGGGAGACGGACACAGAGACAGACATCAGGCTACTTTTAAACAGCTCTTATAGTGGAAATAGTGGCAAGTTATGGCTCTACAGGCCAACTGATGAACAAACTTGTGTTTTATTTATGCTCTAATGTTACAGAATAGCAAGCTCATGTAGTACAAGCACATCCCAGTGGATTTCATGTATTTTCCATGTATGAAAGTGTCCCCAAAATGGTGACTTCATGAGCTTTTCCTCAGTTTCCACATTCATAATACTTACCTGATATGTGCCACACATGTGAACAAGTAAACATGTCACTTACAAACGCTCATAACCTACTTTATTTAGTCACACACGTCAAGGTTTCTGTCTACGTCTGCGTACCGGAGTCGGTGGGCAGGTAGAAGACCAGTCCGGTGAGGAACGAGAACAGCATGCAGGGAATGATGACGTTGACGATGAAGTAGAGAGGCAGACGCAGCATCAGGAAGTGGTAGGTGATGTGGAGGTACGGTGTAGTAAACCCAGTGTTTCCAGCTCCGGTAGTCCTTTAGCACCCATTCACCAGACTCCATGAAGTTGCTGAGGTCAGGCCGATCATTGTCCTAGAAGACAGAGGAGTATAGGAGGTAATGCACTGCAGTAGAAAAGGGCCTTAAAGGTGAAGATATTCAGGGGTTACATGCTGTAAACTACAGTTTTATGACAGGAGTCATAGGATACTAAATCTGTAGTATTTGAAACCACAGACACAAGCTTTCACACTGACATGTCAACATAACCCTGTGAATATATATATATACATTATATATAAGTCACACTCACTGGGTTGATGACGACCAGCAGTCCGTCGTACGTCCAGGTGCCCAGCTTCATGCTGCAGTTCTGCAGGTCCAACGGGAAATGGAGGACGATGATCTCGCAGTAGCTCTTAAAGATGGCCGGAGGGTTCCACGTTATCATCCCAGTGTGCTCCAACAGGACTTTGGTTTCGTGGATGATGGCAAAGTCTTCGTCAGCGCTGAGGAAGAGGAAGACGGGGACAAAGGGAGAGTGTGAGAGAAGCATGCGATGCATTTGGACGTATAGGTGTGTGTGAGTTTGAGTAGTGTGTGTTTACTTGTTGTACAGCACCAGGTCTGGTTTCCATATGTCGGGTGAAGGGACTCTGATCTTCCTGATGCCTCCGTACTCATCTGGATTCCAATTCAGGTTCACATCGAGCCATTGCTGGGGTGAAAATCAGGGAAACTTGAGATCATTTTGTCTACTAGAGCAGTGTTTTTCAACCTTTTCTGAGCCGCGGCACACTTTTTACATTAAAAAGATCCCGCGGCACACCAACAACCAAAAACGTTACAAAATGACACCTTTTATCATAATACAGTATATATACCAGGGGTGTCAAACTCAATCTCAGAGAGGGCCAAAACTAAAAATTGGGACTACGTTGAGGGCCAAATAGAGTCACCATTTAATAAACAGGATAGAAGGGATATTGGACAAAGTGCAAAAAGAAATAGGCTACATTATTATATGTGCCAGAGCCAGATGTTTGGCATCTTCTCTTGGCTGCCAGTTCATTAATATCTGGGGTTAGGTTCTGTGGAAACCCTCAAGATGGAGTGAAGGTGTGCATCAGTGAGACGACTCCTGTGTGGGTCTGTGTTCATCTTCATCACAGAGAACAGCTGCTCACACAGGTATGTGCTTCCAAACATGCAGAGCGTTTGAGCAGCATGTAGGCGGAGTTAAGGCATCGTTTTGGGATGAAGCTTGGAAACTGTGCAGTGCCCTCAGAGTCATACTTTGCGTGTCATTACACTGGAGGTCTATCAGCTCCACGGGTGCTCTTTCCACGTCAACTGCAAAAGGATGGCTGAGCAGTTCAAATTTAAATTTCTGAGCTGCAAAGTCGGCAAATCGCCGAGTGAACTCCGTGCCAAGTGCACCCAGTTTATCAGCACAATGCTCAGTCGGGAACACAGCAGTGGAGACTTTTACTGCATCACACATGTCTGTGATCACACGTCCCCGTCCCTGAAGCTGGAGGTTTAGCGCAGTGAGATGCTTCGTTATGTTGCACATAAAGCCAGCTCACATCGCCACTTGTCGTCCCGGAGCTCTGTGGTGTGGCGGGCCAGTTATGATAAACATCTGATATTTTCTGGCGGGCTGTTGTACCGAGGGCCGGATATATGCTGACAATGTAATGACAAGTCTCTAAATGTGTTGATCCTTACTAGGCTTTTCATCTGGGTTATGTTGTCCAGGGCCCAGTTCAGAGTCTGCATTTTTCCTTTTCAAATATTTCTCCATCTGTTCATCTCGTCACCTCAACCTCTCCCATCATTTCATTCTACTGTCCTACATTAACACGGTCATTACTGCGCTACCTACTGCCACCCACTGGCATGGAAGAGTATTATTACTTAGCCAGACACTATATTGCAGCTCAGACGCTCAACAATGGCAAAGTATTTGCAGCAACTAAATAATATTTTTTGGACTCATTAAATGAAATTGGACATTTTCCCACGGCACACCTGGCGATCTCTCACGGCTCACTGGTGTGCCGCGGCACACTGGTTGAAAATCACTGTACTAGTGTACTGATGAAGCCAAGTTTAGTTGTTTTTATTCCCAGAATGAATACATTGTGAAAATACAAGTTGTCATGTACTGTATATATCACAGCAGAATAAATATAAATAACCTCCAGCAGTCACCATGTCATGAATCCTCCCTTCTTTCTATTTCAACTAGTTGAAACAATAAATATCATTCATTTGTGATAGTATTTGTGTAATATATTCACCAACAAAAAGCATATAAATACATGATAATGGGCTGCCAGTTGCAACTACATTGAAGTATGTAAATTAAACAGCAGATTCATTGTTAAAATATATGATATATAATACTTGAGTAACTGTGTTTTGGGTGTCACATGGTAAAAACTTTAATAGCATTCATTTCTAGGGAAATTAAAACTAATTAATTAATCCATTAGTCCTTATCCTGTTAAATCTACATACTTGCAATGTGGCGTATACCCTCTGACCATTGTCATTGGAATTTTCTAAATGTGTAGTTGGCATATATTTTTGGTTTTCCTGAAGTCAACAGTCACATTTACCTGTTTGAGACGAACATTACTGGTCACAATCTGGTTAACTTCATCCTGAGAGAAGCAGAAAAAGACAGAATAAACAAAAACAGTCTGAGGCAAGTAAGACTTTCACGAGAGATTTCAGGACAAAATAGAACCTGCACGCTTGTAACCATTTATTTTCGTGTTTTTATGGACAATCTGTGGCATTTTAACAATAAATAAGCACATTCAGAGGCAAACATCCTATTATATTAATGGCCGAGGCAATCTGGAATGTGAATTAAACATTTTGACACCACACATTCAAAGTAAAAAGGTTTTGGAGATAGTCACAGCCGCCTTAATGTTAAAACATATGCCAGCAACGTCGCAGGTTGTTTGGGTGTACTGCTAATGTTAACGTTAGAAATAATTAGAAGCAATGGTCAAGCACTACTTGCTGGCAACAAAAAAAAAACGGTGTGGATAATTGTGGATTAATGCATGACAATAAAGCACCCGCAGTTGTACTTTATCATTACAATACAACATAAGATAAGTGACTGGAGAGAATAGATTTTAAATGGTTTATTAAGTTTGGCTTGACTCGCAAAGTCAAGTACCGGTAGTGTGAGAAAACAACAATGCGCATGCTCAGAGCCCGTTAGCAGGTGGACACAAATGTATTTTTATTTTTTTCATTTGACTGCTAAAGTAAGCGCTGCTGACGTCACCGCCCTTGATTGACGTGCGCTGGTCATCGTTCGTTCTAGAAGTTGAAAATGTAGTCATCGAGTTCTTTGTTTAGCAGGACTGAGCTGGAGGACTTGGAGATGATCACACATCGGCGCTCACCAGCTGAGGAGATCTACCTAGTTATGAACCAAACTTCGTTTTTTTTGTCAACACTTGCTAAAGCTAGTTAGCTAGTTAATTGTTCTCATTTCAGCCACGGGTTTCATCTGGTCTTCAGACTCCGGAAGCCGGCTGAGGACCCAGAAGGAGAGAGAGCTAATGTAACTACTTCTTTTTTCATTTGCATTGTGGTTGTGTTGTGCTGCTTTGTTGTGACTGTAGAAAAATGAGGTGTCTTTTGCTAACTTTATTAGCCCAACATTAGCATAACACTGAGACTGACTGTATTCCCACGCCAGGTAACGTTACTGTCCATTTGTGCCACATGGTCTTCATCTGTACAGACTGGTTGAACTAGCTAAAGACTGCTTGTGTTGCTTGTGTCCTCTCTGGTGTGTCTCTGGTCCTATAGTCTGGGTGGTATACCCCTGAAAGAGTTTACATTAGTTGAAGGTGCTCAGATGTTCCCATTGGTGGGGTGAACATTGTCATACTTTAGTTAAATTGGTCCACTATTGTGCTGATGAAGATGAGTTATGTTTTATTTCCATAAGAGGATTATTTAAACTTTGTTTTGTTTTTTTAAAGATTCCTATTCACTTACATTGTGTGAAGTGTCATGGTCTTCATCTTTACAGACTGGTTGAACTAGCTAAAGACTGCTTGTGTTGTGTTGCTTGTGTCCTCTCTGAGGCGATATGTTTGATGTGACCCTGGTCCTATAGTCTGGTGAGCCTACGCCCCAAAAGATTTTACATATAAGGGACTGGAGTTATTGATGACTCCACTCCAGGTGCACATCCACATTGTTGATGTGAAAACTGGAAATCTTCATCATTTGGTCTACTTATGTGCCGATAAAGCTAAATTCAGTTGTTTGTTTTACATTTGTGCCATCGTCTTCATCTTTACAGACTGGTTGAACTAGCTAAAGACTGGTTGAACTAGCTAAAGACTAGTTGAACTAGCTAAAGACTGCTTGAACTAGCTAAAGACTGGTTGAACTAGCTAAAGACTGGTTGAAGACTGGTTGAACTAGCTAAAGACTGGTTGAACTAGCTAAAGACTGGTTGAAGACTGGTTGAACTAGCTAAAGACTGCTCGTGTTGTGCTGTTTGTGTTCCTTTTTGGCCGCGGTGCCATCAAGGAGTCGATATTGTTGTTGTGACCCTGGTTCTGCAGCAGGAGTGAAACATTGAAGACTTCAAATCCTCTTCACCTCATACATTGTAAAGTGCCATGGACGTCCTCGTCACAGCCTGAACGCAGAAGGAGAGCTACAAACAGTAAGAGCAATTCATTTTAATATGCATTGTGCTTGTGTTTAGTGGCCGCCGTGCCGTCACAGAGCAGATATGGTTGTAATGACCCTGGTGCTACAGTGTAAAGGCAGACATGGCTGCCACGCCCAGCCTTTGGTCATTAGCTCTCTTTCACCTTGTTGCATCTTTTTCTCATAAACATTTCTGCTGGATTCATGTGAGTAGAAGCTTTGGTCTTTGGCCCAAATTCCTGGTTGTTTTGCGTGATGTTTGCACTATGTTGGCTGCTGTGCCGTGACGTGTTGTAAATACTTGTGACTTGCTGTCTGCATGCGAGTGTGTTGGTATGGTAATTGAAAAGAGAAGCTATTTGCATTGCGGAATATTGTCTGTTTTTATTTCACATAGTTTGGCCGTTGCATAAAATGAAATAACTCCATGAAATGACACGATGGATGTGTTTTCTTAGAAGGTGCAAAGAGCTGTTTAGTTCCATAATGATTTATTTTATGTAAAATGCAGAAACCGGACGCTCTTCACTCGCAATAGTATTTTGAGTAAACCTGAAGGCCTCAAGTGTAAATGATGTGAGCATAATGTCATGTTTTCTACATTTTGCTTCTGGTGTTGCCACCTCCATCCCTCTCTCTTACCACACTGATGAGCTGTATCAGCTGTAGTCCCACGGTGACCACTACGGCTTCACTGAAGTGGTTAACGGGGCGAACCACCTTGTTGTAACCAGTGAACAGCGTCTTCACCAGACGCGTCTCATCCTCTGAGCAGAACACTGGACCTATAGGACACACAGACATGTACGCAAACACTTCAGTCACACGTTGTTCTGGTACACACCTTTTTACTGACGAGTGGCATCTTCTGAACATATTGCACACGGAGGTCAGAGGAGGAAAACGCAGATTTGGGCTGTGGAGGAATTGAACTTTACTTGAAAGTAATGTGAGCTTTATACTGGAGGCAAACTAGTTCATACATTTCCTTTTGTGCTCACTTTGACTGAGATACACAGTATGACATGTCGCCATATCCAGCTGACGCCCGTGTCCCCACAAATGTTTTCACGCTGGAACCAAAATCACAGCTGCAGCGAGAGGCAGGCCAGCAGATTGCTTTTAACTGTGATTCACACTGCAAACATTTCCCAGGCTTACAACTAGCAACCCGAAACCCTTCAGTGGGAGAGAGAATGCATTGGAAGAGAGGCAGACAGGAAGTTACAGGAAATATATCAGATGAGAGAGAAGTGGAGTGACTGGCGTGCCATGATGGTGAAAAGCCTCGGCGCTGAGTGTCTCTGGAGCCGTCTAAGCACTGCGATCAAGTGTGTGTGTGTGTGTGTGTGTGTGTGTAAATCCTCGGAGCAGAACCTAATCTGAGTGTTAAGAGGGGGTTTGGGGAAAACCATCCCTGGCCGATCCGCTTGACATCAAGTCTGGATCAGTTAGAGTTCAGAACATTTAACCTGCATTTAACACCTTCATACAAAGGTGTTTCCAGCTAACAGACTTACAGTTCCTTTGTATTAACCATGCCTTTATGAGCCTATCAATTATGATATGCAACATAAACGTATACCAGCTGCACTTGTTGCTTGACAATGAACTAGAGACAGATTTTTAATCCACATGAGCATTCATTTGTTGTTGTTTTGAACATAAAATAGAGGCTGAATTTGTGAAGCTGATACTTGTTGACGTTAAAACTCTTTGTAACCTGGTAACCTGCACCCGCAAATTCCGGTTCTGAACGAAGGGGCCCCACACTCTAACTACAAGGTCTTTTTTAATAATTCCAAGGGGTTATTAACACTAAGAATGGTTTGCTCATATGAATAGAGTAAATATTATGTATATATTACTGGTTAATAGCAGATGAAGATGGAACACAGCTCCACTTTGAAAATGTCAAATTCGTATGGTGAAAAAGCACTATTATTCATAATACGATATTAAATGAGGCTCAGTAAAGCCTAGAACCACCCACCATCATAGCAAACGACAGCAGTAGTGAATAGAAACAGAATTTGAGTGAATTGAGTGAAGTATGCCAGAATTAGAGACATAAACGTACGAGAGGTCACGAAAGGTCGTCATTTGAGAAACAGCCTCTCCAGCTGTTCCATTGTACTTTTACAACCTAAATAACTATATATTTAACTTCCTTTATCCTTCTACATGCACAATCTATCACATACAGCAGTTAGAAATCATTTTGGAGAGCTGGAACCGTCTCCAAAGCCTCTCCAGGCCGGCGACCTACGGGAGAATTGCGCAATAGCTGGTGTGTATTGCGCCGTTGTAGAGCTCCTGGTTCGTCAATTTTCGTTTTTTTTGCTCTGTTCGCACGTGTCTGGTGTGGCCAATCGAATGGCGTTAACAGATTTACCAGGAAGTCTTTAGTTTTCCGAAAAAATGCCGATCTACGCCGAGGACCCGGCGCGTAAAAGTCGCGAGACTGCCTCGCTGGAATGTTGTCCCCGAGCTTATTTGACCCCCCTTTCTTTATTTCACAACTTTATTAGAACGGAAATGGGACAGAATGAGGTGAATCAGCGGTCAAAATGGAGTTTAAGGACACGGTTTGATGATTTTGCTTCAAAAACGTGAGTACCGACCCAGAATTTTTTTGGCAAAGTGATAGATGCTGGGGGCTGCTGTCCCCCGGTAATGTTTGAAGCGTGTCCCGGAGAGGAAATCCGAGATATACGTTCGAAGCGTGATCGAATTGTTGCTAAATACCAAACTTTACCATGGACGGTTGAAAAACGACTTTTGAGAGGCTGTTTCTGTTACGTGTCTCGGCCAAAATGAACGAGAAAAGTGTCGATATTTAGCACGAGGCTAGGAATGTTGTCGTAGATCGTGTTTTATTGTGTTTTGAGTGTGTAAAGTGTTACACATGCTTCGATTCATGGGAGATTCTTCGTTCAAACGGTATGCTGCATTGTTGTGGAAATATTATATTTGTTACTGAAAATTGCATTCTGCGGTTCAGCTGAACCGGAATTCGCCCTCCCCCGCCCCCACACCGACCCCCGAGGGCCGGTAGCGGTTGCATTGGGTTAATATCTGAGAATTCCAGATGAGAACGGTTAGCATACAGCCCTCAAATTGAAGAGTTACTGATTGCAATTTATTTCTGAATATTTGCAAGCATTTATCTATGATCAGTACTTGTTGATAAAATATTAAGAAACTGGTCTGGTTCTGCAAGAAACGATGTCATATCCTCTATTGCATATTTAGGCCTGTAATTTCTCATACATCCTCACTCCTCTGACGCATGCTTACTCATAATCTCCTTGCTGTCATTGTTTTTTTTAGTGCTGTCAATCGTGGTATCAGCTGGTCACATGTGATAGCACAGCGACACACCTACGTTGTTAGACATCATCCTGTCTGCTGTTAAACGAGACTCTCTCAGACTTTAGTACGTTCATGTCAAACGATCTATTATGATGAAAAGTATTTACTTTCTCTTGATTTACTTACTGTAGTATACTTTGTACTACAAGTGGACTATCGCATCACCTTTGTTCATGTAAACGCACCTCGTAGTTTTGTTGTAATATGACCCGGCAAATTAACATAATGCTAAAGTTACATCCTTTGCATGTTTGTAGGAATCTGAACTGAGCTGTAGGATGTTGTTTCATTTAGCTAGCGATGGCTGCTGCCTGTCTGTTGTCCTGTGAGCACGCTTTGATCAGACAGAAATAGATGGGAGGGAAGGCGGGACAGAGCAGCCACTTGGAGCTGTCAATCATTGCCCACTTTAAACTCCCAATTTACGCAGGATACCGAACCACCGGTGCACAATACAAGGCAGGGTATGAAACTAACTCAAAATCAGTACTAGTCCCAAGGACTAGTAGGTTCATAAAACTACTAGTCCTGAGCAATCTTTACTAGTCCTTCATGATCTCCTTGCCCGTTGACCTGAATTCATCCAGAGATGAACAGAGTCGGAGGGGTCAAATTCTCCAATGGATGGTGTCTCCAGCAGCACCATCATACAGGGGTGGTACCTTAACAACACAACGACGCGTTTTGTCCGATGTGCCCGTGTTTTAGCAATGTCGCACCCCGTTGCATTATTTAGGCTCGTAGTGAAGATGAAGGTTAAGATCACGATTAAATACTGTACAGCAGTTCAAATTGCCAAGTTGAGGAATTCCGCTATGGAACGTACCGGCTAAAAATTTAGCTATATTCCGCCGTGGGGAGTAACAGCATGTCACCGTTGTCACCATGTCGCAGTTTAAGCAGTGAACGCTCAGAGCCCAAAACAATACGCAGTCTATGAATAAAGCAGGCATTTGTTCTAATTTTAGATGAAGTATTTTTGTTAGTTCATGTGCTGCAGTCATAAGAGCTTCACCATCTATATTTCTTCCCCGGACGAATCTTGGCGGACCGCTGGTGAAACTGAAAGAGAGGCCCGGCCTGATCGATGAATATAGTGCCTTTTGCATTGCGTAAACAAAAAATGATAATCGAAACAAAATAGTCTAATATCCTCAACAATTTTGGGAATAGTTGAATGTTACTGTTAAAGTGACTGGGAAGGAATGTATAATTGTACTGGTTCATTACAAGTTGTGGCCACCAGGGGGCACCTATCAGAATGCACTCCAGACAAGATGTTCCTTTGAGAGGTTTATTGACAGCAGTCAAACAAGCAAGTGTGTGGTTCTGAAACAGATATCCATGAAATAATAATTAGTAAAAACCTCTATTCAGCATTGGTTCCAAATTAGGACATACAGGGACAGAATACAGGCAGCGATAAACATGTCCGCGACTCCTACAGTCGGCACTTAGCAAACAACGAACGAGCCGCTAAATATCAGACTAGATTGCCGTGTAAATGACACAATATAACCCTTATGATGAAATTAGACGAACACCAAACTTTACGTTTACTTACTGGTTGTTTACACGCACACAGTCTTGGAAGGTGAACTCCGAACATCCACATAAACTCTAATCTATTTACGGACACTGCCGTCATTTCGCGCCACTACCCTCGTCAGAGCCTTTTCACCAACTTAATACCGGTGATATTAGTCCGCGAGGGGCGTAGTGCGGTTTCTCCGAAACCCGTCAATAGAGGTCGTCCTTCGTCACAGTTACATTTACTTATCGGGAAAGTCTTTTTCCGGACATAAATAACGAATAAAGCCTCTCAAATTTCACTCGCCATGAGGACTAGTGAGAATGATAATTTAGGTAGTCCCTCCAAAAATCCACTCGCCTCGGGCTAGCGGACTAGCGTTAGTTTCCGACCCTGCAAGGTGCTGAGACTCTTTTGTGTTTGCTGACACGTTCCAGCTGGAAAGTGACAGAAGTGTGGAGATTATTTCTGGTTGTATTTGAGTCCATGATGATATTGTGGGCTGGAAATAAACTTTTGACCAAATGTCTTGTGACAGTCTGTTGAGGAGAGTTAATCGATCCTCTGCTGTTAGAATGCATTTGAGCAGAAGAAAACAGAATAGGTTGCCACTTACCCTCAAATTGAATCTGTTCACTTTCCCCTTGAAGTTGTGTCATCTCCTAATCGGGCATGAATTGTTGTTGAATGGGTATGTTTGGTTAGAAATAACTAGTTACTTCTGGCTGCAGTCTTGTCTATTAAGGTTATTGTCAGTGAATTAATTCATTCTTCCTATTCTATTGTCTGTCTTTCTCCCTCCCAACCTCCCTGTCTGTCTTTCTCCCTCCCTCCCAACCTCCCTGTCTGTCTCCCTGTCTCCCTCCCTCCCTGTCTACCTCCCTCCCTCCCTGTCTTTCTCCCTGTCTACCTCCCTCCCTCCCTCCCTCCCCTGTCTTTCTCCCTCCCTCCCTCCCTGTCTCCCTGTCTGTCTCCCTCCCTGTCTGTCTCCCTCCCTCCCTGTCTCCCTGTCTGTCTCCCTTCCTCCCTCCCTGTCTTTCTCCCTCCCTCCCTGTCTGTCTCCCTCCCTCCCTGTATCCCCGTCTCCCTGTCCCCCTGTCTCCCTCCCTGTCCCCCTGTCTGTCTGTCTCCCTCCATCCCTCCCTCCGTCTCCCTCCCTCCCTCCCTCCCTGTATCCCCGTCTCCCTCCCTCTCTCCCTCCCTCCCTCCCTGTCTGTCTGTCTCCCTCCCTGTCTGTCTCCCTTCCTCCCTCCCTCCCTTTATCCCTCCCTGTCTCCCTCCCTCCCCTGTCTTTCTCCCTCCCTCCCTGTCTCCCTGTCTCCCTCCCTGTCTGTTTGTCTGTCTCCCTCCGTCTGTCTCCCTGCCTGTCTCCCTCCCTCCCTCCCTCCCTCCCTCTCTCTCTCTCCCTGTCTCCCTCCCTGTCTCCCTCCCCTCCCTGTCTCCCTGTCTGTCTCCCTTCCTCCCTCCCTCCCTTTATCCCTCCCTCCCCTGTCTTTCTCCCTCCCTCCCTGTCTCCCCGTATGTCTCCCTCCCTCCCCGTCTCCCTCCCTCCCTGTCTACCTCCCTCCCTCCCTGTCTTTCTCCCTGTCTCCCTCCCTCCCTCCCCTGTCTTTCTCCCTCCCTGTCTCCCTGTCTGTCTCCCTTCCTCCCTCCCTCCCTGTATCCCTCCCTCCCTCCCTGTCTTTCTCCCTCCCCTGTCTTCCTCCCTCCCTCCCTGTCTGTCTGTCTGTCTCCCTCCCTGTCTGTCTCCCTTCCTCCCTGTCTGTCTTTCTCCCTCCCTCCCTGTCTCCCTCCCTCCCTGTCTGTCTGTCTCCCTCCCTCCCTGTCTGTCTTTCTCTCTCCCAACCTCCCTGTCTGTCTTTCTCTCTCCCAACCTCCCTGTCTGTCTTTCTCCCTCCAACCTCCCTGTCTGTCTTCCCCCCCAACCTCCCTGTCTGTCTTCCTCCCTCCCTCCCAACCTCCCTGTCTGTCTGTCTGTCTCCCAACCTCCCTGTCTGTCTTTCTCTCTCCCAACCTCCCTCCCTGTCTGTCTGTCTGTCTCCCAACCTCCCTGTCTGTCTTTCTCTCTCCCAACCTCCCTCCCTGTCTGTCTGTCTGTCTCCCAACCTCCCTGTCTGTCTTTCTCTCTCCCAACCTCCCTGTCTGTCTTTCTCTCTCCCAACCTCCCTGTCTGTCTGTCTGTCTGTCTCCCAACCTCCCTGTCTGTCTTTCTCCCTCCCAACCCCCCTGTCTGTCTTTCTCTCTCCCAACCCCCCTGTCTGTCTTTCTCTCTCCCAACCTCCCTGTCTGTCTTTTTCTCTCCCAACCTCCCTGTCTGTCTTTCTCCCAACCTCCCTGTCTGTCTTTTTCTCTCCCAACCTCCCTGTCTGTCTGTCTTTCTCTCTCCCAACCTCCCTGTCTGTCTGTCTTTCTCCCTCCCAACCTCCCTGTCTGTCTTTCTCTCTCCCAACCTCCCTGTCTCTCTTTCTCTCTCCCAACCTCCCTGTCTCTCTTTCTCCCTCCCAACCTCCCTGTCTGTCTTTCTCTCTCCCAACCTCCCTGTCTGTCATTCTCTCTCCCAACCTCCCTATAATTGTCAGTGTTGATAGAGGGCGGTCAGTCTTCTTCCTGAAGTATGTCATCTGCCAGTCTGCGTTAGGGTACTTCCGGTGTCCGATGTAGGATGATGGGGTAAGATACTCTCACCAAACTCCTGTCGTGTAAACCAGTAGCATATCTGACCTGTAACATTGGATTCAGAATAGATTTTGTCCGTTAGCACTTTTCGTAGTTTGGCTTAGTATGTTTGGTGCCACTATAATAATTTAAGGATCCAGCACGGACAGTTACAGGAGTGAGAGATGAGCAGGTAAGGAAACATGAGAACACCAGGGCACACATGGAGAACTCTGTCAAGCTACATATTAGTCAAAGTGAACATCTTTTCTTCTCCATAGTTGTCCTCAGTCTCATCTGCTTAACTTGGTCATGGAGGCATCAACATTTAATTGAGATGGTAAATTAACAGAGAAAACTCATAGCTTATATGTATGTGTGTGTTTTATATTATACTGAATATTATTATATGATATATGTTATACTGTATATATATATATTATACTGAATTCCCTGTGAGGGTGACTAAAATAAGATGTCCTGACGTGTTTAGAAGTGTTATTTACTGCTTTTTTTCGTGTTGGAATTAATGTTAAATATTTAACTGCAAAGTAGTAATGCGTGTTTGATATCTTTTCAGATCGTACTGTAAATGGGTCATAATGTGTTGAGTTTTGTGAAAACTGTGACATGGAGAACATGGTGATCGCTGAACTAGCAAATAGTGAATTCATAAAAGAATTCATGAAAGAATTCATAAAATGCCATTGAGAATAGAATGGAATGCCGGATGGAACATGCATGTTCTCGAATAAATTAGAATGTTGACGTGTCATCTGATGTGTCATAAAGACCTTTCATCTTGAAAGCAAACCACTGCTGTGTGTCCTTAGCTGTCCAGCTGACACATGACATCTATTGCACTTCTGTCCATCCTGGGAGAGGGATGGCAGGTTTCTATGGATCATCGTTATATCTGGACCCTGGTCTTGCCGCTGCCGTAGTTCTGTCATATGCATGCTTAGATTCCATGGCTTCTTTTCTTGGACCAATGCTGACGGTGAGCGTTTGAACTGTCGGGGAGAGACAGTCGCGTCTCTTAAGTCCTGCATGGTGAAATGTGCTGTGTTGGGCAATGCTGTCAGTGTTGATAGAGGGCGGTCAGTCTTCTTCCTGAAGTATGTCATCTGCCAGTCTGCGTTAGGGTACTTCCGGTGTCCGATGTAGGATGATGGGGTAAGATACTCTCACCAAACTCCTGTCGTGTAAACCAGTAGCATATCTGACCTGTAACATTGGATTCAGAATAGATTTTGTCCGTTAGCACTTTTCGTAATTTGGCTTAGTATGTTTGGTGCCACTATAATAATTTAAGGATTACCTAATCCCTCCTTGAATATCAAATCGTTGACATTGATTATTTACTTAGTAGAATATGAAAGAACTTAGCTTACAGGAGAGAAAGGGAAATGTATACATCTTTATTTAAAAAATATAATGAATTAACATTTATTGTAGTCGTCATTATATACATATGAAATGTAACCTCTGCATTTAACCAATCTCTAGCATATTTAGCGCAGTGGGCTGGGTTTAGTGTCTTGCTCAGGTACACTTCAGCACAGGACATGTAGCAGCCAAGGATGGAACCCTCTCTACCCAATGAGCCACGGTATTTATCATCACACAGTTGTAAAAATTGGTTGTAGAATGGAAAAACAACAACTCCACAGAGGACAGCTGGACAGCTCTGAGGCTCTGAGGTAGGACGCAACATATTTGATGAACTGCATCAGATATGCTACTGGTTTACACGACAGGAGTTTGGTGCGAGTATCTTACCACAGCATCCTACATCGGACACACCGGAAGCCTGAAGTGAGCTCTGAAGCAGACTGGTGCAGACTTCCTGCCCCCAGGTAGTAGCTGGCTTCTCGGAGCCAATGCTGACGGTGAGCGTTTGAACTGTGCGGAAGACTCAGTCGCGCTCTTGAGTCCTGCATGGTTATAGGTCGCTGTGTGGCTTATTGGTCTTTGTGTGGGGCAAGCCACAGGCTGCTGTCAGCAGAGTGTAAAGATGGTCGTCCAGTCTTCAATGCTACCTGGGGGAAGGAAGTCTGCACCAGTCTGCCTCAGAGCTCACTTCAGGCTTCCAGTGTGTCCGATGTAGGATGATGGGGTAAGATACTCTCACCAAACTCCTGTCGTGTAAACCAGTAGCATATCTGACCTGTAACATTGGATTCAGAATAGATTTTGTCCGTTAGCACTTTTCGTAATTTGGCTTAGTAGGTTTGGTGCCACTATAATAATTTAAGGATTACCTAATCCCTCCTTGAATATCAAATCGTTAACATTGATTATTTACTTAGTAGAATATGAAAGAACTTAGCTTACAGGAGAGAAAGGGAAATGTATACATCTTTATTTAAAAAATAGAATGAATTAACATTTATTGTAGTCGTCATTATATACATATGAAATGTAACCTCTGCATTTAACCAATCTCTAGCATATTTAGCGCAGTGGTCTGGGTTTAGTGTCTTGCTCAGGTACACTTCAGCACAGGACATGTAGCAGCCAAGGATGGAACCCTCTCTACCCAATGAGCCACGGTATTTATCATCACACAGTTGTAAAAATTGGTTGTAGAATGGAAAAACAACAACTCCACAGAGGACAGCTGGACAGCTCTGAGGTAGGACGCAACATATTTGATGAACTGCATCAGATATGCTACTGGTTTACACGACAGGAGTTTGGTGCGAGTATCTTACCACAGCATCCTACATCGGACACACCGGAAGCCTGAAGTGAGCTCTGAAGCAGACTGGTGCAGACTTCCTGCCCCCAGGTAGTAGCTGGCTTCTCGGAGCCAATGCTGACTGTGAGCGTTTGAACTGTGCGGAAGACTCAGTCGCGCTCTTGAGTCCTGCATGGTTATAGGTCGCTGTGTGGCTTATTGGTCTTTGTGTGGGGCAAGCCACAGGCTGCCGTCAGCAGAGTGTAAAGATGGTCGTCCAGTCTTCAATGCTACCTGGGGGAAGGAAGTCTGCACCAGTCTGCCTCAGAGCTCACTTCAGGCTTCCAGTGTGTCCGATGTAGGATGATGGGGTAAGATACTCTCACCAAACTCCTGTCGTGTAAACCAGTAGCATATCTGACCTGTAACATTTGATTCAGAATAGATTTTGTCCGTTAGCACTTTTCGTAATTTGGCTTAGAATGTTTGGTGCCACTATAATAATTTAAGGATTACCTAATCCCTCCTTGAATATCAAATCGTTAACATTGATTATTTACTGAGAGTTAAGTACAGTAAAACTTAGAGAGCTTTGCTTATAGGAGGGATATTTTGAAATACAGTATTTATAATCATACAGTTGTAAAATAATTAACTAACTACCGGTATGTAAAATGTTGGGATTTACTCTAACATCGTTATATCTGGACCCTGGTCTTGCCGCTGCCGTAGTTCTGTCATATGCATGCTTAGATTCCATGGCTTCTTTTCTTGGACCAATGCTGACGGTGAGCGTTTGAACTGTCGGGGAGAGACAGTCGCGTCTCTTAAATCCTGCATGGTGAAATGTGCTGTGTTGGGCAATGCTGTCAGTGTTGATAGAGGGCGGTCAGTCTTCTTCCTGAAGTATGTCATCTGCCAGTCTGCGTTAGGGTACTTCCGATGTAGGATGATGGGGTAAGATACTCTCACCAAACTCCTGTCGTGTAAACCAGTAGCATATCTGACCTGTTACATTGGATTCAGAATAGATTTTGTCCGTTAGCACTTTTCGTAATTTGGCTTAGTAGGTTTGGTGCCACTATAATAATTTAAGGATTACCTAATCCCTCCTTGAATATCAAATCGTTAACATTGATTATTTACTTAGTAGAATATGAAAGAACTTAGCTTACAGGAGAGAAAGGGAAATGTATACATCTTTATTTCAAAAATATAATGAATTAACATTTATTGTAGTCGTCATTATATACATATGAAATGTAACCTCTGCATTTAACCAATCTCTAGCATATTTAGCGCAGTGGGCTGGGTTTAGTGTCTTGCTCAGGTACACTTCAGCACAGGACATGTAGCAGCCAAGGATGGAACCCTCTCTACCCAATGAGCCACGGTATTTATCATCACACAGTTGTAAAAATTGGTTGTAGAATGGAAAAACAACAACTCCACAGAGGACAGCTGGACAGCTCTGAGGCTCTGAGGTAGGACGCAACATATTTGATGAACTGCATCAGATATGCTACTGGTTTACACGACAGGAGTTTGGTGCGAGTATCTTACCACAGCATCCTACATCGGACACACCGGAAGCCTGAAGTGAGCTCTGAAGCAGACTGGTGCAGACTTCCTGCCCCCAGGTAGTAGCTGGCTTCTCGGAGCCAATGCTGACTGTGAGCGTTTGAACTGTGCGGAAGACTCAGTCGCGCTCTTGAGTCCTGCATGGTTATAGGTCGCTGTGTGGCTTATTGGTCTTTGTGTGGGGCAAGCCACAGGCTGCCGTCAGCAGAGTGTAAAGATGGTCGTCCAGTCTTCAATGCTACCTGGGGGAAGGAAGTCTGCACCAGTCTGCCTCAGAGCTCACTTCAGGCTTCCAGTGTGTCCGATGTAGGATGATGGGGTAAGATACTCTCACCAAACTCCTGTCGTGTAAACCAGTAGCATATCTGACCTGTAACATTGGATTCAGAATAGATTTTGTCCGTTAGCACTTTTCGTAATTTGGCTTAGTATGTTTGGTGCCACTATAATAATTTAAGGATTACCTAATCCCTCCTTGAATATCAAATCGTTAACATTGATTATTTACTGAGAGTTAAGTACAGTCAAATTTAGAGAGCTTTGCTTATAGGAGGGATATTTTGAAATACAGTATTTATAATCATACAGTTGTAAAATAATTAATTAACTACCGGTATGTAAAATGTTGGGATTTACTCTAACATCGTTATATCTGGACCCTGGTCTTGCCGCTGCCGTAGTTCTGTCATATGCATGCTTAGATTCCATGGCTTCTTTTCTTGGACCAATGCTGACGGTGAGCGTTTGAACTGTCGGGGAGAGACAGTCGCGTCTCTTAAGTCCTGCATGGTGAAATGTGCTGTGTTGGGCAATGCTGTCAGTGTTGATAGAGGGCGGTCAGTCTTCTTCCTGAAGTATGTCATCTGCCAGTCTGCGTTAGGGTACTTCCGGTGTCCGATGTAGGATGATGGGGTAAGATACTCTCACCAAACTCCTGTCGTGTAAACCAGTAGCATATCTGACCTGTAACATTGGATTCAGAATAGATTTTGTCCGTTAGCACTTTTCGTAATTTGGCTTAGTAGGTTTGGTGCCACTATAATAATTTAAGGATTACCTAATCCCTCCTTGAATATCAAATCGTTAACATTGATTATTTACTTAGTAGAATATGAAAGAACTTAGCTTACAGGAGAGAAAGGGAAATGTATACATCTTTATTTCAAAAATATAATGAATTAACATTTATTGTAGTCGTCATTATATACATATGAAATGTAACCTCTGCATTTAACCAATCTCTAGCATATTTAGCGCAGTGGGCTGGGTTTAGTGTCTTGCTCAGGTACACTTCAGCACAGGACATGTAGCAGCCAAGGATGGAACCCTCTCTACCCAATGAGCCACGGTATTTATCATCACACAGTTGTAAAAATTGGTTGTAGAATGGAAAAACAACAACTCCACAGAGGACAGCTGGACAGCTCTGAGGTAGGACGCAACATATTTGATGAACTGCATCAGATATGCTACTGGTTTACACGACAGGAGTTTGGTGCGAGTATCTTACCACAGCATCCTACATCGGACACACCGGAAGCCTGAAGTGAGCTCTGAAGCAGACTGGTGCAGACTTCCTGCCCCCAGGTAGTAGCTGGCTTCTCGGAGCCAATGCTGACGGTGAGCGTTTGAACTGTGCGGAAGACTCAGTCGCGCTCTTGAGTCCTGCATGGTTATAGGTCGCTGTGTGGCTTATTGGTCTTTGTGTGGGGCAAGCCACAGGCTGCCGTCAGCAGAGTGTAAAGATGGTCGTCCAGTCTTCAATGCTACCTGGGGGAAGGAAGTCTGCACCAGTCTGCCTCAGAGCTCACTTCAGGCTTCCAGTGTGTCCGATGTAGGATGATGGGGTAAGATACTCTCACCAAACTCCTGTCGTGTAAACCAGTAGCATATCTGACCTGTAACATTGGATTCAGAATAGATTTTGTCCGTTAGCACTTTTCGTAATTTGGCTTAGAATGTTTGGTGCCACTATAATAATTTAAGGATTACCTAATCCCTCCTTGAATATCAAATCGTTAACATTGATTATTTACTGAGAGTTAAGTACAGTAAAACTTAGAGAGCTTTGCTTGTAGGAGGGATATTTTGAAATACAGTATTTATAATCATACAGTTGTAAAATAATTAACTAACTACCGGTATGTAAAATGTTGGGATTTACTCTAACATCGTTATATCTGGACCCTGGTCTTGCCACTGCCGTAGTTCTGTCATATGCATGCTTAGATTCCATGGCTTCTTTTCTTGGACCAATGCTGACGGTGAGCGTTTGAACTGTCGGGGAGAGACAGTCGCGTCTCTTAAGTCCTGCATGGTGAAATGTGCTGTGTTGGGCAATGCTGTCAGTGTTGATAGAGGGCGGTCAGTCTTCTTCCTGTAGTATGTCATCTGCCAGTCTGCGTTAGGGTACTTCCGGTGTCCGATGTAGGATGATGGGGTAAGATACTCTCACCAAACTCCTGTCGTGTAAACCAGTAGCATATCTGACCTGTAACATTGGATTCAGAATAGATTTTGTCCGTTAGCACTTTTCGTAATTTGGCTTAGTAGGTTTGGTGCCACTATAATAATTTAAGGATTACCTAATCCCTCCTTGAATATCAAATCGTTAACATTGATTATTTACTTAGTAGAATATGAAAGAACTTAGCTTACAGGAGAGAAAGGGAAATGTATACATCTTTATTTCAAAAATATAATGAATTAACATTTATTGTAGTCGTCATTATATACATATGAAATGTAACCTCTGCATTTAACCAATCTCTAGCATATTTAGCGCAGTGGTCTGGGTTTAGTGTCTTGCTCAGGTACACTTCAGCACAGGACATGTAGCAGCCAAGGATGGAACCCTCTCTACCCAATGAGCCACGGTATTTATCATCACACAGTTGTAAAAATTGGTTGTAGAATGGAAAAATAACAACTCCACAGAGGACAGCTGGACAGCTCTGAGGCTCTGAGGTAGGACGCAACATATTTGATGAACTGCATCAGATATGCTACTGGTTTACACGACAGGAGTTTGGTGCGAGTATCTTACCACAGCATCCTACATCGGACACACCGGAAGCCTGAAGTGAGCTCTGAAGCAGACTGGTGCAGACTTCCTGCCCCCAGGTAGTAGCTGGCTTCTCGGAGCCAATGCTGACGGTGAGCGTTTGAACTGTGCGGAAGACTCAGTCGCGCTCTTGAGTCCTGCATGGTTATAGGTCGCTGTGTGGCTTATTGGTCTTTGTGTGGGGCAAGCCACAGGCTGCCGTCAGCAGAGTGTAAAGATGGTCGTCCAGTCTTCAATGCTACCTGGGGGAAGGAAGTCTGCACCAGTCTGCCTCAGAGCTCACTTCAGGCTTCCAGTGTGTCCGATGTAGGATGATGGGGTAAGATACTCTCACCAAACTCCTGTCGTGTAAACCAGTAGCATATCTGACCTGTAACATTGGATTCAGAATAGATTTTGTCCGTTAGCACTTTTCGTAATTTGGCTTAGAATGTTTGGTGCCACTATAATAATTTAAGGATTACCTAATCCCTCCTTGAATATCAAATCGTTAACATTGATTATTTACTGAGAGTTAAGTACAGTAAAACTTAGAGAGCTTTGCTTATAGGAGGGATATTTTGAAATACAGTATTTATAATCATACAGTTGTAAAATAATTAACTAACTACCGGTATGTAAAATGTTGGGATTTACTCTAACATCGTTATATCTGGACCCTGGTCTTGCCGCTGCCGTAGTTCTGTCATATGCATGCTTAGATTCCATGGCTTCTTTTCTTGGACCAATGCTGACGGTGAGCGTTTGAACTGTCGGGGAGAGACAGTCGCGTCGCTTATGTCCTGCATGGTGAAATGTGCTGTGTTGGGCAATGCTGTCAGTGTTGATAGAGGGCGGTCAGTCTTCTTCCTAAAGTATGTCATCTGCCAGTCTGCGTTAGGGTACTTCCGGTGTCCGATGTAGGATGATGGGGTAAGATACTCTCACCAAACTCCTGTCGTGTAAACCAGTAGCATATCTGACCTGTAACATTGGATTCAGAATAGATTTTGTCCGTTAGCACTTTTCGTAATTTGGCTTAGAATGTTTGGTGCCACTATAATAATTTAAGGATTACCTAATCCCTCCTTGAATATCAAATCGTTAACATTGATTATTTACTTAGTAGAATATGAAAGAACTTGGCTTACAGGAGAGAAAGGGAAATGTATACATCTTTATTTAAAAAATATAATGAATTAACATTTATTGTAGTCGTCATTATATACATATGAAATGTAACCTCTGCATTTAACCAATCTCTAGCATATTTAGCGCAGTGGGCTGGGTTTAGTGTCTTGCTCGGGTACACTTCAGCACAGGACATGTAGCAGCCAAGGATGGAACCCTCTCTACCCAATGAGCCACGGTATTTATCATCACACAGTTGTAAAAATTGGTTGTAGAATGGAAAAACAACAACTCCACAGAGGACAGCTGGACAGCTCTGAGGCTCTGAGGTAGGACGCAACATATTTGATGAACTGCATCAGATATGCTACTGGTTTACACGACAGGAGTTTGGTGCGAGTATCTTACCACAGCATCCTACATCGGACACACCGGAAGCCTGAAGTGAGCTCTGAAGCAGACTGGTGCAGACTTCCTGCCCCCAGGTAGTAGCTGGCTTCTCGGAGCCAATGCTGACGGTGAGCGTTTGAACTGTGAGGAAGACTCAGTCGCGCTCTTGAGTCCTGCATGGTTATAGGTCGCTGTGTGGCTTATTGGTCTTTGTGTGGGGCAAGCCACAGGCTGCTGTCAGCAGAGTGTAAAGATGGTCGTCCAGTCTTCAATGCTACCTGGGGGAAGGAAGTCTGCACCAGTCTGCCTCAGAGCTCACTTCAGGCTTCCAGTGTGTCCGATGTAGGATGATGGGGTAAGATACTCTCACCAAACTCCTGTCGTGTAAACCAGTAGCATATCTGACCTGTAACATTGGATTCAGAATAGATTTTGTCCGTTAGCACTTTTCGTAATTTGGCTTAGTAGGTTTGGTGCCACTATAATAATTTAAGGATTACCTAATCCCTCCTTGAATATCAAATCGTTAACATTGATTATTTACTTAGTAGAATATGAAAGAACTTAGCTTACAGGAGAGAAAGGGAAATGTATACATCTTTATTTCAAAAATATAATGAATTAACATTTATTGTAGTCGTCATTATATACATATGAAATGTAACCTCTGCATTTAACCAATCTCTAGCATATTTAGCGCAGTGGGCTGGGTTTAGTGTCTTGCTCAGGTACACTTCAGCACAGGACATGTAGCAGCCAAGGATGGAACCCTCTCTACCCAATGAGCCACGGTATTTATCATCACACAGTTGTAAAAATTGGTTGTAGAATGGAAAAACAACAACTCCACAGAGGACAGCTGGACAGCTCTGAGGTAGGACGCAACATATTTGATGAACTGCATCAGATATGCTACTGGTTTACACGACAGGAGTTTGGTGCGAGTATCTTACCACAGCATCCTACATCGGACACACCGGAAGCCTGAAGTGAGCTCTGAAGCAGACTGGTGCAGACTTCCTGCCCCCAGGTAGTAGCTGGCTTCTCGGAGCCAATGCTGACGGTGAGCATTTGAACTGTGCGGAAGACTCAGTCGCGCTCTTGAGTCCTGCATGGTTATAGGTCGCTGTGTGGCTCATTGGTCTTTGTGTGGGGCAAGCCACAGGCTGCCGTCAGCAGAGTGTAAAGATGGTCGTCCAGTCTTCAATGCTACCTGGGGGAAGGAAGTCTGCACCAGTCTGCCTCAGAGCTCACTTCAGGCTTCCAGTGTGTCCGATGTAGGATGATGGGGTAAGATACTCTCACCAAACTCCTGTCGTGTAAACCAGTAGCATATCTGACCTGTAACATTGGATTCAGAATAGATTTTGTCCGTTAGCACTTTTCGTAATTTGGCTTAGAATGTTTGGTGCCACTATAATAATTTAAGGATTACCTAATCCCTCCTTGAATATCAAATCGTTAACATTGATTATTTACTGAGAGTTAAGTACAGTAAAACTTAGAGAGCTTTGCTTATAGGAGGGATATTTTGAAATACAGTATTTATAATCATACAGTTGTAAAATAATTAACTAACTACCGGTATGTAAAATGTTGGGATTTACTCTAACATCGTTATATCTGGACCCTGGTCTTGCCGCTGCCGTAGTTCTGTCATATGCATGCTTAGATTCCATGGCTTCTTTTCTTGGACCAATGCTGACGGTGAGCGTTTGAACTGTCGGGGAGAGACAGTCGCGTCTCTTAAGTCCTGCATGGTGAAATGTGCTGTGTTGGGCAATGCTGTCAGTGTTGATAGAGGGCGGTCAGTCTTCTTCCTGAAGTATGTCATCTGCCAGTCTGCGTTAGGGTACTTCCGGTGTCCGATGTAGGATGATGGGGTAAGATACTCTCACCAAACTCCTGTCGTGTAAACCAGTAGCATATCTGACCTGTTACATTGGATTCAGAATAGATTTTGTCCGTTAGCACTTTTCGTAATTTGGCTTAGTAGGTTTGGTGCCACTATAATAATTTAAGGATTACCTTATCCCTCCTTGAATATCAAATCGTTAACATTGATTATTTACTTAGTAGAATATGAAAGAACTTATCTTACAGGAGAGAAAGGGAAATGTATACATCTTTATTTCAAAAATATAATGAATTAACATTTATTGTAGTCGTCATTATATACATATGAAATGTAACCTCTGCATTTAACCAATCTCTAGCATATTTAGCGCAGTGGGCTGGGTTTAGTGTCTTGCTCAGGTACACTTCAGCACAGGACATGTAGCAGCCAAGGATGGAACCCTCTCTACCCAATGAGCCACGGTATTTATCATCACACAGTTGTAAAAATTGGTTGTAGAATGGAAAAATAACAACTCCACAGAGGACAGCTGGACAGCTCTGAGGCTCTGAGGTAGGACGCAACATATTTGATGAACTGCATCAGATATGCTACTGGTTTACACGACAGGAGTTTGGTGCGAGTATCTTACCACAGCATCCTACATCGGACACACCGGAAGCCTGAAGTGAGCTCTGAAGCAGACTGGTGCAGACTTCCTGCCCCCAGGTAGTAGCTGGCTTCTCGGAGCCAATGCTGACGGTGAGCGTTTGAACTGTGCGGAAGACTCAGTCGCGCTCTTGAGTCCTGCATGGTTATAGGTCGCTGTGTGGCTTATTGGTCTTTGTGTGGGGCAAGCCACAGGCTGCCGTCAGCAGAGTGTAAAGATGGTCGTCCAGTCTTCAATGCTACCTGGGGGAAGGAAGTCTGCACCAGTCTGCCTCAGAGCTCACTTCAGGCTTCCAGTGTGTCCGATGTAGGATGATGGGGTAAGATACTCTCACCAAACTCCTGTCGTGTAAACCAGTAGCATATCTGACCTGTAACATTGGATTCAGAATAGATTTTGTCCGTTAGCACTTTTCGTAATTTGGCTTAGAATGTTTGGTGCCACTATAATAATTTAAGGATTACCTAATCCCTCCTTGAATATCAAATCGTTAACATTGATTATTTACTTAGTAGAATATGAAAGAACTTAGCTTACAGGAGAGAAAGGGAAATGTATACATCTTTATTTAAAAAATATAATGAATTAACATTTATTGTAGTCGTCATTATATACATATGAAATGTAACCTCTGCATTTAACCAATCTCTAGCATATTTAGCGCAGTGGGCTGGGTTTAGTGTCTTGCTCAGGTACACTTCAGCACAGGACATGTAGCAGCCAAGGATGGAACCCTCTCTACCCAATGAGCCACGGTATTTATCATCACACAGTTGTAAAAATTGGTTGTAGAATGGAAAAACAACAACTCCACAGAGGACAGCTGGACAGCTCTGAGGCTCTGAAGTAGGACGCAACATATTTGATGAACTGCATCAGATATGCTACTGGTTTACACGACAGGAGTTTGGTGCGAGTATCTTACCACAGCATCCTACATCGGACACACCGGAAGCCTGAAGTGAGCTCTGAAGCAGACTGGTGCAGACTTCCTGCCCCCAGGTAGTAGCTGGCTTCTCGGAGCCAATGCTGACTGTGAGCGTTTGAACTGTGCGGAAGACTCAGTCGCGCTCTTGAGTCCTGCATGGTTATAGGTCGCTGTGTGGCTTATTGGTCTTTGTGTGGGGCAAGCCACAGGCTGCCGTCAGCAGAGTGCAAAGATGGTCGTCCAGTCTTCAATGCTACCTGGGGGAAGGAAGTCTGCACCAGTCTGCCTCAGAGCTCACTTCAGGCTTCCAGTGTGTCCGATGTAGGATGATGGGGTAAGATACTCTCACCAAACTCCTGTCGTGTAAACCAGTAGCATATCTGACCTGTAACATTGGATTCAGAATAGATTTTGTCCGTTAGCACTTTTCGTAATTTGGCTTAGTATGTTTGGTGCCACTATAATAATTTAAGGATTACCTAATCCCTCCTTGAATATCAAATCGTTAACATTGATTATTTACTGAGAGTTAAGTACAGTCAAATTTAGAGAGCTTTGCTTATAGGAGGGATATTTTGAAATACAGTATTTATAATCATACAGTTGTAAAATAATTAACTAACTACCGGTATGTAAAATGTTGGGATTTACTCTAACATCGTTATATCTGGACCCTGGTCTTGCCGCTGCCGTAGTTCTGTCATATGCATGCTTAGATTCCATGGCTTCTTTTCTTGGACCAATGCTGACGGTGAGCGTTTGAACTGTCGGGGAGAGACAGTCGCGTCGCTTATGTCCTGCATGGTGAAATGTGCTGTGTTGGGCAATGCTGTCAGTGTTGATAGAGGGCGGTCAGTCTTCTTCCTGAAGTATGTCATCTGCCAGTCTGCGTTAGGGTACTTCCGATGTAGGATGATGGGGTAAGATACTCTCACCAAACTCCTGTCGTGTAAACCAGTAGCATATCTGACCTGTAACATTGGATTCAGAATAGATTTTGTCCGTTAGCACTTTTCGTAATTTGGCTTAGTATGTTTGGTGCCACTATAATAATTTAAGGATTACCTAATCCCTCCTTGAATATCAAATCGTTAACATTGATTATTTACTTAGTAGAATATGAAAGAACTTAGCTTACAGGAGAGAAAGGGAAATGTATACATCTTTATTTAAAAAATATAATGAATTAACATTTATTGTAGTCGTCATTATATACATATGAAATGTAACCTCTGCATTTAACCAATCTCTAGCATATTTAGCGCAGTGGGCTGGGTTTAGTGTCTTGCTCAGGTACACTTCAGCACAGGACATGTAGCAGCCAAGGATGGAACCCTCTCTACCCAATGAGCCACGGTATTTATCATCACACAGTTGTAAAAATTGGTTGTAGAATGGAAAAACAACAACTCCACAGAGGACAGCTGGACAGCTCTGAGGCTCTGAGGTAGGACGCAACATATTTGATGAACTGCATCAGATATGCTACTGGTTTACACGACAGGAGTTTGGTGCGAGTATCTTACCACAGCATCCTACATCGGACACACCGGAAGCCTGAAGTGAGCTCTGAAGCAGACTGGTGCAGACTTCCTGCCCCCAGGTAGTAGCTGGCTTCTCGGAGCCAATGCTGACGGTGAGCGTTTGAACTGTGCGGAAGACTCAGTCGCGCTCTTGAGTCCTGCATGGTTATAGGTCGCTGTGTGGCTTATTGGTCTTTGTGTGGGGCAAGCCACAGGCTGCCGTCAGCAGAGTGTAAAGATGGTCGTCCAGTCTTCAATGCTACCTGGGGGAAGGAAGTCTGCACCAGTCTGCCTCAGAGCTCAATTCAGGCTTCCAGTGTGTCCGATGTAGGATGATGGGGTAAGATACTCTCACCAAACTCCTGTCGTGTAAACCAGTAGCATATCTGACCTGTAACATTGGATTCAGAATAGATTTTGTCCGTTAGCACTTTTCGTAATTTGGCTTAGAATGTTTGGTGCCACTATAATAATTTAAGGATTACCTAATCCCTCCTTGAATATCAAATCGTTAACATTGATTATTTACTGAGAGTTAAGTACAGTAAAACTTAGAGAGCTTTGCTTATAGGAGGGATATTTTGAAATACAGTATTTATAATCATACAGTTGTAAAATAATTAACTAACTACCGGTATGTAAAATGTTGGGATTTACTCTAACATCGTTATATCTGGACCCTGGTCTTGCCGCTGCCGTAGTTCTGTCATATGCATGCTTAGATTCCATGGCTTCTTTTCTTGGACCAATGCTGACGGTGAGCGTTTGAACTGTCGGGGAGAGACAGTCGCGTCTCTTAAGTCCTGCATGGTGAAATGTGCTGTGTTGGGCAATGCTGTCAGTGTTGATAGAGGGCGGTCAGTCTTCTTCCTGAAGTATGTCATCTGCCAGTCTGCGTTAGGGTACTTCCGATGTAGGATGATGGGGTAAGATACTCTCACCAAACTCCTGTCGTGTAAACCAGTAGCATATCTGACCTGTAACATTGGATTCAGAATAGATTTTGTCCGTTAGCACTTTTCGTAATTTGGCTTAGTATGTTTGGTGCCACTATAATAATTTAAGGATTACCTAATCCCTCCTTGAATATCAAATCGTTAACATTGATTATTTACTTAGTAGAATATGAAAGAACTTAGCTTACAGGAGAGAAAGGGAAATGTATACATCTTTATTTAAAAAATATAATGAATTAACATTTATTGTAGTCGTCATTATATACATATGAAATGTAACCTCTGCATTTAACCAATCTCTAGCATATTTAGCGCAGTGGGCTGGGTTTAGTGTCTTGCTCAGGTACACTTCAGCACAGGACATGTAGCAGCCAAGGATGGAACCCTCTCTACCCAATGAGCCACGGTATTTATCATCACACAGTTGTAAAAATTGGTTGTAGAATGGAAAAACAACAACTCCACAGAGGACAGCTGGACAGCTCTGAGGCTCTGAGGTAGGACGCAACATATTTGATGAACTGCATCAGATATGCTACTGGTTTACACGACAGGAGTTTGGTGCGAGTATCTTACCACAGCATCCTACATCGGACACACCGGAAGCCTGAAGTGAGCTCTGAAGCAGACTGGTGCAGACTTCCTGCCCCCAGGTAGTAGCTGGCTTCTCGGAGCCAATGCTGACTGTGAGCGTTTGAACTGTGCGGAAGACTCAGTCGCGCTCTTGAGTCCTGCATGGTTATAGGTCGCTGTGTGGCTTATTGGTCTTTGTGTGGGGCAAGCCACAGGCTGCCGTCAGCAGAGTGTAAAGATGGTCGTCCAGTCTTCAATGCTACCTGGGGGAAGGAAGTCTGCACCAGTCTGCCTCAGAGCTCACTTCAGGCTTCCAGTGTGTCCGATGTAGGATGATGGGGTAAGATACTCTCACCAAACTCCTGTCGTGTAAACCAGTAGCATATCTGACCTGTAACATTGGATTCAGAATAGATTTTGTCCGTTAGCACTTTTCGTAATTTGGCTTAGTATGTTTGGTGCCACTATAATAATTTAAGGATTACCTAATCCCTCCTTGAATATCAAATCGTTAACATTGATTATTTACTGAGAGTTAAGTACAGTAAAACTTAGAGAGCTTTGCTTATAGGAGGGATATTTTGAAATACAGTATTTATAATCATACAGTTGTAAAATAATTAACTAACTACCGGTATGTAAAATGTTGGGATTTACTCTAACATCGTTATATCTGGACCCTGGTCTTGCCACTGCCGTAGTTCTGTCATATGCATGCTTAGATTCCATGGCTTCTTTTCTTGGACCAATGCTGACGGTGAGTGTTTGAACTGTCGGGGAGAGACAGTCGCGTCTCTTAAGTCCTGCATGGTGAAATGTGCTGTGTTGGGCAATGCTGTCAGTGTTGATAGAGGGCGGTCAGTCTTCTTCCTGAAGTATGTCATCTGCCAGTCTGCGTTAGGGTACTTCCGGTGTCCGATGTAGGATGATGGGGTAAGATACTCTCACCAAACTCCTGTCGTGTAAACCAGTAGCATATCTGACCTGTAACATTGGATTCAGAATAGATTTTGTCCGTTAGCACTTTTCGTAATTTGGCTTAGTATGTTTGGTGCCACTATAATAATTTAAGGATTACCTAATCCCTCCTTGAATATCAAATCGTTAACATTGATTATTTACTTAGTAGAATATGAAAGAACTTAGCTTACAGGAGAGAAAGGGAAATGTATACATCTTTATTTAAAAAATATAATGAATTAACATTTATTGTAGTCGTCATTATATACATATGAAATGTAACCTCTGCATTTAACCAATCTCTAGCATATTTAGCGCAGTGGGCTGGGTTTAGTGTCTTGCTCAGGTACACTTCAGCACAGGACATGTAGCAGCCAAGGATGGAACCCTCTCTACCCAATGAGCCACGGTATTTATCATCACACAGTTGTAAAAATTGGTTGTAGAATGGAAAAATAACAACTCCACAGAGGACAGCTGGACAGCTCTGAGGCTCTGAGGTAGGACGCAACATATTTGATGAACTGCATCAGATATGCTACTGGTTTACACGACAGGAGTTTGGTGCGAGTATCTTACCACAGCATCCTACATCGGACACACCGGAAGCCTGAAGTGAGCTCTGAAGCAGACTGGTGCAGACTTCCTGCCCCCAGGTAGTAGCTGGCTTCTCGGAGCCAATGCTGACTGTGAGCGTTTGAACTGTGCGGAAGACTCAGTCGCGCTCTTGAGTCCTGCATGGTTATAGGTCGCTGTGTGGCTTATTGGTCTTTGTGTGGGGCAAGCCACAGGCTGCCGTCAGCAGAGTGTAAAGATGGTCGTCCAGTCTTCAATGCTACCTGGGGGAAGGAAGTCTGCACCAGTCTGCCTCAGAGCTCACTTCAGGCTTCCAGTGTGTCCGATGTAGGATGATGGGGTAAGATACTCTCACCAAACTCCTGTCGTGTAAACCAGTAGCATATCTGACCTGTAACATTGGATTCAGAATAGATTTTGTCCGTTAGCACTTTTCGTAATTTGGCTTAGAATGTTTGGTGCCACTATAATAATTTAAGGATTACCTAATCCCTCCTTGAATATCAAATCATTAACATTGATTATTTACTGAGAGTTAAGTACAGTAAAACTTAGAGAGCTTTGCTTATAGGAGGGATATTTTGAAATACAGTATTTATAATCATACAGTTGTAAAATAATTAACTAACTACCGGTATGTAAAATGTTGGGATTTACTCTAACATCGTTATATCTGGACCCTGGTCTTGCCGCTGCCGTAGTTCTGTCATATGCATGCTTAGATTCCATGGCTTCTTTTCTTGGACCAATGCTGACGGTGAGCGTTTGAACTGTCGGGGAGAGACAGTCGCGTCGCTTATGTCCTGCATGGTGAAATGTGCTGTGTTGGGCAATGCTGTCAGTGTTGATAGAGGGCGGTCAGTCTTCTTCCTAAAGTATGTCATCTGCCAGTCTGCGTTAGGGTACTTCCGGTGTCCGATGTAGGATGATGGGGTAAGATACTCTCACCAAACTCCTGTTGTGTAAACCAGTAGCATATCTGACCTGTAACATTGGATTCAGAATAGATTTTGTCCGTTAGCACTTTTCGTAATTTGCCTTAGAATGTTTGGTGCCACTATAATAATTTAAGGATTACCTAATCCCTCCTTGAATATCAAATCGTTAACATTGATTATTTACTTAGTAGAATATGAAAGAACTTAGCTTACAGGAGAGAAAGGGAAATGTATACATCTTTATTTCAAAAATATAATGAATTAACATTTATAGTAGTCGTCATTATATACATATGAAATGTAACCTCTGCATTTAACCAATCTCTAGCATATTTAGCGCAGTGGGCTGGGTTTAGTGTCTTGCTCAGGTACACTTCAGCACAGGACATGTAGCAGCCAAGGATGGAACCCTCTCTACCCAATGAGCCACGGTATTTATCATCACACAGTTGTAAAAATTGGTTGTAGAATGGAAAAATAACAACTCCACAGAGGACAGCTGGACAGCTCTGAGGCTCTGAAGTAGGACGCAACATATTTGATGAACTGCATCAGATATGCTACTGGTTTACACGACAGGAGTTTGGTGCGAGTATCTTACCACAGCATCCTACATCGGACACACCGGAAGCCTGAAGTGAGCTCTGAAGCAGACTGGTGCAGACTTCCTGCCCCCAGGTAGTAGCTGGCTTCTCGGAGCCAATGCTGACTGTGAGCGTTTGAACTGTGCGGAAGACTCAGTCGCGCTCTTGAGTCCTGCATGGTTATAGGTCGCTGTGTGGCTTATTGGTCTTTGTGTGGGGCAAGCCACAGGCTGCCGTCAGCAGAGTGTAAAGATAGTCGTCCAGTCTTCAATGCTACCTGGGGGAAGGAAGTCTGCACCAGTCTGCCTCAGAGCTCACTTCAGGCTTCCAGTGTGTCCGATGTAGGATGATGGGGTAAGATACTCTCACCAAACTCCTGTCGTGTAAACCAGTAGCATATCTGACCTGTAACATTGGATTCAGAATAGATTTTGTCCGTTAGCACTTTTCGTAATTTGGCTTAGTATGTTTGGTGCCACTATAATAATTTAAGGATTACCTAATCCCTCCTTGAATATCAAATCGTTAACATTGATTATTTACTGAGAGTTAAGTACAGTAAAACTTAGAGAGCTTTGCTTATAGGAGGGATATTTTGAAATACAGTATTTATAATCATACAGTTGTAAAATAATTAACTAACTACCGGTATGTAAAATGTTGGGATTTACTCTAACATCGTTATATCTGGACCCTGGTCTTGCCGCTGCCGTAGTTCTGTCATATGCATGCTTAGATTCCATGTCTTCTTTTCTTGGACCAATGCTGACGGTGAGCGTTTGAACTGTCGGGGAGAGACAGTCGCGTCTCTTAAGTCCTGCATGGTGAAATGTGCTGTGTTGGGCAATGCTGTCAGTGTTGATAGAGGGCGGTCAGTCTTCTTCCTGAAGTATGTCATCTGCCAGTCTGCGTTAGGGTACTTCCGGTGTCCGATGTAGGATGATGGGGTAAGATACTCTCACCAAACTCCTGTCGTGTAAACCAGTAGCATATCTGACCTGTAACATTGGATTCAGAATAGATTTTGTCCGTTAGCACTTTTCGTAATTTGGCTTAGTAGGTTTGGTGCCACTATAATAATTTAAGGATTACCTAATCCCTCCTTGAATATCAAATCGTTAACATTGATTATTTACTTAGTAGAATATGAAAGAACTTAGCTTACAGGAGAGAAAGGGAAATGTATACATCTTTATTTAAAAAATATAATGAATTAACATTTATTGTAGTCGTCATTATATACATATGAAATGTAACCTCTGCATTTAACCAATCTCTAGCATATTTAGCGCAGTGGGCTGGGTTTAGTGTCTTGCTCAGGTACACTTCAGCACAGGACATGTAGCAGCCAAGGATGGAACCCTCTCTACCCAATGAGCCACGGTATTTATCATCACACAGTTGTAAAAATTGGTTGTAGAATGGAAAAACAACAACTCCACAGAGGACAGCTGGACAGCTCTGAGGCTCTGAGGTAGGACGCAACATATTTGATGAACTGCATCAGATATGCTACTGGTTTACACGACAGGAGTTTGGTGCGAGTATCTTACCACAGCATCCTACATCGGACACACCGGAAGCCTGAAGTGAGCTCTGAAGCAGACTGGTGCAGACTTCCTGCCCCCAGGTAGTAGCTGGCTTCTCGGAGCCAATGCTGACGGTGAGCGTTTGAACTGTGCGGAAGACTCAGTCGCGCTCTTGAGTCCTGCATGGTTATAGGTCGCTGTGTGGCTTATTGGTCTTTGTGTGGGGCAAGCCACAGGCTGCCGTCAGCAGAGTGTAAAGATGGTCGTCCAGTCTTCAATGCTACCTGGGGGAAGGAAGTCTGCACCAGTCTGCCTCAGAGCTCACTTCAGGCTTCCAGTGTGTCCGATGTAGGATGATGGGGTAAGATACTCTCACCAAACTCCTGTCGTGTAAACCAGTAGCATATCTGACCTGTTACATTGGATTCAGAATAGATTTTGTCCGTTAGCACTTTTCGTAATTTGGCTTAGTAGGTTTGGTGCCACTATAATAATTTAAGGATTACCTAATCCCTCCTTGAATATCAAATCGTTAACATTGATTATTTACTTAGTAGAATATGAAAGAACTTAGCTTACAGGAGAGAAAGGGAAATGTATACATCTTTATTTCAAAAATATAATGAATTAACATTCATTGTAGTCGTCATTATATACATATGAAATGTAACCTCTGCATTTAACCAATCTCTAGCATATTTAGCGCAGTGGGCTGGGTTTAGTGTCTTGCTCAGGTACACTTCAGCACAGGACATGTAGCAGCCAAGGATGGAACCCTCTCTACCCAATGAGCCACGGTATTTATCATCACACAGTTGTAAAAATTGGTTGTAGAATGGAAAAACAACAACTCCACAGAGGACAGCTGGACAGCTCTGAGGTAGGACGCAACATATTTGATGAACTGCATCAGATATGCTACTGGTTTACACGACAGGAGTTTGGTGCGAGTATCTTACCACAGCATCCTACATCGGACACACCGGAAGCCTGAAGTGAGCTCTGAAGCAGACTGGTGCAGACTTCCTGCCCCCAGGTAGTAGCTGGCTTCTCGGAGCCAATGCTGACGGTGAGCGTTTGAACTGTGCGGAAGACTCAGTCACGCTCTTGAGTCCTGCATGGTTATAGGTCGCTGTGTGGCTTATTGGTCTTTGTGTGGGGCAAGCCACAGGCTGCCGTCAGCAGAGTGTAAAGATGGTCGTCCAGTCTTCAATGCTACCTGGGGGAAGGAAGTCTGCACCAGTCTGCCTCAGAGCTCACTTCAGGCTTCCAGTGTGTCCGATGTAGGATGATGGGGTAAGATACTCTCACCAAACTCCTGTCGTGTAAACCAGTAGCATATCTGACCTGTAACATTGGATTCAGAATAGATTTTGTCCGTTAGCACTTTTCGTAATTTGGCTTAGAATGTTTGGTGCCACTATAATAATTTAAGGATTACCTAATCCCTCCTTGAATATCAAATCGTTAACATTGATTATTTACTTAGTAGAATATGAAAGAACTTGGCTTACAGGAGAGAAAGGGAAATGTATACATCTTTATTTAAAAAATATAATGAATTAACATTTATTGTAGTCGTCATTATATACATATGAAATGTAACCTCTGCATTTAACCAATCTCTAGCATATTTAGCGCAGTGGGCTGGGTTTAGTGTCTTGCTCGGGTACACTTCAGCACAGGACATGTAGCAGCCAAGGATGGAACCCTCTCTACCCAATGAGCCACGGTATTTATCATCACACAGTTGTAAAAATTGGTTGTAGAATGGAAAAACAACAACTCCACAGAGGACAGCTGGACAGCTCTGAGGCTCTGAAGTAGGACGCAACATATTTGATGAACTGCATCAGATATGCTACTGGTTTACACGACAGGAGTTTGGTGCGAGTATCTTACCACAGCATCCTACATCGGACACACCGGAAGCCTGAAGTGAGCTCTGAAGCAGACTGGTGCAGACTTCCTGCCCCCAGGTAGTAGCTGGCTTCTCGGAGCCAATGCTGACGGTGAGCGTTTGAACTGTGCGGAAGACTCAGTCGCGCTCTTGAGTCCTGCATGGTTATAGGTCGCTGTGCGGCTTATTGGTCTTTGTGTGGGGCAAGCCACAGGCTGCCGTCAGCAGAGTGTAAAGATGGTCGTCCAGTCTTCAATGCTACCTGGGGGAAGGAAGTCTGCACCAGTCTGCCTCAGAGCTCACTTCAGGCTTCCAGTGTGTCCGATGTAGGATGATGGGGTAAGATACTCTCACCAAACTCCTGTCGTGTAAACCAGTAGCATATCTGACCTGTAACATTGGATTCAGAATAGATTTTGTCCGTTAGCACTTTTCGTAATTTGGCTTAGAATGTTTGGTGCCACTATAATAATTTAAGGATTACCTAATCCCTCCTTGAATATCAAATCGTTAACATTGATTATTTACTGAGAGTTAAGTACAGTAAAACTTAGAGAGCTTTGCTTATAGGAGGGATATTTTGAAATACAGTATTTATAATCATACAGTTGTAAAATAATTAACTAACTACCGGTATGTAAAATGTTGGGATTTACTCTAACATCGTTATATCTGGACCCTGGTCTTGCCACTGCCGTAGTTCTGTCATATGCATGCTTAGATTCCATGGCTTCTTTTCTTGGACCAATGCTGACGGTGAGTGTTTGAACTGTCGGGGAGAGACAGTCGCGTCTCTTAAGTCCTGCATGGTGAAATGTGCTGTCTTGGGCAATGCTGTCAGTGTTGATAGAGGGCGGTCAGTCTTCTTCCTGAAGTATGTCATCTGCCAGTCTGCGTTAGGGTACTTCCGGTGTCCGATGTAGGATGATGGGGTAAGATACTCTCACCAAACTCCTGTCGTGTAAACCAGTAGCATATCTGACCTGTAACATTGGATTCAGAATAGATTTTGTCCGTTAGCACTTTTCGTAATTTGGCTTAGAATGTTTGGTGCCACTATAATAATTTAAGGATTACCTAATCCCTCCTTGAATATCAAATCGTTAACATTGATTATTTACTTAGTAGAATATGAAAGAACTTAGCTTACAGGAGAGAAAGGGAAATGTATACATCTTTATTTCAAAAATATAATGAATTAACATTTATTGTAGTCGTCATTATATACATATGAAATGTAACCTCTGCATTTAACCAATCTCTAGCATATTTAGCGCAGTGGGCTGGGTTTAGTGTCTTGCTCAGGTACACTTCAGCACAGGACATGTAGCAGCCAAGGATGGAACCCTCTCTACCCAATGAGCCACGGTATTTATCATCACACAGTTGTAAAAATTGCTATTCGGGGCCGTTTGTGGCTTGGTTTGTCCTTTTCCCCTCAATGCTTATCTCAAAGACCACAGAACCGAGTGTTTCATCTACACTCAGCGTGACATCAGAAGAGATCAGTACAGCCGGCTGTATTGTTTATTAACTTTGTTTGAGGATAATGTGAAGTTTTATTTGTACATAAGCTCTGATTCATCATGTCTAACCAGGAAGTTGGCAGCTGAAGTGTTGACTGTAACGGGTAATGTAGGACCCAGGCGCAGTACGACGGACACCAGAGGTAATTTTAACTAGAGTTTTATTTCTCACAGGAAGCAGAATCAGATGGCAGGATCTCGTGGTCAGGAACGGAAGGCTGGGTGAATTACCGGGGCAGAGGCAAGGCGGGGTAGTCCAAAACAGGCAGGGTCGGTAACAGGGAATCAGTCCAAAGGGGTGTGCGGGAAAGTCTTGCATGGAAGCGGAGAACGATCTGGCAGTGAGTGTGTGTAAGGCTGGGGCTTAAATAGTGGCAGAAGCAGGGTGAGCAGGTGAGAGTAGTGAGCTTGATGAGGTGAGAGTGGCAGCCAGGTGCGCTGAATGAACTGATTAGGTGAGTGAGAGGTGGAAAGGACAGAGTAGTAGTGGCAGAGCTGTGACAGAACCCCCCCCTCAAGGGACGGCTCCGGAAGTCCCAAAAACCAAAACGTCTGCCAAGGGCGGGCGGTGGGGGCCCGGAGGAGGGTTAGAACTCCTCCGAGGCCGCCGAGTCAGAGTCCACCGCCGGGTGGGTGGAGGGGTTCCGGTGGCAGGGTTCCTTGGCCCTAGAGGACGGACCCTCATAGTCCGCACCGGGAACCTGCTGGGTGTTTCTGGCAGTCGTCTTGGTCCTCGACGGTTGTTCTGGGTGCTGCTGATGAAACCTTGCGATGAGTCGGGGGTCGCAGATGTTCCGAGTCGGCACCCATTGCCTCTCCTCCGGACCATATCCTTCCCAGTCGACCAGGTATTGAAGCCCTCGCCCCCAGCGGCGGGAACGCAACAGACGATGAATGGTGTAGACCGGACCTCCTCCTTGACCGCCTTTTATCTCACCCCGTAGCTAAATAGTTAGGATTTCGGAATTAATTGTCTTTTTGAAAGTCTTTTACGGCTAATGCCCTAGGCGCTCTCAATTGGATGTAACCCTAACACCCGGTATGTAATAGTTATGTACATCGTCTATACTTTACTATTGCCTATTGTGAACATTCTCACCATTTATGACTAACACTGCAATGTCTTCACCCATGGAACTTACCTTAAGATCCAAATGGTAGCTTCTGTCGTCACGTCTGGATCGCACGGTTAGTGGACAGGGAAGAGGGTTAAATTGTTTTAAAGGACCCGAATACTTGTTTGGTTTCAGTCACTTACTAAATGTAAGGCTGTGTTTTTATTTCAGGTTTTCACACAAGATTCACATACAACAATTTCAATTCAATGAAACAGTTACAGTGGCTATCAGAACTATTCTATCATTCCTCTTTATCAGTCTTCACTGAGTTTGTAATGAGGCACTCTCCAGTCACTTGCTGGCTTTCCCCCCCTCTTCTCTCAACTTTCTGCTCTGTTCTGCTGTTTTTATTCTACTCTCAGGCTGGAACCTCCTTCAGGCTCACGAGTCACTCATACAGAGTCCTCCTTCTTCTTGGGCTGGGTCAGAATGTAACTGGTTTGATCCTGTTAAAACCAGAAGCACTGTATAAGGCTCGAGTGACTAGGTTACACATAGTGTCTAACTCTAAACAGTTTATATGTTAAAACAAGTTATAATATGATGGTTATAAAAAGTGTAAACACGCTATAGGTTGTGCTGGTTATACTTTGAAATAAAAAGGGTTATAGTTTATACTAGCTATACTTTTATGCTTTCATACTTTTCTACGATCTTTCTACAGAACGCACCGTGTACATTGGAAGGGGATTTAAAGATCAACTCAAACTGTGTGTGTGTGTGTGTGTGTGTGTGTGTGTGTGTGTGTGTGTGTGTGTGTGTGTGTGTGTGTGTGTGTGTGTGTGTGTGTGTGTGTGTGTGTGTGTGTGTGTGTGTGTGTGTGTGTGTGTGTGTGAGAACACTGACGTCTGTCCTGACAACACACCTAACCCCCTCGTGGGTCGGGGTCCTCTACAGCGTGGTGAGCTCCATGAGTGTCCCGGCGAAGACGGCGAGCGTCCCGATGATGCACACGGCCATGAACACACAGAGCAGGATGTGGTCCAGAACCATGGCCACGAACTTCCACTCCTCTGCTGCCTGAGACGAGACGAGGAAGGAAGAGAGAGAGAGACAGAGAGAGTCGTGTTTGAAGTGCTCTGACTAGGAGTGAACGTTATTTGGGTATTTAGTAAACGGTATGTGGTACTGATGTCATTTTACATCAGTTGTATGATGGGTTTGGCTGCTTTATGTGTTTAAAGTTTGCTTTACACACATGAGACTTGTTGTGTTTCTGGTCCCCATTTGTTGGTCTGGTTACCAAGGTACATGAAAAAAATCTTATAATTAATTACATTTGAATTAAATTTAATGGAAATGTAAAGGAATATTTTGACATTTGGGAAAATTAGCTTTTTGGCAGAGAGACGAGACGATTGATACGAGTCTCTGTGTCTGTACAGTGAATGTGAGGCTGGAGACAGCAGCCGGTTAGCTTAGCTTAGCACAAAGACTGAAAACGGAGGTAAACAGCTAGCCTGGCTCCGCCCAAAGGCTCTCTTATTGACACGTTATGTCTTGTTTGTTTAATCCGAACAAGACATAACGTGTTAATATCTGAGAATTCCAGATGAGAACGGTTAGCATACAGCCCTCAAATTGAAGAGTTACTGATTGCAATTTATTTCTGAATATTTGCAAGCATTTATCTATGATCAATACTTGTTGATAAAATATTAAGAAACTGGTCTGGTTCTGCAAGAAACGATGTCATATCCTCTATTGCATATTTAGGCCTGTAATTTCTCATACATCCTCACTCCTCTGACGCATGCTTACTCATAATCTCCTTGCTGTCATTGTTTTTTTTAGTGCTGTCAATCGTGGTATCAGCTGGTCACATGTGATAGCACAGCGACACACCTACGTTGTTAGACATCATCCTGTCTGCTGTTAAACGAGACTCTCTCAGACTTTAGTACGTTCATGTCAAACGATCTATTATGATGAAAAGTATTTACTTTCTCTTGATTTACTTACTGTAGTATACTTTGTACTACAAGTGGACTATCGCATCACCTTTGTTCATGTAAACGCACCTCGTAGTTTTGTTGTAATATGACCCGGCAAATTAACATAATGCTAAAGTTACATCCTTTGCATGTTTGTAGGAATCTGAACTGAGCTGTAGGATCTTGTTTCATTTAGCTAGCGATGGCTGCTGCCTGTCTGTTGTCCTGTGAGCACGCTTTGATCAGACAGAAATAGATGGGAGGGAAGGCGGGACAGAGCAGCCACTTGGAGCTGTCAATCATTGCCCACTTTAAACTCCCAATTTACGCAGGATACCGAACCACCGGTGCACAATACAAGGTGCTGAGACTCTTTTGTGTTTGCTGACACGTTCCAGCTGGAAAGTGACAGAAGTGTGGAGATTATTTCTGGTTGTATTTGAGTCCATGATGATATTGTGGGCTGGAAATAAGCTTTTGACCAAATGTCTTGTGACAGTCTGTTGAGGAGAGTTAATCGATCCTCTGCTGTTAGAATGCATTTGAGCAGAAGAAAACAGAATAGGTTGCCACTTACCCTCAAATTGAATCTGTTCACTTTCCCCTTGAAGTTGTGTCATCTCCTAATCGGGCATGAATTGTTGTTGAATGGGTATGTTTGGCTAGAAATAACTAGTTACTTCTGGCTGCAGTCTTGTCTATTAAGATTATTGTCAGTGAATTAATTCATTCTTCCTATTCTATTGTCCCTCCCAACCTCCCTGTCTGTCTTTCTCCCTCCCAACCTCCCTGTCTGTCTCCCTGTCTCCCTCCCTCCCTGTCTACCTCCCTCCCTCCCTGTCTTTCTCCCTCCCTCCCTCCCTCCCTCCCTCCCTCCCCTGTCTTTCTCCTTCCCTCCCTCCCTCCCTGTCTCCCTGTCTGTCTCCCTCCCTGTCTCCCTCCCTGTCTGTCTCCCTGTCTGTCTCCCTTCCTCCCTCCCTCCCTGTCTTTCTCCCTCCCTCCCTGTCTGTCTCCCTCCCTCCCTGTATCCCCGTCTCCCTGTCCCCCTGTCTCCCTCCCTGTCCCTCTGTCTGTCTGTCTCCCTCCATCCCTCCCTCCGTCTCCCTCCCTCCCTCCCTGTATCCCCGTCTCCCTCCCTCTCTCCCTCCCTCCCTCCCTGTCTGTCTGTCTCCCTCCCTGTCTGTCTCCCTTCCTCCCTCCCTCCCTTTATCCCTCCCTGTCTCCCTGTCTCCCTCCCTCCCCTGTCTTTCTCCCTCCCTCCCTGTCTCCCTGTCTCCCTCCCTGTCTGTCTGTCTCCCTCCCTGTCTCCCTCCCTGTCTGTCTCCCTCCCTCCCTGTCTCCCTGTCTCCCTCCCTGTCTGTTTGTCTGTCTCCCTCCCTGTCTCCCTCCCTCCCTGTCTCCCTCCCTCCCTGTCTCCCTCCCTCCCTCCCTCCCTCTCTCCCTCCCTCCCTCCCACAGAAGGTGCAGAAAGAGAGCCAGTGTGATCCTGTCGACAGAGGACCAGAGTAACTTCCAGATCACTCCGATGAAGATCAAAGTGAGGCTCCGTTTCATTGAGAATTTCAAAGCGACGGCGACGGAGGATTTCCGGTGCTAAACGCTTTCTCTCCGGTTTGTGTGATCGGGTGTGAAAAGGAGCCATTGGTGTGAAATGCGGCCTTTTGTTGGCTTACAAGGAGGAATGACACGTGGTACTACAAGAACTTCAAAGAGTTTGTAGGAGACAAGTAAGGATCCCTTTACAGCCGGCTGAATCTTACTTTTCATGATATTTCAGAGGACAGCTGTGATGAGCAGAAACATGCTGCCAAATGAATTACATGCAGGACAATCTAAGAAGACGATACTGGTTCAGTATAGTTAGTCTGTGTGAGTTATGAGTTATGCTTAGGAGGGCCGGCATTCATCCCACTTTGGATGGAGCAGATCTCATTTCTGCAAATCTGACCCAGTTTCTTTGTGGATCTAGTCCATGACAACCCAGGGTTCAGACCAGGAAGCAGAGTTATAGTCTTACACACTTCTCTGAGCTTCCATTAGAGCAGCTACTTACCCAAAACCATATGGAGACTGTGTCTGCCCCACGGCCACTTAAATTAATTAAATCAAAAGTAAACAGTCGAGGAGTTATATTAAATAATCTAATCCAAGTTAAAACTAACGCAACAGTGCAACAAAATAGGATAATTAAATGTGGACTTAAATATCAGATCTTTGTCATCTAAAGCTGTATTAGTAAATGAGTTAATATTAGATAATCATATTCATTTATTTTGTCTTACTGAAACCTGGCTGTGTAATGAAGAATATGTCAGCCTAAATGAATCAACTCCTCCAAGTCATATTAATACTCATATTCCTCGAGGCTCCGGCCGAGGAGGTGGAGTAGCAGCCATCTTTGACTCAAGCCTATTATTGAACCCTAAACCTAAACTAGACTATAACTCATTTGAAGGCCTGGTTCTTAGTCTTTCACACCCAACGTGGAAAACAATACAGCCAGTTATATTTGTTATAGTGTACCGGGCCCCAGGTCCGTATTCTGAATTTCTATCAGAGTTTTCTCAGTTTCTGTCAAGCCTGGTCCTTAAAACAGATAAAGTAATTATTGTAGGTGACTTTAATATTCATGTGGATGTTGAGAATGATAGCCTTAGTACTGCGTTTATCTCATTATTAGATTCGATTGGTTTCTGTCAGAGTGTACAGAAACCCACTCACTGTTTTAACCCTCGACCTGGTTCTGACTTATGGCATCTCAATAGAAGATTTAATAGTCTTTGCACAGAACCCTCTCTTGTCGGACCATTATCTAATAACTTTTGAATTCCTACTAACGGAGTGTGCGCCATTAAGCAAGAGTTACTACACTAGATGTCTATCTGATGGTGCTGTAGCTCAGTTTAAAGAAGCGATTCCATCTTTATTCAACTCAATACCATGCTTTGATATAACAGAGGACTCCTGTGATAACTTTAGTCCGACCCAGATTGATCATCTTGTCGATAGTGCTACAAGCTCACTGAGAAGGACACTAGACTCTATTGCTCCTCTAAAAAAGAAGGTAGTAAAACAAAGGAGGTTCGCTCCATGGTATAACCCTCAAACCCGTAAATTAAAGCAGACATCGCGAAAACTTGAAAGAACATGGCGTTCCACTAACTTGGAAGAATCTCGGTTAGTCTGGCGAGACAGTCTTAAGATATATAAGAAGGTCCTCCGTAATGCCAGAGCAGCCTATTACTCATCGTTAATAGAGAAAAATAAGAACAACTCCAGGTTTCTCTTCAGCACTGTAGCCAGGCTGACAGAGAGTCACAGCTCTGTTGAGCCGCGTATTCCTATAGACCTCAGTAGTAATGACTTCATGAACTTCTTTAATGATAAGATCATACCTATTAGAGAGAGCATTAACAATGTACTGCCCTCGACTAGTACCGATCTTTCCTCAAATAGGGTACCCTTAGAAACAGCTGCAAACCATGATATATGTTTAGATGGCTTTACTCCCATCGATCTTGATAAATTAACTTCAACAATCTCTAAGTCTAAACCCTCTACCTGTCTCTTAGACCCTATACCGACTAGACTGCTTAAAGAAGTGCTACCATTAATTAGCACGTCTCTACTAGATATGATCAACCTGTCTCTACTAACAGGCCATGTACCACAGTCCTTCAAAGTAGCTGTAATTAAACCTCTTCTTAAGAAGCCCACTCTCGACCCAGAGGTGTTGGCTAACTATAGGCCGATCTCCAACCTTCCATTCCTCTCTAAGATCCTTGAGAAAGCAGTAGCTAATCAGTTGTGTGACTTTCTACATAACAATAGTTTATTTGAGGATTTTCAGTCAGGATTTAGAAAGCATCATAGCACAGAGACAGCTCTGGTAAAAATTACTAATGACCTTCTAATTGCATCAGACAAAGGACTTGTCTCTGTTCTTGTCTTGTTAGACCTTAGTGCTGCGTTCAACACCATAAACCATTACATCCTGTTACAGAGACTTGAACATTATATCGGCATCAAAGGAACCGCACTGAACTGGTTTAAGTCCTATTTATCGGATCGATCTCAGTTTGTATATGTAAACGATGAAGCCTCGATGAGGACCAACGTTAGTTATGGAGTTCCACAAGGTTCTGTGCTTGGACCAATTCTGTTCACCTTATATATGCTTCCTTTAGGTAATATTATCAGAGAACATTCTATAAAGTTTCATTGTTATGCAGATGATACTCAATTATATATATCAATTAAACCAGATGAAACAAACCAGCTCACTAAACTACAAGCATGTCTTAAGGACATAAAAACCTGGATGACCTGCAACTTCCTGATGTTAAACTCAGACAAAACTGAAGTTATTCTACTAGGCCCAGAACACCTCCGAAATCAGTTATCTAATGACATAGTTTCTCTAGATGGCATTGCGCTGGCATCCAGCTGCACCATAAAGAATCTTGGAGTCATTTTTGATCAGGATTTGTCTTTTAATTCTCAGATAAAACAAATTTCTGGGACTGCCTTTTTTCACCTACGTAATATTTAAAAAATCAGGCACATCTTGTCTCATAGCGATGCAGAGAAATTAGTTCATGCATTTGTTACCTCTAGACTAGATTACTGCAATTCCTTATTTTCAGGTTGCTCTAATAAATCTCTTAAATCTCTCCAGCTGATTCAGAATGCTGCAGCTCGTGTACTAACAAGAACTAAGAAAAGAGATCATATTAGTCCTGTATTAGCTTCTCTGCACTGGCTCCCCGTAAAATCTAGAATAGAATTAAAAATTCTTTTACTTACCTACAAAGCCCGAACTGGTCGGGCACCATCATATCTTAAAGAGCTTATAGTACCATATTATCCTACTAGAGAGCTGCGCTCCTCTAATTCAGGGTTACTTGTAGTTCCTAGAGTCTTAAAGAGTAGGATGGGAGCCAGAGCCTTCAGTTACCAAGCTCCTCTTTTGTGGAACAAGCTTCCCGTTTCAGTCCGGGGGGCAGACACACTCACCACATTTAAGAGTAAGTTTAAGACTTTCCTTTTTGATAGTGCTTATAGTTAGGGCTGGCTCAGGTCTGCCTTGGACCAGCCCTTAGACAAACTGGTATAGGCGTAGACTACAGGGGGACTTCCTAGGATACACCGAGCTCCTCTCTCCTCTTCTTCATCTCTGTCTGTATGAATTGATGTCCCATTAATGCTCACTACTAACTCTACTTCTTCCCCGGAGTCTTTGTGCTTTCTCTCCTCACAGGTTTCCATGTATCGTGGTGTCATGTGGACCCTGGTCCTTCCTCCCGCCTTAACCCTGCTGACTCCCACTAATAAATAACACTCTTATTATTACTTACATTACTATTTCATATTACCGGTACCATTAATGCACATTATTGACCAGCTTCTTCACCAGAGTATCTGTGCTTTATCGCCTCACAGGTACCTCTGGATCCGGGTTGTACCTGGACCTGGTCTTTCCACCTGCCGTAGTTCTGTCATACATTGAATGTGTTGAAATTACATTGCATGTGTTGTAAATTTGTTATGCTGTTCAACACTTGACATCTATTGCACTTCTGTCCATCCTGATAGAGGATCCCTCCTCTGTTGCTCTCCCTAAGGTCTCTTCCTCTTTTCTCCCCGTTAAAGGTTTTTTTTGGGGGAGTTTTTCCTGTTCCGATGTGAGGGTTCCGGGACAAGATGATGTCATGTGTACATATTGTAAAGCCCTCTGAGGCAAATTTGTGATTTTGGGCTATACAAAATAAATTGAATTGAATTATGGCACCCCTCAGCAGTGTGGGGGTCTGCCTTAGTGGTTCATGTGAATGGCTGACACACCATTCTGTCACCTGACCTGCAGTGTGAAGATTCCAACACAGTCAGAGGACGAGCCGATCGGCTGCTTTGAGCTTGAGGATGACTGGAACGATGTGGAGATCAAGCTGCAGCAGTGTCGCGTTGCAAAGGTACACACTGCATCCAGGACACACTTTGTCTTTCTTCCTCACATTTCAACCTCATCATTTAATTCTGTAACACTGTTTTTTGTTACTTCAACATTTTGTTATTTAGTAGTATTCAGGGCTTCCAAAATGCACTAAAAAGAGAACAGGTATGGCTACATACTAAAGTAGGCTAAATGAAGGCCATCATTTTCAATTTGCTGTCATTGTCTTGTAACGCGCGGTGCCGCCGCACGTGTTAATAAATAAATAAATAAAGAGAGGCCTCCTGTTGGAAACGAACAGAAGTGAACGAGCGATCTCTCAGAAGTGTATACGGCGACTGAGAGGACCTCGCCGGCGACGGGCAGACCCGAGCTGCCGCCGGGGTGACCACGGATCCACCAGACTCGTGTCTCGATGTCCGGTCGTCCCCCTGTGAGTGCCCCTAGTGCATACAAGGACTGCGAGAAGGGGGAGAGATGCGGAGGACCAGTTCTCTCTCTATATGACTCACTCACCTGGCCTTAAGGAGAGTGCCTGAAAAGGAGACAGTGTTGCTCCTGAGCATTCCCCCGAATTTGCCTCGATAGCCTCCGCTTAAGAGAGACCTATACAGGTAGCCAATCTTACCAAATAGTAATAAATCACCAACAGAATAGCAACCAGTATCGCGCTTGCTGTATTGTCTCGATCGCAAAACATTGAGTTACTTTTTAGGTTAGTCTTTTGCTCGAATAGCCGTCGGATTTAACGTCTTTATTAATTTTTTATAAGTTCTAAATATTTGTATTACCCCTGCCCAGAGCCCAACAGATATAAAGCTCTTTTCAAACTTTTGCTTGAAGCGGGGCTTTCCCCGGTCTTCTCTTAACTATAGAAACGGATGTTAGTATATGTAGGTGTGTGTGCAGTAGTTGCATCAGTCGTGTGCCGTGCTGGAAGTCCTTCAACTTACCACAGGGGCTGGGTGATCTCCCCCCCGGAGGAGACCCCTTCTGTCCGGTCTTCCCAGAAGAGAGGTTGAAAAAGGAGTCGGCCGAAAAAGTTCAATTATCAGTTATTTTATTTTTGTCCAATTCAAAGTAAATCTTTTTGTTCCAATACAAAGGAAAAATGATCAATTAACCTTCTGGGCCCGAGCGACGACCAATTGGTCGTTCAGTGGGCCGAACAGAACCGAGCCGGTACCGAAGAAAGCTATTTTCGGTAGCAAATATAATATTTCCACAACCATGTAGCATAACGTTTGAACGAAGAATTTCTCATGAACCGAAGCATGTGTAACACTTTACACACTCAAAACACAATAAAACACGATCTACGACAACATTCCTAGCCTCGTGCTAAATATCGTCACTTTTTCGCGTTCATTTGGCCGAGATACGCATCAGAAATAGTCCCTCAAAAGACGCTAATCAACCGGCCGGCCTAAAGCTGTGTAGTTAGCAGCCGTAGCATTCAAGCACGCTTCGAACCTACAACTCCAATTCCCTCTCCGGGAAACCCTTCAAAGTTGACCGGGGGGACAGCAGCCCCCAGCAACGATAACTCAGCCAAATAATTATGGGATGGTACTCACAGTTTTGAAGCAAAATCATCAAACAGTGTCCTTATACTCCATTTTGACCGCTGAAACGGCTCCTACTGTCCATTTCCGTTGTAAAAAACGTTGTGAAACAAAGGAAGGGGGGTCAAACACGCGAGGCGAGGCAGTCTCGGCTATTTATGCGCCGGCTCTTCGGCTTAGATCGGATTTTTTCGGAAAACTAAAGACTTCCTGGTAAATCTGTTAACGCCATTCGATTGGCCACATCCAGCCACGTGCACAGAGCGAAAAAAAACGAAAATCGACCAATCAGGGGCTCTACAACGGCCCAATACACACCAGCTATTGCGCAATCCTCCCGTAGCTCGCCGGCCTGGAGAGCTTTGGAGACGGTTCCAGCTCTCCAAAATGATTTCTAACTGCTGTATGTGATGGATTGTGCATGTAGGAAGGAAGTTAAATATATAGTTATTTAGCTTCTAAAAGTACAATGGAACAGCTGGAGAGGCTGTTTCTCACATGACGACCTCTCGTGACCTCTCGTACACGTTTATGTCTCTTGCTCTGGCCTACTTCACTCTATTCACTCCAATTCTTTTGTGGGTGACTACTGCCATCATTTGCTATGATGGTGGGTGGGTTTTAGGCTTTCCTCTGCCTAATTTAATATAGTATTATGAATAATAGTGCTTTCTCACCATACGAATTTGACATAGGGCTGTGTTCCATCTTCAGCAGCCATTAACCAGTAACATATAGAACCTATTTACTCAAATCATATGAGCAAACCCTTCTTAGTGTTAATAATTCTTTGCAATGGTTCAAATAGACCTTGTAGTTGGAGTGTAGGGCCCTTTGAGTATGTGTAAAATATTTTCGAAAATTAGTCCAAAAATTGTCTAGGGCCCGACTTAAAGAACAAAATCGAAAAAGAATTTAAAAACCCTGAACTCAGTGAGCAAGCTATTTTCAAAAGTCCGGAGATTCTAAGAAATCAGTTTTAACCCCACGCCGGTAAAGACCTGGTGGACTTCTCCCTCAATCACGCCCCGATCTTCTAAAACCGAGAATATTTATACTCTAGATCTACCGGGGGTGTTTTCACCCCCACCCTTCGGTGCCTCTCTTGGGAGGCCTCACATGGGCATGGTAACCCCCGTAAGTTTAGTCATACATTGATAGACCTGTTGTTGGTTACCCCAAAGACCTCTACTGATACTCAATGACATAGGAACACGCCATGCTCACTGGTTAATAATTATACTCTGACCCAGATACCTCCTCGTAAGATTTCAACAGGTTACAGGGATAAATGGTAATACATCAAACAATAGAAAAAAAATTCAACACATAATACACCATTGTGCCCAGCGTATGATTAATAACTGAGTATACTCATATATACGTACTCTTCTGCATTAAAGCGTCCATGTCCTTACGGGACAAGAATACGGACGCGGCTCAAGGCCTTAACAAAAGTTAAAGGTAACTTACATAAAAAGTCAAAAATTAAAAGTGTGTGTGTTAAGGCTAAGCCTAAAAGTGTGTGTGTTAAGGCTAAGCCTAAAGTTAAAGGTAACTTACATAAAAAGTAACAAATTAAAAGTGTGTGTATGAAGGCAAAGCCTAAAAGTTAAAGGTAATTTACATAAAAAGTAAAAAATTAAAAGTGTGTGTGTGAAGGCATGTGCAGTGACGCATGGCCAAGGGCTATGACCTGGCAGACATTAGTCCGGCGGCAGGCACCAAGGCCTGTGAGAAGGGTTAGGAAGGTTTAGGTCCGAGACTGTGTAAACATAATCCCCGGAGCATATCCCCCTGAACTGTCACCTAGACAGTACCTGTCCTAGGAAAGTCCGTGTGTGTGTGTGTGTGTGTGTGTGGGGGTGGGGGTGTGTATGGGGCTGTTTTCCATCTGATGAATGGACATAATCTAGTGTTTCCCATCAATTTCCTATGGCGGTCACTTTTGACCGGGAACACCATGGGTGTTACAAAGTTCACTAAACCACTACAAATTCAATGAAAGTGGTGATCAGCAACCTGATATGTTCAAATGCCTAGTGTGGAGGATATCATGAGGCCTTGAGGTAATCAGATGTAAAACACAATATTTATGATTGATTAAAGTTGTAAATCGGTCAGATTTGACGCGAACACGACAGGAGGGTTAAGTCTGCTCTGTCCTTCGCTAGCCTCATCTGTTTTTCTAAAGTCATACTGCATTTTAAAGCTCAGATTCACACCTTCTAACAGAGTCCAAGAGTGTGCATGTGGCAGCTTGTCTTGGCTTTCAGCATCAGATTGAGTTACTGTAACATTTCCCTTCTGCCAGTCCAAAAATCGTCGGTAAGTGACCGTCCAATCAAATGCTGAAAGCCAACACAAGCTGCAACATAAACACTCTTAGACTCTGTTAGAAGGTTTGAATCTGAGCTTTAAAATGCAGTATGACTTTAGAAAAACATCTTGATTCGTTCATGTGAAACACTTTGAAAAAAAAAAAAAAACTTCATCCACCTCACCAAAACCACCATGCTGCTCCGAGGTAAGCAACATACTCATGTCCATTGAAAATAAACTTTCCGGCTTTGACTCCAGACTTTCGCTCATTGAAGTCTTACACCGGGAATTCCAGGCTCTGCGCCACAGCCTGGAGTTCAGTCAGAACCAAATCGACACACTCACTCAGGACAACAAGTCACTACAACATTCTGTCAACACGATAACCACCCAGCTCACCTCTGTTACCGCCGACAACAAAGCTCTGAAAGAAACCATCCTGGATCTACAAGCACGCAGTATGAGAGACAATCTAGTTTCCCCCGGCATTACCGAACAAACCACAGAAGACCCCGAAAAATCAATCAAAGAATTCATGTCCATACAGCTCAAACTACCCGCAGAGACCGTCAACAACATCACATTCCACCGCGTACACCGTCTGGGACCGAGGAACAACAATAACCGACCACGGACAATCATCGCGAAATTTGAACACTACAAACAAAAAGAACAGTTCAGACAACAAGGCAGGCAGCTCAAAGGAACGCACTATGGACTCAACGATCAATATCCAAAAGAAATCATGCAGCGACGCAAAGTTCTGTTTCCAATCCGTAAACACATGATGAAAGAAGGAAAGGAAGCAATAATATCACTGGACAAACGATACATAGATGGACAATTGTACCGCGATAAGGACATAACCCCATGGCTCTTCTAGACCTTGCTCTCGCTCTCGCTCTCTCGCTCTCGCTCTCTCGCTCTCGCTCTCTCGCTCTCGCTCTCGCTCTCTCGCTCTCGCTCTCTCGCTCTCTCGCTCTCGCTCTCTCGCTCTCTCGCTCTCGCTCTCTCGCTCTCGCTCTCTCGCTCTCTCGCGCTCTCTCTCTCGCTCTCTCGCTCTCTCTCTCTCGCTCTCTCGCTCTCTCTCTCTCTCTCTCTCTCTCGCTCTCTCTCTCTCTCTCCCATCCCTACAGCTCCGCATAAATACACATCCACACATGAAAACCCCCCTCCGTAGTTTAGGTATGCCCCTTCTCTTTTCTCTGCATTGCACTGTTTCGATTATTATACTAGTATATAGTATTGCACCTACGTCTCACTGTACCAGACACACACTCCTTTGTATTTTTGTTTTGTGTATTGTTTTACTTACTTTGTTGTGTTCATGTTCTTATATGTGTTTGTCTCTCCCTGACTCAGTGTCTGCAGGTCCTGCTGTGTCATTTACACACTCACTCACTATCTCACACGCACACACGCACATGCACACACACATGCACACACGCACGTGCACGCGCGCGCACACACACACACACACGCGCACATGCACACACATGCACACACGCACGTGCACGCGCGCGCACACACACACACACACGCACACACACACACGCGCACATGCACACACACACACGCATGCACACACATGCACACACACGCACGCACACACACACACACGCACACACACACACGCGCACATGCACACACACACACGCATGCACACACATGCACACACACGCACGCACGCACACACACAAACACACACACACAAGAAATAGAGATTACGTGTGCTACTGATTGAACTCAGGGAAAACGAAAACTTTCTGGCGAATATGCAGCATCTCCTCTCCACGACCCCACACCTGACTGAAGTTCACAGCCAAAATACAAACAAGATCAGAGAGAAGAAACAGTTCTTAAAGCATTGTTTACGAATGGGGAATGCAGTCAGAGGCTATAAGGTGCTGCAGATGACCGTACCCCCAGACAACTGGAAATGGATGGATGAGCTTGACCTGCGTGCCTCCATCGGGCTGCTGATCTTAGCAGTTGTGCAGAGGTTTCCGAGGCGAGGCTGCATCTAGTCTCAGAAAAAGTAACTAGTTACAAGTTACTAGTTACTTCTGAAAATTGTAACTAGATTACTTTACTAGTTACTGCATTTGAAAAGTAACTTCACTACGAGTTACTTTACTTTCCATTTTTTTAAGCAAATGTCCAAATTTACCGCAAAGATACACGGACAAACATCACGGACAAACGTCACACATCACGGACAAACGTCACGGACGAACGTCACGGACGAACGTCACGGACGAACGTCACGGACGAACGTCACGGACGAACGTCACGGACGAACGTCACGGACGAACGTCACGGACGAACGTCACGGACGAACGTCACGGACGAACGTCACGGACAACCGTCACGGACGAACGTCACGGACGAACGTCACGGACGAACGTCACGGACGAACGTCACGGACAAACGTCACGGACAAACGTCACGGACAAACGTCACGGACAAACGTCACGGACAAACGTCACGGACAAACACGTCACGGACGAACGTCACGGACGAACGTCACGGACAAACGTCACGGACAAACGTCACGGACAAACGTCACGGACAAACGTCACGGCCCTTTCATCACTTTATTTTCAATAAAGGGCATCTCTTAGCCTTTCCACATAGTGTATTGTAATTGTAAACATATAAAAGTCAGCCATTCACTTGAACGAACATTAACCCTGTCCACACTGTCTGACCAAAGAAATCCACAAACAGGATACAAGAGGCTATGTATGGTGGAGACATTCAGGTGGGTCAATCAGCAGTAACACATTAAAAACAGGCTTTTGGAAACATGAGACCCCACTAAACCAAATGGGGGCCTACTCCTGAGAACAAAACCAGCTTGTTATAGGAATCATTGTAGTGGTTTAAGAAAAATAGAAAAATAAATGGCACTTAACCCAAACAATAGAAACAGAAAATGCAATTAAATAAACAGAAAATCCACTTCATCATTGCCTAAATAAACAGAAAGTGCACTTTATCCCATGAAGTTCATAATTTTTCTCTATTCTTCAAAATAGCGATTGTATCGCATGAGTAAAAGTCTCTCGACTCTTTTATCCGACAGCCTGTTCCTCCTTGGGGTCAGAACAATACTGCCCAGGCTGAAAAGCCTTTCGACAGGTGCACTTGATGGTATTGGAGTGTTGTATTGCTTTGCAATATCCATAATCCTAGGGAACCTGGAGAGAACCTCCAGTTGGATCCGGGCATTTTTAAGTACTCCATGACTTCTGTTTCTGCCGTGTAGTAAAACTCCTCTTCAAAATCAAAAAAGTCAGTGTGACTGGAGGTGGTTGGGCTCTGAACTGCTGGTCCAATCTGTGGCTCATCAGGAATCCGGGCACGACACTTTTAACAGCATCTCTTCTCTTCTCATCTTTGAGCCAGCGGACCTTGAATTTGGGCATTGTGGCAGCAGCCATGAGAGCATCCTTCCTGTCCAAGACGGATGAAAATCTGTCTTTGATCGCCTGTGATATGAAACAGTATAGGCTACATTAGACAAACATATAGGCTACAGTTCAATAAAGGGAACAGCAACCCACATACACAGCTCTGCTGCTCATCCCACAAATGCATGTTCCTTACAAATGTGGCACCATTTAAAAGGGAAATAAACAGGCTTTCCAACGCTATAAGATTTATTGCCAAGAAGCATTGTTACAACAAAGAAATAATCTACCAAACACAAATGTCCTTACTTTTTGTGCTAAGTTTAAATGCTATACACTGTAGACTATTATGTTGGGGGTATTCATTTTATTATTCAATATGTATTTACCTGTACAATAGCTCCAGGCATGCCAGCTGTCATCTGAGAAAGGCCTTCCTTCAACGCAAGCAACTTCAATATCAGAATTTCCAAGGTTGGCAGGAGGGTGCCATAGTAGCAATCATCATCACCTTGTAGTATATCTAATGCAGCAGCAAGAGGTTTTGACACTGTACAATATTCCTTCAGGAACCGATACTCTCGCTCAGTGATGCATCTATCACCCAGTCTAGTTTAAATCTCTGATTGGGATCTCTATGATGAGGGACAGGGCGTCATGAGTCGAGTTCCAGCGTGTAGCAGTGGGCATGATGAGCTTTCTTTTGATCACATCCTCAACCTGGTCTGAAGCCACAGTAGAGCGACTAGTTTTTGTCCAGAGAGCTGTGCACTTGGCGAGAGCACTTATGTAAACTGCTTTACAGTCATTGTTACTTGTCAGCCATCTCTCAAGGTCATTTTTGGAGATCAGGTTCAGTGTATGCGATGCACAGCGCAAGTGAGGCGGCAATGAAAATGCCGCGTCTGATTCTGTAGAGTACTTCAGAAACATCAGTAAAAGTGACTTCCTCCTCATCATCGGATAGCTCGTCAGAGTCAGACCCATCATCAGGCTTGGATTTAAACATTCTGAAGGCTTTTACAAAATTGCTGCCATTATCTGTAACGCATGCTGTGACTTCATGCGATAGTCCATAAACTGAATGAATCTGTTCTATTTCATTAGCTATGACATCATATGTATGTCTTCCTCTCACTCTCTTACAGGCTAGAGCTGCCTTCTGACGTTTAAAACTAATGTTGTCAATCCAGTGAGCGGTCATTCCTAAATAACTTTTGTTGTTGGCGGACCAAATATCTGCAGTTGTTGTAACATAATCCAAGGACTCAAACGTTTTTTTCAGATTGGATTCCATGTCGGAATAACATTGGTCTAGGTATTGGGAACATGTTTTCCTGTCTGACGTTGGCATGTGAGTGCTAGGTATTTTAGCTAGTATTTTTCTAAACCTTGGCGATTCGATAGTGGACAGGGGAAGCATGTCTTCCACGATGTACCCGGCAACTAGTTTGTTAATTTCCATTTGTGTTACCTTCTGCGCTCCAAGAGCAAGATGCTGGAGAATCTGAGCTTGTTTAGGCGGGGTCGGTTGGTGATGAGCGTCTTCAACAGGCTAGCGGGATCTTTCGCCACAAGTTTTGAAGTGCTATGCTGGCCTGTCAAATGCTTCAACAGGTTGCTCATTGAGTTGACAGCAGTTGAAAGACACCTCTCACCTGGACACAGAGTGCATTTTACACTAATATTTTTGCCCTTTCGAGCAACAAAGTTAAAATAATGAGAATATCGCCACTGGCTGAACCCTCCTGTCTCCGTCTCCGTCTCATCCATTTTCCCGCTTCCCCTGACGCACCAGCAGCTACGTCACTCAAATCGGTCTCTGTGGCAACGGTGCCCAGACAAGCACACAGGCAGGAAACATGCACGCACCACTAAAAGAGAACTTTTCGGACTGGCAAAAATGTCTTGGGTAACGCAGGAAAGCGCGTTCCTGAGGTCTAGTAAAGTAGTGTAGTTACCAATATTTTGAGAGTAATGCGTTACTTTACTTCGTTACCTATAATAGTAATATCGTTACTGTAATCCGTTACTTTGTAACTCGTTACCCCCAACACTGCTTACCACCTCAAACAAGGGGTAAGTAGTCAGACGGCAACAAGAGGAGGAATACGTCTGAAACTCACCACAACACCAGAACAGGGACCAGAAAGGACTGAGGCCAGGACCACAGGTGCCTTTTAAATGCTGGCACTAATTGGGGGGAGGAGCCTAGCCTGAGGGCTGCGTTCACAACCCTACACTTTCTCTGAGGAGCGTTCCCCACTACACATGGGACCAACTGTTATAGAGAACTCTTGACCTCAGCTGTCGTGTGAGTATGGACAGCACCTGGGGGCGCAGTCCATTATTGGTAAAATATGGTTTACCGTATTTTCCGCACTATAAGGCGCACTTAAAAGCATTTCATTTTCTCAAAAAACGACAGTGCGCCTTATAATCCGGAGCGCTTTATATATGGATTAATTCTGGTTGTGTTTACTGACCTCGAAGCGATTTTGTGTGGTACACGGCGCTCTGTCAAAATGTTTTAGTACGACTTTGGTAAACTACAAAGCCGCACCGCTTGCAGCATTACGGCTACCGTAGTCAGGAGTCTCACCGGTAGTTCTGGACGAGGTGTAAGCATAAGCATGCATAAGTATCATAGCTCGCTGTGTGAGTCACGCAGACTCCACTAACTGTGTGTTTACATGTCTGTAATCATAAAGCTACAGCTGTCTCAGAACGCTGCCGTTAGCAGACGTGCTAACTAACGAGCTAACAAGCTAGGGGTAATCTGCCTCTATCTTTCAAGACACCTGCCCAGCTGTTCACTTGTTCTCACAACACAACTCAGTTTCTCACTGATGGCCATTATTTATTCTGTGTGTTTACATGTCTGTAATCATAAAGCTACAGCTGTCTCAGAACGCTGCCGTTAGCAGACGTGCTAACTAACGAGCTAACAAGCTACACTACACGATGTAAACAGTCCGTCCCCCAGATCGTCACATGATGAACTGTAAGCTCGTCATAAGCTCGTCATATGCATCACATCTCGCTGTGTGAGTCTCGTACTATCTCGTGAGAATACGGACACGGAAGTGGAGAATCTACAGATTTCTTCAGAGCGCCCGCGCCTTATAGTCTGGTGCGCTTTATATATGAAAAAAGATCGAAAATAGACCATTCATTGACAGTGCGCCTTATAATCCAGTGCGCCCTATAGTGCGGAAAATACGGTAACTTGTTTTAATACCTAACTTCTACACCAGGGCTCCATCTATGTACCAATCTACTTCCTATGTGTTGGTCCAGTCCCTCCCTCACTACATCCTGTGAATCTGTGTATAAACACTCTCTGAGGAGGCTCTATCCCTTCATGAGCCTTCACCTGTCTCTTCCTTATCCGGTGTACCATCAGATTCCCCATTGTCTGCTTTCAAACGTGACTTGTTTGCATGTTTAACTCTACTGGCTCAGCACCTGGTGCTGCTGAAGTGGAGACATGTTTCTTCATCAGGTTCAAGGCACATCTTCTGAGGTGTGGATACTTGTGTTCCATCAGTACGTCCCATAACTCTTCATTCATGCCAGGTGTTTCCCTTGATTTGATCTCAATGTAAATGTGCAGTGAGAGAATCTCTTTCTCAGCAGCAAAGCTGTCCAGGTGGAACACTGATACTATTGAGCTCTCAGTGAAGCTCTTCTGATGTTCTCATGTTGCTCCTCATAGATGTCAAGCTGCACAATGTCTTTGTCCTGATGTTTCACTTCTGTCTGCATGTGAGGAACGTTCACAGCGTTAAAGCCTACTTGACAGCAGTCGTGTCTTTTAAACGTGTTTCCTTCATGATCCTGTTGATGACATGTTCCTCATAATCCTGCAGCTCTAAATCAGCTTCTTGAACAGTAAAGGGAGATCTGTCACAAACACTGAATCCTAAAGCCACTGGTAGTCCTCTAGCTGTGCATCTTCTGCATGTAATGAAAGATTCAGAAAGTCTCATTGAATGTCAACTACAATGTTCCTCTGCTCAGCCATCTTACATCAGTGTGCAGCAGTAGGTCTCTGTGTTCAAAGCCCTTCTCCTCCAAGTGAGTCCAGAATACCGTTCTCTGTAGAGTCCTGGTCCCAACACAACTCACAATCTTCAAGGCAACAACCCTCCCTTCTTTCATGTTGAACATCTTCCACCACAACGCTGCTGGTGAATTCTACATGATAATGAAGGAAGTAGAGGAAAACTCTCTCTGTTATGTAACGCGCGGTGCCGCCGCACGTTCTTTATGAATAAATGAACAAAGAGAGGCCTCCTGTTGGAAACGAACAGACGTGAACGAGGATCCCTCAGAAGTGTATGCGCCGACTGAGAGGACCTCGCAGGCGACGGACAGACCCGAACTGCCGCCGGGGTGACCACGGATCCACGGGGCTCGTGTCCCGATGTCCGGTCGTCCCCCTGTGAGCGCCCCTTAGTGCAGGAAAAGGACTGCGAGAAGGGGGAGAGATGCGGAGGACCAGTGCTCTCTCTATATGACTCACTCACCTGGCCTGAGGGAGAATGGCTGAAAAGGAGACAGTTTCGTCCCCTGCACACTCTCCGAAATTACCTCAAAAGCCTCCGCTAAGAGAAACCTATACGGGTCGCCAATCTTAGATAATAATACATCACCAACAGAATAGCAACCAGTAGCGCGCTTGCTGTGTTGTCTTGATCACAAAACATTGAGTTACTGTTTAGTTTAGTATTTTGCTCGAATAGTCGTCGGTTTTAACGTCTTTATTAATTCTGTAAGTTTTAAATATTTGTATACCCCTGCCCAGAGCCCAACAGATATAAAGCTCTTTTCAAACGTTATGAAGCGGGGCTTTCCCCGGTCTTCTCTTAACTATAGAAACGGATGTTAGTATATGTAGGTGTGTGTGCAGTAGTTGCATCAGTCGTGTGCCGTGCTGGAAGTCCTTCAACTTTTCGTCCAATTCAAAGTACACCGTTTGGTTCTAATACAGAGACAAATTATCAATTAAATGACTTAAAGAACAAAATGGAAAAATAATTCAAAAACCCTGAACTCAGTGAGCAAGCTGTTATTTAAAAAGTCCGGAGATTCTAAGAAATAAGTTTGAACCCCACGCAGGTAAAGACCTGGTGGACTTCTCCCTAATGCACCCCGATCTTCTAAAACCGAGAATATTTATACTCTAGATCTACCGGGGGTGTTTTCACTTGGGAGGCCTCACATGGGCTTGGTAACCCCCGTGAGTTTAGTCATACATTGATAGACCTGTTGTTGGTTACCCCAAAGACCTCTACTGATACTCAGGACATAGGAACACGCCATGCTCACTGGTTAATAATTATACTCTGACCCAGATACCTCCTCGTAAGATTTCAACAGGTTACAGGGATAAATGGTAATACATCAAACAATAAAAGATTTTAACACATGATACACCATTGTGCCCAGCGTATGATTAATAACTGAGTATACTCATATATACGTACTCTTCTGCATTAAAGCGTCCATGTCCTTACGGGACAAGAATACGGACGCGGCTCAAGGCCTTAACAAAAGCCTAAAAGTTAAAGGTGACTTACATAAAAAGTCAAAAATTAAAAGTGTGTGTGTTAAGGCTAAGCCTAAAAGTGTGTGTGTTAAGGCTAAGCCTAAAGTTAAAGGTAACTTACATAAAAAGTAAAAAATTAAGTGTGTGTGTGTGAAGGCATGTGCAGTGACGCATGGCCAAGGTGACCTGGCAGACATTAATGCGACAGCAGGCCTCAAGGCCTGTGAGAAGGGTTAGGAAGGTTCAGGTCCGAGACTGTTACATATTACCTAGACAGTACCTGTCCTTACTTAACCACGAGGTCCCCTGGAAAGTCCCTGCACATGAGTGTGTGTGTGTGTGAGTGTGTGTGTGTCAGTCTATGTCGTAACTGCACATCCGTGCAGCAGGCGCCGTCTTACAAGAGACACAGAGCCCTATGCCTCTTTCAGTTACTTTTTTGTTTTACTGTATTTTTCATTCATTGTTTTGCTGAGCAGCAATATGGTGCCGTTAACACCTAATAACCAGGGCCTTCCGTGCAGAAAGAATCCACAATTTCGCAAATACTCCAGCTCATCTAACAGTTAGCACAACATGATGAACCCAGTAGCACTAATCCGTCTCTGAGCTTCTGTGCACCGTTTTGTAATGCAGCTCCAAAGTGCTCTACTGTGGTAAGACCACGCTCACATTGTAGACAAGACAGACGCTGTTTGAATCTCAGTGAACATGAAGAGAATCCTCCTCCAGTCTGACTAAATATGTTAACTTTATCATCTTTTGATATTTGTGTTTTGAGCTAACTTAGCCAGCTGGTTATTGATTATTATTATTAATATAATTATTATTGACTTATTGTATTATTTAATGAATCTCTGAATTGTTGTTTCATGACATCTTGTTATTTAGTGTCTGGTGTCTTCTCTCTCTCTCTTTCATCTTCTCTCATCTCTCCAGACTCTGTCAGGCTGGTGAATGGGACTAGTCTGTGCTCAGGCAGACTGGAGGTGAAGTCTAACCAGTCTAACCAGTCTAACCAGTGGTGGTCCTCAGTGTGTGAAGATGACTTTGACCAGCAGGATGCAGAGGTGGTCTGTAGGGAGCTTGGCTGTGGGGCTCCTTCAGTCCTCCAGGGGGCGCTCTATGGAGAAGTGGAGGCTCCAATGTGGACCAAAGAGTTCCAGTGTGGAGGCAATGAGTCTGCTCTCCTGGACTGTAGAAGCTCAGGCTCAGATAGAAACACCTGCTCACCTGGCAAAGCTGTTGGACTCACCTGCTCAGGTAGAAGAGGAGCTGCAGCTTTGATCTGGTTCATTTCTGTTCTACTGAAACTCACTTTGTTCTTTACTGACGACTCTCTTGTTTCTGTTCAGAACCTGTCAGGTTGGTGGGAGGAGACAGTCGCTGTGCAGGAACACTGGAGGTGAAACATCAAGGAGACTGGAGACCAGTAGAAGACTCTTACTGGACCCTGAAGGAAGCAGCTGTTGTGTGTAGAGATCTGGACTGTGGCTCTGCTGTTTCTACCAGACGGAGAGAGGAGTCCTCAAGGAGATCTGTGTGGTGGATCGACTCTCTCTGTGTTCACTCTGGATCTGCTCTGAGAGAGTGTTTAACATCATATTCCTCTTCCTCCATCCTGAATGTCATCTGCTCAGGTAAGCCCATCAGTGACATCATCTCTGACAGCAATGTTTCCAGTATGTTCCTTCCTCTGTCACAGTGACAGTTGTGGTGGTAAATATTCCTATACCCTCTTAGCGTGAGTCTCTTAATGCTGAAATAAATAATACTGAAAACCAGGTTGTCTTTTAAGTATTAATTCTCTCAGAGAAGGTTCAATCATCACAACAGAATGCGTACAGTCTCAGTGAGGAAGAACCAAGAACAAAGTGAACAAGCTTCCTTCATACAGAATGAGCAAAGGTGGGCCGATGGCCAATGTTTCAGACATTTGGTCTCAGACTGATAGAAACAATGAACAACAAACAGCCAGCAACCCAAACAAGCGGCCCAAAGGCCTTGTTGCTGGAACATTCTCATACAACACAGTTAGTTATCTTTGTGAACAGGCAAGGGAGAATTCTTCTTCTGCACAACAGAGACACGGTGAAGTTCAACAAAGTTCAGAGTAAAACTACTTATGCATGAATACAATATACTGAGTAGAAATATATACTACGTTAAAGATTACCATCACACAGTCAGTGGGTTTCCATTGGACTGAACTGTAAAGTTAACCAGGACAACGACATCCTGAAGTGTAGAGAGGTGGGCTTGTTTCTGGAAGCTTCAAACCCTCCAGGGACTGCTGAGCTCCACCTGAGAGGACACACCTGTCTGTCTGTCAGACCTGTGACATCACGTCCTTATTCAGGGTCCATCTTGTTCAACGGAGGGTAAACGTGAACTTGTATCATCTCTCTGTGTTTACAGACCTGCTGCTTCAGCCAATCATCTCTGTGTCCTCCTCAATGTACGGGGTCTCTGAGGCCCAGCAGCAGGGGGCTCGGGTGCTCAGGCGCTCCACCTTCACCTTCTGCTGCTCCATCCAGCCACAGTACCCAGGAGGCTCCTTCCAGCTCACCTTCACCTCCTCCAACTCAGCACACAACTACACCCAGCCAGCTGTCAATCACTCTGCCCACTTCCTGTTTCCTGCTGCAGAGCCCGCCCACCAAGGAAGCTACAGCTGTGTTTATCACCTCTATGTTTTTAATCATAACTTCTCCTCTGAGAGCCGTCTGCTCTCCATCACTGTCTTAGGTAAGCTGACTGTTTACATGCAGGTTTGAAGATGATCAACTGACCACAGAGTCCATGCATGTTGTTGTTTCTTGAATGACACTGTGACTCCTGTCGTGTTACACATGTCATATAGTAACCAAACCTAAACAAAGTCTATGAATGGCAGCAGCTAACAATCTACTGTAGGACAGAGCAGGTTTGGTTACCAGGATAACTCTGGTTCTCTGAGAACTGAAGCAGCTTCTGACCTGACCAATCACAAAGCTCCACTGTCACCACATCAGTCATAACACCCCTTAGCCCCCAACTCACCATATTCAAGTGTAGTTCCTCCGCCTATCAGAAGCAAGAAGGGCGGTGTGCTCCGATACCTCACTCAGAGAACCAGGGTTATCCTGGAAACCAAACGTTGAGACAGTCGTTAACGATAGCGATTACGCTTTCAATTGACTCTTCACTAAGTCCCGCCCCTCTAACATAACTGGCCAATCATAGCGTAGCATGGTCCAGCTCTGACCAGGAGCTCTGGTGATGAAAACAGGACGTAGGTGATGACATCATTGTAACATGAAACCAAGACTAACCAGATTCTCTCTAGTGTCCACCAGGGGGCGACTCCTCTGGTTGTATAGAAGTCTATAGAAAATGACTCTACTTCTCTCTTGATTTATTACCTCAGTAAACATTGTAAACATGAGTTTATGGTCTCAATCTCTAGTTTCAAGTCTTCTTCAATACAGCATGATGTTCATTTAGTACATTATGGTCCATTTAGAGTCAAACAGACCATAAAGCAGGGGATGCTTTAGGGCGGGGCTACACAGTGATTGACAGGTCTCTACCAGAGACGTATACTGCGTCTCTACGTCACTCCTCCTCAGTCCAGATATGGTCACTTCCTGTTCACTGGTTGCAAAAAACCAAGATGGCGACGGCCACAGTCCACAAACCATTGAGTGACGTGACGACGACTACGTCCACTTCTTCTATAACGTCTGTGGTTCAAACAGTGAACATGAAGTAAACATGAAGAGTAATACGTGTCAGTGATTGTAGATTTCAGGGTCAATGGGAGCTGTTGGACTCATGATGTCGTGTGATGTGATGACTGTCCATGTGTTTGTTCAGATCCAACACCTCTGATCATCAAAGCGATCGTCCTGCCGCTGTTTCTGCTGTTGGTGACCGTTGCCCTTTACTTCTACTGTAAGGTACTGACACACGTCTGTTGTTTAGACCAGCCACTGAAATGAAGCTCTCGCTCTGTGTTCAGTGAACTGAAGACAGGTGTGGTGGCCCGTTCTTTGTTCTTCTTCCTATATACTGGGCCACGTTACGGGGCTCCGTTTATGACTCACACATTAAACTCTTGCAGACGCTGATTCCTTTGCCGTCACTTGATTGATTTATTTTCACTTTCGACAAATTTAACAGCAAAACATAATGAGTTTAACGTGAGGTCAAAGACTGTCCCGATGCCCCGTTCTACACAAAGGAAAAACCAACTCGAGACTCAGTCGCACCTCTTCCTCTGATACCAGCTGATCCTCATCTGATTAATAACAAACGTTCCTAAAGAAAATAATGATACAGAATGCAAATGTAACCTTCATTCATAGATTAAAGGAATGTGTTTAGGTCATACAAATATTTTATCGAAATTAGAAATGATGATTTGTAATCAAAACTAAAACTATGTCTCTAACAGGACTGTGCTGTCATGTCTCTGCAGGCCAACAGGGGGCAGATGCCGTGCAGACAGGAGAACACTGAGCTGGATCATTATATCCTGTGTGTTCCTGCAGCTGAAGAAGAAGAAGAAGAAGAAGAAGAAGAAGAAGAAGAAGGAGCTCAGGGAGCAGAGTAGCTCCTCCAAGGAGCTCATCTCACATCCAGATGATTTCTACCACACAACCACCACCAGCTCCCTTTGATACGCATGTTCCCTTAAACCAGAAGGCTGAATATGATATCACATTATTACAGCCCGTCTTTCTTCCTCTCAACAATGTGTTGGTCTCTCCACACGTTCTGACTTCCTGTCTGTGGCTCTCAGCTCCAAGCCCATTGGTTCCTGCTGAAGACGTGACTCTTTAAAAACACCTCACAGATATAAAGTTTCATTTAAAAGTAGACTTGAGAGCAGGTTTACCAGAGTCCAAGCAGAAACCAAAGACTATGAGGAACAATGTTAATGTGAGATATTAGAATAAACATGAAACATTGACTTCTATCTTCTACATTCTGTAGAACGATACTCAATGTTGACAATCTGTTGCTGTTTGTCCTTTAAACATATAATGAACTTCATGACTTCACTTATTGTAGTGAGCAAGATTTTGGCAGCAGGACAACATTTAGTTAAAAGATAATCATAATAATCGCTGTGATCAGCCACTAAAACCTCTTTCATTTGTCATTCAGAAATGTTTCTATTTTGCTCATTGTTGTTCTTCATGATTTTACTTCATTCTGTAAATAAGGATTTTACTTATTTTTTTATAATTAAGGCTTTTCTTATTTCATAAGAATGTTGTTATTAAGGATTTTGCTTATTTGTTATAATTAAGGATTTTGCTTGCATCATAAGACAATTGTAATTATTGATTTTGCCTGTTTTTTTTATAATTAGTGGGTTTTACTTAAAACATATGCATTTGGTTAATTTTGTAATTTAGGATATTACTTATTTCATAAGAATTTTGCTTATTTTGTACTTCATGAATGTAAATAATGTTGCAATCAAGGAATTTACAATTTTTGTTATAGTTAAGGATTTTGCTTATTTCACAATAATTTAGCTAATTTTTGTTCTTCGTAAATTGAGTTAATTTTGTAATTAAGGAATTAAAAAACATTATAATAAAGGATTTTGCTTAAATCATGAGCGTTTTGCTTGATTTTGTAATTAACAAAATTACCTTTTTCATTCAAATGTAGCTTATTTTGTAATTCATGAATTTACAATAATATATAATTAAGGATTTTGCTTATTAATTATATTGTAATTATGTTTTTTTCTTATTTCATAAGTTTATTTAATTTTCTAAATAAGGATTTTGCATATTTCATAAGAACTTTGATCATTTTAAGTATTTAGATTACTTTTGTGCTAAAAGGATTTTGATACAAAATATCCTCCTCATCAAACAATCTGAATAAAATATGAACACATACGTAAAACTAAACACACATACTTGTACTGCACAGATACATGTAGTACTAGTACTACTTTAACAAAGTACTTTAACCTTCTGGTAACTAGCCCTATTTTTAGGCTTCTGCTCGAAAATACTATACCCATACTCAAAGGGGCCTTACTCTCTAACTACAAGGTCTATTTGAATAATTTCAATTTATTAATAACACTCAAGCTTCTTTGGCTTCAATGGTGTTTTGACTTAAAATGTGAATATTAATAAAGTTGTTTTTTCCACTTGTGGCTGTTTGCTTGTTAACATGAATTTTAAATACTATGTCAAACATTTCAATGTCTTTTCTCCTCAGATTGAAGGATAGTACATTGATTATATTCTAGGTTAGTTGCCTACATGTTTCCAAGAAAGGCTCTATAGGAAGAATAAACACTTAGAATGAGATCGTGGGGCCAGAGGATTGTAATGCTGCACCTTTAATATCCCCTGTCATGATGGTCATCAGCTCTTTTTTCAGCCCAGAGCGAGAGCATATCACTTGACAGGACTTTTCCTGTGAGGTACACAACAGCGGGTGCATCCACTCAAGCAATATGACAACATGGCCAGTCCCTAACAATGCAAAACAAAGCATGCTCACTGCCACACCAGGTACAGTACATAGCATGTTCAAGGTTTCTGTTAGGATGACCACGTAGCAGCTGGACTTTAGAAGCAGGAGGACTGACACAGACTGACATCTTTAAAGTACATTTCTGATCCTTCGAGGGCAGAGAAAACCCTTGAACTATTGGGCCTCCTCGATCCTCGAGATGCATTTTAGGAATTGGGATCTCCTTCAAGATGGAGCGCCGAGATCGATATCCGGGTCACAAACCAGAGGATCGAAGAGTGGGAAATGAGAGACCCACTGTCTGTCAGTTAGTCTTTGTCCCCCATGTAAAGCATTCCAGTGATTTGACTTGTGTAATTGTTCCTGGTCTCTACCAGATTCTCTCTACCTCACTTTTGCCTCATCCCTGCCTGTACTGTTTGCCCGATTACCTGACGGATCTCCTGTGTACCGAACCTGTTGATAAAGACTTTTATTGCACTTCATCCTGCTCTCTGGAAGTGCTTTTAAATCCTGTTTTCCCTGTGGTTTCTCCAGTCGTAACCGTACGAACTGCCCACAAATGGACTAAGCCAATCCCAGTTTGGTGTGTGGGGTGCTCCAGGCACAAGGAATAATACACCACCATGATAAGCAACTTACCTCCAGTGGCTTGGAGTTTAGGGAGCTGTAAGAGTGTCAACAGATTTTCTAAGCGGCCATCGGCACCCAGGTCAGCTGTCTGGCGGGCCACTTGCAACAACTACTGGCACGCCTTGGTCCTTGTTCCACTGCAGTCACTCTTGCTTCCAATCTGTTACAACTGGTGAATCACAGGGAAAAGACAGGACTCAATCGCACAACCCAGACACAGGATAAGGTGTTGGTAAAACAGTCTTTACTTGTCAGCAGGGGTTCGGTACATGGGTAGGCAGTCGGAACAGGTAAACAAATCAGGCAAGGGATCATGCAAAAACGTGCTCAAGGAAAAACAGGCAGAGATATCAAAAACCAGTAACATAATGATAGGAAATTGCTTGAACACTTGACATAAAGGACGAAAAATACTAATTGGAACAGAGACACATGCAACACAGGGTTTAAATACACTGGGGGGGTGCAGGTGATTAGTCAGGTGGGTTAAATCAGGGGCGGGGCAGACAATCACAGTGGCGGGAAAACAAACAAAGGCGTGAAGTGATCTGAAACGAGAGAAGAGGTAAGTAACACAAAATAAAACAGGAAATACTGATAAATGATGAAATAAGAAACGCATAATTTAGGATGAGACATGACACAATCCTGCCAATGAGATAAGCTACAGTACTCTTTCAGCTCAAGCCTCGGTGTCATTATTTAATGCTCCATGAACTACACATGCTCACTCTTCCATGACATGAAAATAACAAGTACATACATGATGTACACAACCAGGTTGCAAATTAACCCTAAACATCAAATAAAATCAGATGAAGTAACCTGCATTAAATACATCTGTATCAATAACATAGATAATGAACAAAGACACAGGTAATTATAACTAAATATTATGGTTTAAATACACTTATACTGCCATCTACTGGTAGAAATGGTAACTCTGCGTCTCCGTTTACAGGCTGTGCTCTGCCTTCACTCAAGGAACAGAATACGGTGGAAATTAAATATCAGTGCTAACAGCAAAAACTCTGTGAACACAAAAATGACTTTGATTAAACTATATTACGAACTGTATTGCATGAAACAATGCACCGATTAATCGAAAAGTTGATTATTGCTGTATACATGGATACATGCATATTAAAGCGCATGTAGTCAAATACTGTTGCTAACATACTCCCATCGGCCCATATATATATATATATATATATATATATATATTTTATTCTACCCTGGTATGTGCTTGCATCATAGACAAACACTTCATTCTATTGCCTTGGCTTTTATTTTGACATGTTCTTATTTCGTACTACCTGTCTTGCTTTGCGTCTCTCTTCAAAAGAAAAAACAAAAGAGGGATTTGCAAAAAACTAAATGGGCTCGTTTTGAGTTGGTTCTGTCGTATTTGTCGTACAGAACACGCGGAACCTCTCACGTCCCATTAATGTGACAAGGATGCTTGGCGTTTGAGAGCACTGCTGGAGCACTTCACTAATCACGGTACAGTAATGCTATCTGCTTTTATTAGTTTTATGACAAAGTTGGACATGAAGCTGGCTACAGTTGTGTTATCCTGATGTGTCTTCTCAGCCCTCCCGCTAAGTGTCATTTAAAGCTAGCTAACGTTAAGTTAGTGCTGTGTTTCGGTTGCGTTACCGGTGAAATGACACACACAGGGCATTTGTGGAAAGGTTTCTTTAAAGCTAACTTAGCAAACGTTCCACCGCAACAATGCGTGTGCTAGTCGCTCGTGTAAGTGTCGTTGACTTGAAATGACTCCGACTTGCCAGTTTATTGTCTAGTTTATTATAGTTTGTCCCTAGTGTCACACGTAGCGCAGACATTCAGTCAAACTCAACTTTACTGTGATGTTTTACTGTCAAGTCCAAGTCTACAGCTTTAACCAACGTTACTATAAACATCCAGTGAAAAAGCTCCATAATACTGTTGAACATGTGGCCTACCATTATTTGACACTTTAACTATCCCTTCTCTTCCTCCCTCTGCCCTTTGACCCCTTCAGTCTGAGTTGATATTCCTCCCAGTCTGGTAAGAATGACACAATGCACACATTCTGGATTGTATATTAAGCAGACATGTAGGGTTAGTAGTTAGCCTGTCAGGATAATGTATATTGTCCCAGAAATAATTGCAATAAACAATATTATTGTCATTTTAAAGATAATTGTATGCCACTGATACAATGATGATATAATAGCATAATAATGCAAGTACACCCTTTCAAAGTGCAATGAAGTTCTAATTTACTCAGACATTGGAAATGGATTGTGAAACAAAATCCTAATAACTATGGTCTCTTAGGCTCTGTCAATAACAATTGAGCTTAAATAACTATTAAATGTGACAGAGGTACAGAGTCATTCATTCCTTGAAGGTAGAGCTTGGGTGTTTTGAAGTAGGGTTCGTCTCCATAGTCTGTGTATTACCATTGTATGCCGTGGACAGCAGCAAAGCCTACTTTAGACACGTACAAAATAAATTGAAGTGCTGTATTTAGAATGTGTTTCCGACATGGAACTGAACTGAAAGTGGAACTAGTCTATACATTTAAAAATGGAGCCTGGTGGCTTTGAAGAGATCACAGATATGTTTCACTTTCAGACTATGGAGAGGTTCTTCATACAACCCCACCTCAAAACACCCAAACTATACCTTTAACAGGCAATATACTGCCTGTATACTTGTCCTGCACTCCTATTACTATCTGGTCTCTCATCCTGGAATATCACAGAGTGCCATAGTTACAAGATTTATTCTTGAGACGCAGGTCTGTCACATACAGCTCTGTTGATACAGAAGACAAAGTTCAGTTTTTCCTTGGCTTACAATAGTCCTCAAACTTGCCCAGTACTGGGGGAAACTTATCTCTTTCGTCCGCCGAAAGAAGAACATGTTTACAACATGGCCAGCCTCAGTTGGCAACAGAACCTATCTTTTGACGATTGTCAACAACAACAACAACAAGCAAGCAAATAAAGGTCAAAATTCTCTGAAAAACGCACTTAAGCGCTGCACCCATGTCTTCAAATGTTAGTAGAAACCCTGCTGTTTATTCTGGCATCATGTTGGTAGTAAATGGATGTACTTGTACAGCACTTTTCTAGTCTTCCGACCACTCAAAGCGCTTTCACACTACATGTCGTCATTCACCATTCATACATTGATGGCAGGGGCTACCATGCCCACCATCAGGACTAACTAACATTCACACCGTAGGCACAGCTACGGGAGCAATTTTGGGGTTAAGAGTCTTGCCCAAGGACACATCAACCAGAGGAGCCGGGGATCGAACCGCCGATCCTCTGATTGAAGGACGACCCTGCTCTTTTAGTCACAGACATTAGATACAGATTGGAAGTGAAGAAAGCAGAATGCCTTCCAGTGGGAGCCGATAGGAGTCTTATCACATGATCCACATCTTTGAGTTGAGACGGAGACAGTTTGTGGTGACAGAGAATGGAGTTCATGGTGTATGGGGAGTTTAAGCCAATTTTAACAGTTAGTGTTGAGCCCTGTTCTTTGAAAGTTGTTTCATTATTTTCTAGAAAATGTCCTGTATAATATCACAATATAATAGTCGACACCGTGGATGGAGGATTTTATCCATTTCACCACTCCAACCTCTCAAATACAGAAGCTATAATTTTGTCTTTTAAACAAGTGGCCATACAGGAATATGTAATTAAATAGTATACGATTTGGAAAAGTAATGACTTAAGTCAGGAAAAGTTGTGGTGTAACGGATCACTGTTGATCCGTACAGATCCCCCTCACGGTTCAGCACACGTGTGAACCGCCGATTAACTACACAGTTTAACGTTAACCATCACAGTGTGAAATAAGGTTTTACTGACCTCGTTAATATGTGATCAGGACATCATTTATGCTTCTATAGTCTCTGATAATGTTACAATGTAAACAACCAATCAGTGTTTTGCTGGAGGAGAGCTGGTGAAGTGGCTAATGGACAACGAACGAAGGGTCTGTTCAGTTACATTGTGATGCGTTCAGGCTCTGTTCGGTGAAAATGAGTATTGCGTTTACTTGGTTTACAGATTTCAGAGTGGTTGAAATGATTTTTGGGACGGTGAAAATATATTGTGGATCCTTGTAGAGCAGCTGCTATAATCAAACAACAAAGAGATCTGTATCTGACAATATGGATCAATGATCTGCAAATAGTATCAGAGGCAAAAACAAACGTGATCAGGGATCAGTTCTATTTGCTCCTTTTCTTTCTTTTGTGCTGATCCGATTTCTTTCTTTTTTATACGACCCGTGACTCTGATATGATACGATCCGAAACTGTGAGTTTTATGATCCGTTGCACTACAACCAAAAATCTTGCTGTCCCTATTGTTGTGTTGCAGTGCATCATGTCGCATCATGCTGGTCCAGCATCACAGAAACCAGCCAAGCGGCAAAGCACACGGCCCTATGGTTCTAGCTCCAAAGGCCTCAAAGAAATTCACATCGATGAAGAAGTCAAGATAGCGATAAACCTCTCTCTGGACCGGTTTCACTACAGTGATCAAAAAGGTATCGACTGCTTTGATATCAGAAAATAAAAGCAGCGCACTTCTGTGTGCATTACTTATTGTGAAATCACATGACAGAGGTTGGCCATTGTCATGCTCACTACTGGTCCCAGTGTGAGCAGGAAGGTATGATGGTTGAGTCTTGTGAAGTGTATTCATATTTACCCTTTTCCTTTCCTTGACTGGGCAGAGATGGAATTTCCCTCGTCCTTGTCCAGTACTGAGAGGGCTTTCATTCATCGAATGGCACAGTCCCTGGGTTACATTTCTAAGAGCAAAGGGTAAGTATCCGAGTACATGAGTCATTTACAAAGGTACATGCACTCTCACACATGGCTAGACCCCAGGGGGCACCAACCTTTTTGAAACTGGAGCTACTTCAAGGGTATTCAAATCATGTCTCGTTTGTACTAACCACTACCATTTTTTGAACAAATCATGAACTCTGTCCCATGTTTATACAAATGATCAGTTATGTAAGATTGATATCCGGCCAATCCAAAGACGAGGATTGTAACCAATTAAATGTAGTTGTACAATGGTGACTGGGTCCGCCCACTTGGTGTCAAAAAGAAAAGCTACTCGCGAGCGAGCAGGTGAAAGTTTTGCGAGCAGAAGAGCAGTGATGGTAGTCGCCCAGGTGCCCGCGGGCACCGTGTTGGCTACCTCTGGGCTAGACGTTGTTTTACAATAAAGCTGGATTTGTAGGGGGATAGGGTGTAGCTGTGGAGCCTAAGCACATAGCTGCTGTAGGCTACGCTGTAGCTGACGTGGACCTGCTCAAAAGTGTGACTGCAGTTTGTTAGCTGTCTGATAATCAGAGAAACATGCTGTTCATTGAAGAGGATATCTGTGTCTTTAAGAGGGGTGGTCGTACCATATGGGTCAACTTTGAGAGCTCCTGTCTCCAGAACGGTTGGTCATTCTGGTTAATCAAATCATGTTCTACACTCTCTCAAAAAGGTTGACATATAGAGAAACCCCTGCTCAGATGGAAAGGGGTGAGGTCAGAGAGTGATTTCTGACAGAATACTCTCACTCTGAGATTTTTGGAACAGTTACAGCAACAGTGTTTGTCGCTTGAATCAGTTTTAACAAGTGTGTTAATGGAAGAAATTTATTTCCATCCCTCTCAGGAAAGGACCAAATCGTTCCCTCACCATCAGGAAGAAGAACGGTTCAGAGAAACCCCGGCCTACCATGCCCCTCACAGTCTCCAACAACTCCTTATATTTCATCCGCAGCCTACTTCAGAGGTTTCCCATCACCACTAAGGAACGCAGAGACATGCAGCCCAACAACAAAAGTGACATGTCTGCTGCTGCAGAACCTGGTGAGTGTCAGTGTCTGGCTAAACTATGACTCTGCAGTGAGTTACAATGATGCAGTTACAGCTAATATCCGTTCCATGAAAATGGCAGAACCTACTTCCACTGGGGTGCTGTCTATACTCCCCACCTCTTGTTGTCTTACCCCTCTGGGATACATGAGGGAAACCTTAAAAGTCAGCACAAAGTGTTGCATTTCAAGATGGAAAAATCACCTCAATGTCAAGTCAACAGATGTGTTGTGTATATAGAGTTGTGCAACATTCTTCAGTTCTTCCCTTAGACGGCAGCTGTGAGAGGAACAGGGCTAGCGGGCGCTTGAACAACGGTATACCCATGGTGCCTCGGAGAAGGAGTCCATCAGAACTGGACAGTTTTCGAAGCTCCCTGCCTGTCCATGAACGCCAGGAAGAGATCCTCCGGCTCATCGGAGAAAACAGGGTTGTGTTGGTGGTTGGAGAGACTGGCTCTGGAAAAACGACACAGGTGGGTCTGCCTCAACACTTTGGTCCCGACTGACGCATCTCCACTACAAACATTCATGAATCCCATAGGATGAACCCTAGTCTTTTCGGTGGTCCTCTTGACTCTTCAACTAGTGCCAAAACTAACAGTATTCCAATCAGCCTCAGATGTTCAGTGCTAATTAGCACATTTGAACACGTTAACACTCTTAAGCCCCAGTTCCACCGAAAGCCGGACATACTACGGATGTCCCCGGATACACTACGGATCAGATCCGGGGTCATCCGGGAGTGGAACCGTAGTGAAACCGTAGTCAGTCCGGGACGTTCCGTGATGAACCGTAGTAAAACCGTGGCCATCCGCGGCGTATCCGGGAAGACGAGCGGCTCGTCGGACGTACAACTAACTAACATCCGGGGTGATCCGGGGACATCCTGGAATGGAGAGGGGGGCGGAGTTGATCGTAGCGCATCCGGGAAGAAACGTAGTAGGACCGGGATGAACCGTAGTAAGACCGGGATGAACCGTAGCATAGCCGTGTTAATCCGGGATGAAACGGGAGCTAGTTGACACCCCGGAGCACCCCGGATGGGTTTAATTTTCGGCGTGTTGTTGTCGTCTGAGGAAGATTCTTCTTCTCTTCTTTTCTTTTCTTCTTCTGCCGCTGCAGCAGCAGCTTTCTTCTTTGCAGCAGTCATCGCCTTCTTCTTGGGTTTAATTTTCGGCATGTTGTCCTTTCAAATATTTTCGGAAGAGTGATTTTGTCTCTGAAAATCAGAACTATTTATACCCTGACGCTTCATCCGGGACGCATCCGGGCCGTGTCCGTAGTTGAACCGTGGTCAAACCGTGCTCATCCGTTGTCAAACCGTGGCCATCCGGGATGAACCAGGCTTGAACAGGGGTGATCCGTGGCGGAACCATTGTAGAACCGTAGTAGAACCGGGAAACATGTCAAATGTGTTGTCATCCGGGACGATTTCCTTCCCGGATCACCCCGGTTCACCGCGGATCACCCCGGTTCTCACCTCTTTTTATCCGGGGACATCCGGCTTTCGGTGGAACTGGGGCTTAAGTCTTGTTTCTGCCTGTTTTACATACGTGTTGTTTTTTTGTCATTATTGTCCTTACTAGAAAGTTAAAAGATACAGACGGGAAACTATGAGAGAATTTGGAACTGTCTCTTCATTTTTCTTTTGAAATATTGTGACACTAAAACAGGGGCTAAATCTACTGATATTGGATAAGTATTGCGTAGTATGTATGGTTTGAGCCGGAGGTAATCCTGTGTCACTGTGCATTGTCCAGATCCCACAGTTCATGCTGGACGAGTGCAGCAGGAATGGAGAGCCCTGCAGGATCTTCTGCACTCAGCCCAGACGGCTGGCTGCCATCGCTGTGGCTGAGAGAGTGGCAGCGGAGAGAGGAGAGAGTGTGGGCCAGACTGTCGGTTATCACATCAGACTAGAGAGCAGGTACAGTAGATCAGAGCCTCTTATCTTAACGCTTCATGTGTTCATCATTTACACCTACAGTAGAACAACTAGTTCAATTCAATTTAACTTCTTTCCCCGCTTTGTGCACTTTTAAATTAAACTTTCAATCCGTTGTATTCTTAACGGATGTACAATTGATATACTGTCTGCAGTGGGTGAGCAAGTTATGTTGTAAAAGATGCTGCATTCATTTATTTTAATACATCCATGTGAAATGTAGTTCACTCTGTTTGCTTTCCAACCATTACAACAGTTTAAACATACATCTTTTTTAAAATGTCAGATACTCGGATCCTCCTCAAAACTCGGCTTGCACAAATACAGTCTACACAGAGATCAGTCCTTTTTCATCTTCCCGCTTATGCAGGCTAACTACCATGGTAGCATTAGCTTAAGCTACATTTGTCTATGATTAAAGATTTGTGGAGCTTGTAGCCTTGTGACCACCGGTCGGAGTTGCAGTTGTCCCGCTTAAGAGGGAGCGGTGTGTCTCGCTGTTCGGACCGGTGGACGCTCCTATCTTCAATCTTAATTTGGTAAATGATAAATGGACTGTTCTTGTACAGCGCTTTTCTAGTCTTCCGACCACTCAAAACGCTTTAACACTACATGTCATCATTCACACCCTGATGACGGGGGCTACCATGCAAGGTGCCACCTGCCCATCAGAACTATCTAACATTCATACATCATTCACACACCGTAAGGCACAGCTACAGGAGCAATTTGGGGTTAAGTGTCTTGCCCAAAGACATATCGACATGGACTAGCGGAGCAGGGGATTGAACCGCCGATCCTGTGATTGAAGGACGACCCTGCTCTACCACTGAGCCACAGTCGCCCCGTGAACATCGATCAGTGACATCCATTAACATTGTTTCTGTAACATCAGACTTACCGTTTGTTAGTTTTCCACGGTTGGCAGAGCTAATTGAGTGGCGCGCTAACGTCACCGTGTCCACTCGGTGTTAGCAGAGTGCTCTCGCTCAGGCTAACTTGGGGGCGCGCTAATTCTGACAGCTACCGTACTAGGGAAGAGAGTGTCCTCGCTCCCCTCATTATACCAACTGTTTTCTGACCTGTTTCCACAGTAGAGTGCTCTCGCTCAGGCTAACTGGTGGGACACCAATATTTACAGCGACTGTGCTAGTGAAGAGAGTGTCCTTGCTCCCCTCTCACTGACTGTTCCCTGTCTGTTTAGAGTACAGTCTCTGCCTGAAAACTAATGTCTGAAAAGGGTTCTTCTGAGGTGACTCTAAGTCCTCTATTTAACTTCCCTGTCTAACGTTTGCGAGCCTGTGTAACACTTAATGACTCCAGTAACTGTTGACTTTGAAACCTCAGGGTCTCGCCTAAGACGCTGCTGACCTTCTGCACCAGCGGAGTGCTCCTCAGAACATTGATGGCTGGAGATGCCAGCATGACAACTGTCACACATGTCATTGTGGTGAGCCTCAAGACTAGAAATAAACAGGACATACAGTCTCAGAAAATGATTTGACTCTGTTATCCTGCATGTATTAGAAGCTGGGATTGTTCTTTGAAAAACAGCATTTTCATTGGGTGTTAAGTTTCAGCTCCCAGTTTGACTTTAGTTTGAACATGTTAAAGTGACTTGCTGTGTTCAAACAGGATGAGGTGCATGAGCGTGATGGTCTGACTGACTTCCTGCTCACCAAGATGCGGGATGTGCTTCAGAAGATTCCCACACTGAAACTGATCCTGTCCAGTGCAGCTCTGGATATAGACCTGTTTCTTCAGTACTTTGGCTCCTGCCCTGTGATCCACCGTACGTCCCGCTAACTCTGTGTTCACTAACTGAATGCTCATACCAGCTATTACTTGTTATTATTTTTATACATTTCAAAACATGTTTAAATGTAACAAGGCATCCTATTGGATGATCCCAGCATAGGTAATATGTATCACATGTTTGTCACATGTGTATACTTCACATATTACGGCAGAAAGACCTTCTTTCAGTGGATGAAAACTATTTGCGGTCAATAGAGTGTTCCTGTAGTTTTTGACCATGTTTGATTAATGTAACATCTAAAAAGTTTAAGTTCAGATCTGACATTTCTATCAAAATAGACTGATAAATACTGGAGCGAGTGTTCCAGTCAGAACATGTTTCATTCAAGAAACGGTTCATTCTAATACAAAGATGGGTTATTATTGTTAACTGAAGTAATGCAAATGCAGTGTAATCTGGTGGGAGTGTTATCTGTGTATGTGGAATTTGGTGTTAATTATTAGTAAATTAAGCGTTTTGTTTTATGTTTAGTCATAGGAAGACAGTTCGAAGTGAAGGAATTCTTTCTGGAAGACATTTTGACGCTGACGGGCTTCAACAATAAGGACATGAAGAAATACAAAGAAGAGACACAGAGAAGTATGAAGCTTTTATGAATTAGTCCACAGAATCAGACTGAATATATCAAATGCATTATAGCCTTCCACCTGGCTTTGTCTTAATCTCCTCTGTGTATCACATTCTCAGAGGAGAAGAAGCAGAAGTGTTTGACGGAGTGGTGTAAGGCAGTAGAGGAGAAACAGAGGACCCCTGTGTCTGCCCTGGGCTTCCTCCAGGACAGCAGCTCCCTGGACAGAGGGGACAGCACCTTCAACAAGCTGGTAAACCAACACCATCCCATACACACCCCTCTCTATGCACTGCTTCAGTGGGACAGTCCCGTCTCGTTATCAATGTCGGTACAAGAAAACAATTATGATTAAAGGATTATCTTATCTGATCCAACTGAAAAACTCAACCCATTGTTGCCAACTCTTTTCCAATTAAAGTAGCTAGCAGCACTAGATCCCAACCTAGAAAGCCTCCAAGTGGTCAACACTGACAGCCTAGACCGGTAGGTAGGTAGACCAGTAGGTAGACCAGTAGTGGTGGAACTGACCTCTGTCGATCTGTGATCCGTACAGATCCCCCCTCACGGTTCAGCACACATTAGAACTGTGGATTAACTACACAGTTTAACGTGTGAAATAAAGTTTTACTGACCTCGTTATCCGCCAATATTCAGTAAAATATATGATCAGGACATCATTTATGTTTTTCTAGTCACTGATCTCTGATGATGTGTAAATCAACGAGGAGAGCTAGTAACGTTAGCAGCACCGCTAACGGCTAAAGTATGAAGGTTCTGTTCAGTTACATTATGATGCGTTCAGGCTCTGTTCAGTCAAAGGTCAATTATAACGTGATGTGTTCACATGTAATCTCGTAAAACGTAGTTGGTGAGAAACTTGAATAAATCCAGATGTTTTCACAACATAAATAGATATTAGAGATGAACTATGAGCTGTTAACACTAGCTCTAAGCACATTACAATACATCGTTAAAACTACTAATGACATGATTTAATCAATGAAAATACAATCTTTTATTTCCTTATCATTTGAATTGTGTACCTTTTTATGAACAAAACACTATAAATTACTTTAACAAAGTAAAAGGATAACAATTAGAATGTTTGATGGTTTACTGACTTCAGAGCGGTTGAAATGATTTTTGGGACGGTGGCAAAAAAGTCTGGATCCTTGTAGACCAGCTGCTATAATCAAACAAAGAGATCTGTATCTGACAATATGGATCATTAATGATCTGCAATTAGTATCGGAGGCAAAAACAAACATGATCAGGGATCTCTGAAAGTTATATTTTGTGCTGATCTGATCTGTGATACAAACAAACAGAGTTTTATGATCCGTTGCACCGCTAGTAGACATGCAGATTGACAGGTAGGTAGATGGACATGTAGTCAGGTAGATGGACATGTAGTCAGGTAGATGGACGTGTAGTCAGGTAGATGGACGTGTAGTCAGGTAGATGGACATGTAGTCGGGTAGATGGACATGTAGTCGGGTAGATGGACATGTAGTCAGGTAGATGGACATGTAGATGGACGTGTAGTTAGGTAGATGGAAGTGTAGTCGGGTAGATGGACGTGTAGTCGGGTAGATGGACATGTAGTCAGGTAGATGGACATGTAGATGGACGTGTAGTTAGGTAGATGGACGTGTAGTCGGGTAGATGGACGTGTAGTCGGGTAGATGGACGTGTAGTCGGGTAGATGGACGTGTAGTCGGGTAGATGGACGTGTAGTCGGGTAGATGGACGTGTAGTCGGGTAGATGGACGTGTAGTCGGGTAGATGGACGTGTAGTCGGGTAGATGGACGTGTAGTCGGGTAGATGGACGTGTAGTCGGGTAGATGGACGTGTAGTCGGGTAGATGGACGTGTAGTCGGGTAGATGGACGTGTAGTCGGGTAGATGGACGTGTAGTCGGGTAGATGGACGTGTAGGTAGGTAGATGGACGTGTAGGTAGTAGGGGTGCAACGGATCACAAACCTCACGGTTCGGTTCGGATCACGGTTCTTGAGTCACGGTTCGGATCATTTTTCGGATCAACAAAGAAAAGGGGAGGAGACAAATATAACTTTGCTTTCCATTTATTAATTAAAGAACTTCAAGAACACTTAAAGAAAAGAACTTTGGGCTATAGTCTTATATAAAAACTAAAATATTGAAGATGTCCAATTTGAAATGAATTAAATACAATTAAAACATTCAAGAATATTCAATTCTGTTTAAGTATAAGTGCAACATGAGGTATGTTGATGCCCTCGTCCTTTGATCAATATTGAAAGAATATGTGAGCTAGCTTCCACTGTTTCAACTGAACTGAACTGCTCGGCAACAACTTGGGTCTATGTTTACTTCCTGTCAGGTTATGTCATTCAAATACACAATAATATTTACCATTACTGTGACATTGTTCAAAAAGATGAGAAAATCTCCATTGTCTGGGGAGAGGGTAGACCTTTCTGTAGTGACTGTTACTATTGGGCCTATAGCTTCCACTCTGATGCTTCTGTCAGCACCTGCACCAGGTGTGTGTCTGTGTGACTCTCACAGAGGGGGCGTGTCTACAGCACCTGTCTGCGGTGACCCTCGCAGAGGGGGCGTGTCTACAGCACCTGTCTGTGTGACTCTCACAGAGGGGGCGTGTCTGCAGCACCGGACTATGAATCACTCCGCCGTGGTGAAAGCGGTCACAGTCTTTTCCTTGTCGTATGTCTTTCTTTTTAAATAACGCCTACATACCGTAACGGTTTTGTCCACCACCCTTATCCGTCATTATACTTTACAGGGAAGACAAAATGATCCCAAACTTGTGACTTAAATGACCCGGGAGCTTCTGAAGTTCCTCCGCTCGCCGTGACTTTCGCCGTTAAATGCTTTTAACCTGCTCCGTTCACGTGAACACACTACTGCTTTATATCTGTTCACTGACATACGGATCGACCCGTGATCCGTTACACCACTAGTAGGTAGGTAGATGGACGTGTAGTCAGGTAGATGGATGTGTAGGTAGGTAGATGGACGTGTAGGTAGGTAGATGGACATGTAGGTAGATGGACATGTAGGTAGGTAGGTAGATGGACGTGTAGTTAGGTAGATGGACGTGTAGTTAGGTAGATGGACGTGTAGGTAGGTAGATGGACGTGTAGGTAGATAGATGGACGTGTAGTTGGGTAGATGGACGTGTAGTTGGGTAGATGGATGTGTAGTTAGGTAGATGGATGTGTAGTTGGGTAGATGGATGTGTAGTTGGGTAGATGGACGTGTAGTTGGGTAGATGGACGTGTAGGTGGGTAGATGGACATGTAGGTAGGTAGATGGACGTGTAGGTAGGTAGATGGACGTGTAGTTGGGTAGATGGACGTGTAGTTGGGTAGATGGACGTGTAGATGGACGTGTAGTTGGGTAGATGGACGTGTAGTTGGGTAGATGGACGTGTAGATGGACGTGTAGTTGGGTAGATGGACGTGTAGTTGGGTAGATGGACGTGTAGATGGACGTGTAGTTGGGTAGATGGACGTGTAGATGGGTAGGTAGGTAGGTAGGTAGATGGACATGTAGGTAGGTAGGTAGATGGACGTGTAGGTGGGTAGATGGACGTGTAGTTAGGTAGATGGACGTGTAGTTGGGTAGACGTGCAGGTGGTAAGTAGACATGTAGACGGGCAGGGAACGCAGTGGAGAAGACATGGTCTTGAGGCAGGATTGGACTATTGGGAGGGACTGAGAAGCTTTGAATTGTGTGTGGAGTGTCTGTTGTTTGAGCTAGCACGGTGCAGTTCCTGTACTGTCGAGTGGGCGAAAACCGAACTGCAGGGTTTCAACTAGGTTATTAGAGTGCAGGTGGGTTTGAAGTTGTGTGGCAACAAGGCTTTCAGGGGTGTTTGAGAGGAAGGGAGGGTTGGAAATTGGCCATTAGTGGTTGAGGCAGGATGGATCAAGACCAGGTTTTTTGAGAATTGGGGTGAAAGCGGTAGTTTTCAAGGGGACATTTCGATGGGACAGTAAGGAATTGAAGCAGTTGGTGAGGTGAGGCTTTTCAGAAAGATGTTTTTCTGACTAGTTGTGGACATGGCGTTGGGGGTGGGATAGTGAACTGGATGAGGTGATGATCAGACAGAGACTGGTGGATGTTGAGTATCCGTAAATTGACAGAACAGACCAGGTTAAGGATACGGCCTTTGACATGGGTGGGGAAAGTGACATGCTGAATGAGGTTGAAATCGTCAAGCAAGGTGGTGAATTCAGATGAAAACTTGTGGGTGGATGGGTCAATGTGAATGTTAAAATCAACTATTGTGAGGAGTTCAGACAGGAAAGATGAGTTAGGTTTGGGTCCACAGTAAAGTGAGGATTATAGTCATTGAGCAACAAGCTTTAAATGCTGATTGAATAAGACTGAAATGAGACGGACGGGGTTTGCACATGTAGTCATAGGCTGTAAATAGAAACAATTAGCTGTGGTTCTGGAGTTAGACAGCTAAACATTCATAAGATGGTAAATCAGGGACCTAAAAAGTCAATGCACTGATCACATCAAATCTCATTTATAAAGAAAAGGATGTACTATTCGGTGTACTATTTTGTGTCGCAGGCTGAGAATGACACGGAACAGCTGGAGCCGTGGCTGCTGAAGGAGATGGACTCGTGCATTTCCAACATTTTCCTCAATGAAGACCAGGATGCTTTTATTCAGCTCTTCAACCTCATCCTCTATGAAAGTGTAAACGGTACGACTCTCAGAGCTGATCTCTGCTCTCACTCACTTTTCTGAAATCACTCATCTTTCTTACACCCCTCATATCATGTACCTTTACTGGCCCTGTGCTGTCCTCAGTGTAGTGTGAAATGAATGGATGTATGAAGATATGAAGGCTCACATTGTTTTCTTTACCTAGTGGACTACAGGCACAGTGACACAGGGGCCTCTCCTCTGATGGTGGCAGCAGCTCAAGGGTTCCTCACACAGATGGAGCAGCTGCTCAGCATGGGGGCAGACATCAACATGAAGGCATCCAATGGCTGGTAGGACGTCCACCATGTTGTCACCCGGCTGACGTTAGGCCGCTATGTTAAATGACGTGACGTCCATGGACATGAAGGAGCCAGGAGCACATGTACTGTACATAGCACATTGTATTGTTTTAATATTCCTCCAAGCTGTTGCATTGAGTGTCAGTGTTCATCTCATTTCAGGACAGCCTTAGACTTTGCCAAACACTTCCAGCAGACAGATGCTATGGATCTACTCAAATCGTCCATGTGAGTGTAATGTTGACCACGATGTGCAAAACTAAACTAACTCTTCTAAAAAGGGGAAAAGGAGTAATCCGTTTCTTTTTTTTTGCCAAAGAGAGGCAGTGTTAATAGCATGTATTTGGTGTTTCTGGAATGTTCAATGTAAAAATGCATCATTCTCAATATATTAAACATACATTTGGAATAGCTGACTTTTCCCTTTGCTGCAGTGGCATTTGTGGCTATGGTCAGCCCATCTGCCCCCAATCATTTTTGCACAGTCCCTGAAGAAGCTGCACATAAAGTAAAGGCTAGTCTGAATTGAACTACAGTTTGAGAAGGTTTTCTAAATGCGTACTGTGCAGTCCTCTGGGAGAGGTGAGCGGCCTGGATGAGTCCACTCTGATGCAGTGTGGCAGTGCGGAGCTGAGCCCTGAAGAGCAGGAGCTGCTCAAGCTGTACCACCACAGCTTTGACGATGAGCGGGTGGACCTGGACCTCATCATGGATCTGCTGCACTACATCTGCTCCACCACCAGTGATGGTGAGCCTCAGCACTTCATTTGAACAACATTGCTGTTTACTGTACGATTCTCACTACCGAGTCGAACCGTTGCCTGGCGAACGTGACTATTAATCACAGGCCGATTCAGGGAACACGGATGATATTTCAGGATTATTACAATCTGAGCTTCTATCTGTTGGTCTTCAGGTGCTGTCCTGGTTTTTCTTCCTGGATATGATGAGATTGTGACACTCAGGGACCGCATCCTGTATGACGATAAGAGATTCACCACCCACTCTGAAAGGTGAAACTTTGAACATCGTGCAACATCTATAGTAGTCTATGTTTTTAGATATGTTGACTTGAAGTCATGATAAGTTGGAGACGTGGTCCTGGATTCGTCTGGGCCTTATTGCCATGTGTTGAGTTGATTGTGTTGAGCATAGTATAGCACAGCAGCATATTATGTAGCGTGTCTTTGACGGAGGTGTGTCCTCTCTCAGGTACCAGGTGTTCACTCTACATTCAGACATGCAGACTATGGATCAGAAGAGAGCCATGAAGAACACTCCACCTGGTGTCAGGAAAATAGTGAGTCACTGAGTCAGGACACCAAAGCTGCATCCTGTCTACACGATGACTAGGAGCTGGTGACTAGTAGGGTTTGCCCTTCGAACGGAACTTTACAGGAACTTTGTAGGATACTAACTCACTATCAGACTAAAGAATAACATTTAGAAATGTTTTCCTTTCAGATTCTTTCTACTAACATTGCTGAGACGAGCATCACTATCAACGATGTGATCTTCGTCATTGATTCAGGAAAGGTCAAAGAGGTACACTCACTGGAATTGGATTTACAAAACAAGAGTAAAATGAGGTCTAACAACAAATAAAGGTTCACACTCGGTGGTTGGTAATGAACTCCTCAATGTGTTTCCTGTTGTAGAAGTCCATTGATACCCTCAGTCATGTCTCCATGTTGAAGACGGTTTGGATCTCGAAAGCCAGCGCTTTGCAAAGGAAGGGAAGGTAACCAGCAATGTCCACACTCTTGATCTTATATCTGACCTCGTATAGACTCAATGTCTGCTCTTAATGTCGGTGTTAAAGAATCTACTGAGTGTGTGTGACCCGTCCACAGATCCGGCCGCTGCAGACCAGGGATTTGCTTCCGCCTCTTCAGTCGACTCAGGTTCAACAACATGCTGGAATTCCAGGTTCCACAGCTGCTGCGGATGCCACTGCAGGTAGCAACACACACACACGCACACACACTCACACACACACACCCTTCATAGCCTGTTGCATGTGGAAGTACTTGCTTTCAAGACATTCTTCACAGCAAGTGTTTTAAGATTTACACTCAGTTTTTTCAGTTATTATTGGAGGATTCTAATAGAATGAAGTAGATCTTGATGAGCACCAACACAGACCTACTTAGAATGCATAGCCTTAGTAATGGGCTGTAATAGTGATGATATGTCATGTTGTGTGTGTGTAAGGAACTGTGTCTGCAGTCCAAACTGCTGGCCCCCTCCTCCTGTCCAGTAGCTGAGTTCTTGTCCAAAGCTCCACAGCCTCCTGCTGCACATGCCATCAGGAACGCTGTGCAGATGCTAAAGGTAAGAAATACTCCTACGTACCTCAATTATTCCTGATCTCTGACACGAGCAACTACACGAGCACATACAAGCCTACACATCCACATTCAGTATTACAGTTTGTATCGATACATACCGCTGTTCTCTGCAGACAATAGATGCTATGGACCAGTATGAAGACCTGACTGATCTGGGCTACCACCTGGCTGATCTCCCCGTGGATCCCCACTTGGGCAAGATGGTGCTGTGCGCTGTGGTGCTCAAGTGTCTGGACCCCATTCTAACCATTGCCTGTACACTGGCCTACCGAGACCCTTTCATCCTTCCCGCTCAAGCATCTCAGAAAAGAGCTGCACTACACAACCGCAAATGTTTCACCTCCACCTCCTTCAGCGACCACATGGCCCTGCTGAGAGCCTTCCAGGTAGGTGGGGGATGAATATGGGAAGCCCTTGATTTGAGGGGAGATGTAAAGGGATGCTTCCTGTAATCTTATCTTTTTTTTTTCTCCTGTGAAATACATTCTAGTTTTACCTCCTCAGGTCTCTATGAAGTGAAAATACAGCATGCCTGAATGCCTGATTATTGTTTAGTTTAACTGCTCATACATTATTGCTGTGGTTTAGATATATCTGGGCCTTTTACACTGTTTGAGACGGGGGGGGATATGGCCAAAATCTTCTATCACCTAGTGGCGGGCCGTCAGGGCCTTCAAGGCCTTCTCTGCTGGCCTAAACAGAATCACAAAGTTATATCTATTTTATAATTTAATAATTTTTCTTAAACACACTACATGTATCATAATTTATAAAAATATTGTTCCCATTATCTTATTTTCTCATTGCACAGCTACTGTCTTCCTCAGTTGCTTCCAGTGCAGCTTGTTTTAAGTAGAGCTTTTATCCAATCAGATTATGATATTTAGGAGCACTGTCTCCAAAAATAGTCACAAAATGTGACATAATGGTCGCAGTCTAGTCAAGAGTATTGTTATCAAGTAATGTGTGACAATCCATCATGATGCACATGTAAAGTGATATTCCCCGGCTGAATGGAGTTCATGTTTGTCCTGTGTGGTGTCAGGCATGGCAGAAGGCCCGCAGTGAGGGCTGGGAGAGATCCTTCTGTGAGAAGAACTTCCTGTCCCAGGCCACCATGGACATGATACTCGGCATGAGGACACAGCTGCTGGGACAGCTCCGAGCCATTGGTCCGTTCCACTTTCATTTTCCTTTTATATTTGACCCGCCATCACCAGCCTGGCTGTGATCCACTTAACATCCACTTGTGTGTCTATATCGCTTTGTACAGTAAAGCATGTGGCGGAGACAGAGACTTCATGGTGCATTCAGGTTCACCTCGTAAACTCAAGCTGTTGTTGTAAACCCTCCTGCCATCTTATTTTTGTTGTTCAGTTTTTCCCAATTTACTGGTGAAATAAGTTATTGTTATCATCATTTAAATGTCATCACACGTAGTGTGGTACGTTCCTAAAACATGCACCCTTGAAACCACGTAGCCTCATTTTAAAGAAGAAAATGACAGTTGTCAGGAAATAAAACCGTTGATCTGTATGAAACAAGACCCCGTAGTCTAACGATGACAAATCGGGACATTTAAATCGATTGGAGAATTGTGGCCCCGTCATATAAAAGTACAAACATGGAAGTCTGACTTTGAAGGAAGAAAACACATTTGTTATTGAAGTAGTTTTTGTCGCATGCATAAATGAAGATGGATTTAAAGCGGCCCGTTTGTTTCCCAGGTTTCGTGCGAGCCCGCGGGGGCAGTGACATCCGGGATGTGAATCTGAACTCTGAGAACTGGGCCGTGGTGAAGGCAGCCCTGATGGCTGGCATGTATCCAAACATGGTCAATATCAACCAGGAGACCTCCCTGCTCTCCAGTAACCGGGAGAAGAAGGTCCACTTTCATCCCACATCTATCCTGAGCCAGTCCCAGTTGAAGGAGGTAGGGGAACAAATGATTGATATAATCCTTTCAGCATTTTGTTTTCTAGCTTTTGAAAAGAGTCAAATCCATGTAGGTTTGTCCTCTGAAGCCACAGAGGAGGGAACTGCATGTACACATGGATCCCCTCAACTATGGCTTGGTGCATATGTTCTTTACTTTCATGCACATTGGATGAAGTGGATTTTCTCTGCAGCCCCTATACGCAGCACCGACAGACGGATTGACAGACAAAAGGTTTTAGTTGTGTTACAGTGTGTGTGTGTGTGTGTGTGTGTGTGTGTGTTTAGAACGGCCCAGCTAAATTGGCCCAGGCCCTTCCCACAGACTGGTTGATCTATGACGAGATGAGGCGAGGCCACAGGATGGCCAGTGTCCGCTGTTGCTCCATCATGACTGCCTTCACTGTGGCTATATTTGGAGGGTGTGCCAAACTACCCAGCTCTGCCTTGCAGGAACCTGCTGCACAGACTGGTAACAATTCAAATCTCATGACTTTGTTCTTCATGAATATTTATTTAAGTGCGGCGATGTCTGTCTGTTCAAAGCTGTTTTCCACAGCAAGATATTTTGACTATTAGTCAGATTGCCATGAAATCAGTATGGTTCCTGATGTCACCGTAACACTGCGGGCCAGTGTGCACTGTGAATATTTGGCAAAAAGCTTTCCGTCCTAAGCTCTACATTGAGATTCTGTCCACAAACTAATGGGTGACAAGGCAGAGCCCTGGTTGAACCAAACACTGGTTGAGAACATGCTTAACTTCCTACCAAGAAGAAGAAGAGTGAAACAACTCAAACTTCCATCCAGTGGAGTTCCTCAGTGTCACATGACGGGAGAATCCTGTTCAACTTGATACATTCGTTTAATTATTGAGTGAGGAGGTTTAAACTGATGTTCCAACAGTGCTAACCCTTCACTAACCTTCTGTTTCTATGGTGAAGTCTGAAGAAGAGCTTTACTAAAGTTCATTCCAGCCTGTTCATTTATTAGTAAAGAGACTTTCTACAAGATCAAGTTATCAGAGATCATTCAGACACACACTGGGCCAATAAAGCTGATTGTGATTTTGATGAGCTTTCCCGGGGGGCTGAGCATACTCTGATAACTGAAGTAAACCAAGTCATCCCAACACTATCCAGATACAGTCTCTCCCAGAGAGATGTAGAGGGGTCGTGCTTCCCTTCAGTGCTTCCTCCCGTAACAATGGGATTTCTTTCACTATCCTCTGAGGCCAATGGAAAGGAGACATGCCCTTCCCAAATGTCTCACGTCTTGACCATTATTAACATAACTTTTGAAATGTCATGGCACTCTCTCCTGAGAGAGGTTGATTCCGAAGCCTTCCTGTTCACGTTCAGTCCGTGTCTCCCTGCTCCTTCTTTCAGACAGTCCTCTGGTTGACCTCAGTGACAGTGAGACGGACGACCTCGCTGAGATGAGGATAGATGACTGGCTCATCTTTCAATTGGACAAAGAGGTGAGAGAACATCGCTGCTGACACCGACCTTTCCACCTGTTCCTAGTTCATGAATTTAGAGGTGACTTTGTAGTGTGTTCTATGTCAGTGGTCCAAAACTCTGTGGCTTGTGAATCAATGTCTACTTTGCGCCTCAGCAGTAAATATTACAACGCTGTAAATATGTTCATGACAGGATCCCTGACATTAGGAAATGGAAAGGTTTTGGGTTAGCTCATCCTCTCTTTACTCACAGGATCACAGGATCACAGGATGCTTGTTACAGGTTGAGACTAAGTCTCAGCCTATTTGACTCTTGCTTATCAGTAGCAGCTGGTGATGGCATCTCTGATCTCTGGAAGCTGTAATCTATCAGTCATCTGTAGAAAGGGCCTGGAGCAGACTAATTGATTTGCAGCCTTTAATTGTGCAAACAGACCAACGTTTCAGCACTTGACACAGGGACGTGTCAGCTTGTAGACAGCATGCGTGCTGCTGCACTTTATGAAGGATTTGACAGCGTTGGACTATTAAAGGCTTCACATCATCAGCATGCTCAACCCTCTGCATCTAAGAATTTAGCTGTCACATTTTAATATTGTCTAGAACAATCATGCTTTTTACAATAAAAGGTACGACACATAAAATAGAGACGTATGGTAAGTGGAGATGATGTAAGTGGGTGTGTGATGAGGAATAAATCGGTCCAACTCGTTCTGGGTTTTCCTCACAACTTAAGAGAAGTCCCAACGCCGAACCAGACGAACCCAAACCCACTTCTCCTCTCTCCTCTCTTAACCCTGAAACCTCCAGCTGCCTGAACAGTGCCGACTAGTGGCGATATCTGCTACCAGATCCTCAATCTAACATAACTGTACACCAACCACACTGAAGTGTTTTACCCTTTATAAAAGACTTCCTCCTAGTCTTATACGTATGTGATATGAGTCAGTCTGTTGTTGAGCATATATATAACACTTTAGATTATACAGGTGTTTATACATGTTGCTCCATATAACATTACAGTGAGAGATATATATATATATATATATATATATATATATATATATATACGGCTTGAATAAAGACTTGTATAAGGTTACAAGTGCTCTAAATGGAAGAAAAAGCCGTAACTTTAGAAACAAGCCAATGTATTTGGACAGTGTTTTTGCCAGTTCATCAATATGACACCTGTAAACACTCCTTGTGTACCCCAGGAGTCTCTCTCTATAACCTGACCATTTATTTAGTTACCAACATGTTCAAAGATCACTTTGAGCAGAATACAGTGACGTTTGCATTGCTTCTATTTAAGAATGATTTACTGCATTGTACGCCATGGATCCACCTTAATGAGTTCCTCATTTAGATTCTTTTTCAGATCATTTCATGTGTGTGAGATCAAATTATACTTGATGTAGAATGCTAGAGAACCAAAATCCTTAACGTACAGTATGAGGACGAGCGGCCCTACTGGACCCCTGGGGGACCCCATCGTTAATGCTTTTACTTTGAGATGTTGTAATGGGACATCACTACGTCTGCTATAAACTATTCCCTCCAATACTTTGGAGAAAGTAGACGATATAGATAAAGGTTTCTCTTTTGTTAGGTCTACACCGTTGCTCTTGTTTGTGTCCGCCTCCTTGACATTTTCTACTGAATCTCTTCCTTTTTTACTTACCATTTAATCTCATGTTGCGCATCATGTTTTCAGGCTGCAGGACTGGTGTTTGAACTGAGGCAGAAGTGGCAAAATTTGTTCATCAAGAGGATCCGTTGTCCTTCAAAGCCTTTGTCTCCACAGGACGAGGCCATCATCCAGACCCTGGTTTCTGTACGTCACGTTCTCTTTTCTTCCTCGTACTTTCACTTAACGACACCAACGTAAAGCAATGCTCGTGTATGCAAGTGTCAAATATAAGATGTCCTCCTCCTCTTAGAATATTATGTCTGTGTACAGTTGTACTACAGTCATTGCATTGGTTGATGTTGATGATGCAGCCACACGTTCAGACCATTGAGGATCTCTGTTTTATTTATTTATAGTGCTGTTAAGAAACCTTTAGATAATAATAATCATTTATGTCTTCATGTGCTCCTTCTAGCCTAAACTGGACAAATGGCTGCCTCACTTAATCGTTGTAATACATGTTAAAATAACCCAACGATCAATGTGTAAGAGAACAAAGGGTAACTCTTGTAATATGGTTAATTGAAGTGACAGATTGAAATATTGGTCAATATTCAGAATTTACACTTACCAGAATGGTAACATTCTGTACGTGGCTGTGGCGTAGTTCCAGTGTTTTCCTGACTGAGGATGCATGTGAACCGGTGGACCCCGACTCAAACTCTGATCTCTGTGCCCTTTGCAAGTCTCTCATATTATTACCTTGTTTGACAGTCAGTCTATCTTTTCACCATCCACAGGAGTAAAGATGGATAGATCATGTTCGGACGTGTACAGTATGTTAATGTGTGCACTTCATTCATGCGGTGGGGTGTCTGGATCTCCATCTGTTTGTTAAAATGACTGATATGTGGATAGAATGCCTCTGGCAGTATAGTTTGCCGTATGGACCTGCGGTTAGATCCCCATGTCGATGTGTCCTTGGGCAAGACACTTCACCCCAATCTGCTCCCGAAGGCTGTGCCATCAGTGTATGAATGGGTGAATGACATGTAGTGTAAAAAGCGATTTGAATGATCAAAAGACTATACAAGTACAGTCCATTTACCATTGACCGTGATGTTCCTCAGGTGCTGGCGGCAGAGGAACAAGCAGCAGGCCTGCAGCAGCCCACAGGGATTGGCCAGCGGCCCCTGCCCATGTCATCGGAGGATGGGCCCCAGGCTTCAGTGAAGAGCTCCAAGAACAGCCCCCAACTACCCACCAACACCAGCAATGACGAGTATGAAGGATGGATGGATGATTGCAGTGTGTGCTTAAAGATATTGACATGCGACTGTCCTCCCTGGCAGGGCTGTAAAGAGACGGATAAGAGCAATCCTCAGCGTTTGGTTATACTGTCACATTCTGAAGCAATTCTGCAGTGCTGCTCTATTGACACCGACAGCAGAGTTCTCCTGCTTGCGGAGCCGTGCCAGCAGTGCCTACATGTACCAGGATGCATTGCAGGCAAACTTGTGGCGCCCGGAGGGTCCCTGCAGGCCACATCCTCTTGCTTGGCTAATGCAGCCTCCGCCTCGTCCTCTCCGCTGTATGCTCTGGCTCCAATATATATATATGGCCGAATATCCAAACCACTGTCAAATGTGTCCTCGTCCAGAACGTCCTCTGCACTTGTATTTTGGGGAGGCCATTTTCGCTGTCTGGAATCCAAGCAAAGAAAAGAAGGGAGTTCTGTTTCTGAGCTCCATCTAGAGCCCCCTGGTTAGTGGCTACCCAGACCAGACTAGAAATCCAAGCTTTACTTTACTTCTTTGCATCCAACTGCATCACAGTCACATCATGCCCACGTCCCTTTTCCTTTTTATAAGAACGGCCTGAGGTCTCTATACTCCTGCTGTCTCAGTCACATTCCTTCCTTTACCACTCCACAAAGCGGCCCGTCATGTCTCCATAGCTGATGCACAACTGCTGGGCGGTCTGAACAGTTCTGCAGACGATGGGACTCTGAGTTGAAAGTCAGAGGTGAAGAGGGTGAAGAGGGTGAGGAGGAAAGGAGCTACTGTGCTGCTCAATAACCTGTTCAGACACGGAGCCTCACATGAGGTCTGAGGTGGGCCAGGAACACCCGCTCCAGGACTTCCATGTTTCAGATGTGAGGGTGGGAGTTTCATTGAGGGAGGCTGCCCGGAAAAAACACTATAGAAGCCAAATAGAATTTATTAGACCAGAAAACAGGAAGACATCTTACTACAATATGATAACACGTCTACAGTATAAAAGCGTAGAAATCAGAACTCAAGGCTGCTCACTAATCTAAGCCTGTTTATATTACTGGTGTTTGATAATCAATCATGTCCTATTTGAATATATCACTTCATGCTCACACTACTGCTCTATATCACCACGTCCCATCAGGTCTCGTAGGATGCCAGCAACCTGGAGCCTTCTACAGGGGAAAGGCCAGCACAGAGAGGAGGCCTCGCTGCCCATCAAGCAGCTCTGTGATGAGCTTCACTCCTCCAGCATCTCCTCCTGCTCCGTGACCCTGGACAGTCCCTCTTACAGCCCCTGTCCCGCCTCCTCAGGAAAGGTATCCACTGTCTGTTGAGCGTTGTTGATCCTCCCCATTTTCCTTTGCTCTTTTGTGACATTTAAAATCCTCTCTGTGTGTAATCTTTGTGTGTTAACATCTGACAAATCGTTTTGAAGCATGTGTTTTTGTGTGAAAGGTCACAACTGTTGCAATCTGTGTTGTTTGTAGACCGTCACCACTCCCACCAGACATAAGCCTGTGGGGAGATGATATATTCAGCTGTCTGTCTGTCTGTCTGTCTGTCCATGGCATACCACTGGACCCATCATCCTACAGCTCATTTATGATCGTATGCTCAAGGACCTTTCATGGTTGTAGTAATTCACATATATTTGATGGACTATTTTTTGGACTGCTGACTCCTCTTAACCGGCCACAAGCAGCCACGAGTGTTTTGCATTTCTTGCTATCAGTCGGGCTACAAACAAGCCTTACCTAGTCTGTTACGGGCCACATCTTTGGCTTTCGTCGGGGCTCACTGACATCCATAAGAAGGTTTGGTTTCATTTGGAAGCGGAGCATCTGCAGACTAAATCCATACCGACGTTGGGTACAATAGGAGGAGAATTATCTTCCCTGCCATCTTGACTGTAAGGGAGCCGGGAGAGCCACCTGAGTGAGGGGAGAGGGAGAGACACTCTACTGTGCTGAGGGCACCTTCTACTTCCCAGTGTTGATGGAATTCATGGGGGGCAGAGAACTGCGTTTATTTATCAATTCTCTTGTGTAACAACGCCGGCCTCGTGATTTGACAGTTTGAAGCAAGCAGGGATGAGGAGCAGGGACGAGGAGCTGGCTACAGAGCTCTAACTTTTATTTTCAGACCCAACACTGACTCTATTGACAGGAGTCAATATCAGTGACGATGTAGTGGTGAATCCTCTGTAGAGCATCTCGTGTCACCCCGAGAGCCTTCGGTGTTTGGATGGACATGTTTCATTGTACTAGTGACTGTCTCATCAATAGACCGTTCTTTGTCGAGTGAGCTATGCTGTGGTTTTCCTCTAGCAGACCTCAAAGCCAGCGTCCCCCCAGCTGGTCTTCTCTTCAGTGCGGTACTTCATCATGAAGAGCAGCAATGTGAGGAACGTAGACATTGCTCAGCAGAAAGGTATCTGGTCCACCACACCAAGCAATGAGACCAAACTCACCAAGGCCTCCCTGGAGAAGAGCACTATCATCCTCATCTTCTCTGTTCAGGGCTCTGGACACTTCCAGGTAACACTCTGACCAATGCTGCATGCACTTCAGTTTCTATTAATAGAGCTCAGACGTGTGCCAGAATCTTAACCCCACTATCAATATGGGTCTTTAAAAGTGCTGCATTCTGTCTTTTTCACAGGGCTACGCCCGCATGACATCGGCCATCAGTCAGGAGAGCTGCCAGGACTGGGGCTTCATGGGACTCGGAGGGGTTTTCAGTGTTGAGTGGATCCACAAGGAGAGTCTTCCCTTCCAGTACTCCCAGCACATCCTCAACCCGTGGAACGACAACAAGAAGGTCCAGATCAGCAGGGACGGACAGGTGAGAGGACGGTGCTGCTGGTCTAGATACAAGTCACAAAGCGACAGACCCAACCAACAATGCACATTTAACATCACACACACATGTAGAATAGGACTGAAACTGTCAAAACTACGCTTGACAAGAGCAGTATAAACTGGTCAGGGGCCATTTGTTCAGGGTGATGATTGCAGAAGGAAGTCCAGGTTGTTTGTAGATATTTGTACAGGTCTTTACGTAGGTGCAGCCTACATGCATTATAAAAACATAAGTAATATCATGAAGGAATGTGGGTAAAGCAGAGCCCTACGAGGTGCTGCACAAACGGGAACAGATGCGTGTAGAGTCTTGTCCTGGTTCCAGATTATTCAGCTGTGTGTCGGCACTCTTTTATCTGTCACGGGTGCCGAAAAACACTTCCTCAGAGAGGATACGCCGGTGTCTCCTCAGCTCCTTTGGCACGCTTCCTCGATCCTCGAGATGGATTTCCGGAGGAGTCGAGGAGGTACAAAGTAAATCGTGACCTGAGAAAGACCCTCTGCTCCATCCAGACGATCGCATGACTTCCTGGTTTCATTGAGCTGTTGCTGTTGTATATTTGGGCTGTGACTAATGATCTTTTTACTTATTTTTTACGATTGATCACTTTTCAATGACTTAAACAGAAAATAGGGATGTCAAAGATGAAGGTTTCATCCAACCGACTGACTAAGAGACGGAGATATTTCATTTCAAATGAGTTAAAACAGGGAAACACTTCACTTTTGGTGTGTTTGCTTGATAATTGACCTAAACAATTTCATTTCAGCTCGAATGTATATGTTTCTCCAGTCTGCTTCATGTTTCTCCTCAAACACTTAATTCTACTGGTCAGTAGAACATACCACACGTTGGTACTGTTCTGTTTTTGCCAGTGGATGATGCACACTGCCTTTGCTTTTGGAATATCATCGCTGCATTTTGTCCATCTTTATTTTTGTCTCGTGCAGGAGCTGGAGCCCCAAGCAGGCAGCCAGCTGTTGTTACTGTGGGAGAGAAACTCTGTGAATCCAGACCAATAAGAGGTAGCAGCAGAACACCACAAGCATCTGGCTCAAACTACATGCATACATTGTATATTGATATTTTTCTATCGGATCTAGTAGATATTAAATGTTTTACTTCTATTTTTCCTTGAACAGTACAAGGACTGCACTACCAGTTAAGTTGAAATGACGGGACAATGGAAGAGGGACTGAGTCATTGTTGTCTCTTGTTTCTGTGTTTTTATTTAATAAGTTCTCATTCAGGTTTTATTCATTCTGGTACTCGTGTTCTTATCAAATAATATGTTCATAAAAAAATGTCTGGATGTTCTTAGAAGGGATGAAACATGTTCACTATGGAGAAAGACAGAAGCTACTACAGTTCGTTCAGGTTTTAGTAATGATGGTGTTGAGCGTGACGTGTGTCCACTATCCATGTTGTGTCTGATGACGTTGCAGGGCCTCAGGAGACTATTGGTTTGACTCATTTTAACACTTTTGTCAACTTTTTTTCCTGAATGAGGACAGAAGAAATGTTAATATTTGTTGTTTGCATTTGAATTGTTCATTTTTTGCTGCTGTATGAGGAAACGTGAACTTTGCTGTGAGTTCAGGCATCCTCATGATTGTTAATGGGTTAACAAAATAAACAGTGATTTCATCTTAAAGCCGTCAGTGTGGTTTCCTCTAAAAGAAGAAGATAGAAACTTTGATACGTTCATCAACATTCATCCCTTTTGGCTTCATAAGAAAAGAAAGAAAAGATATTCTATATGGAGGGCTGAGGATGAACTAAGGAGTCTCACTCTGAGGAAAGAAGCTGTTCATCAGCTGATACTTCTGTATCAGCAGCAGGTGAACAGGTTGTGTCTGGGTGGGTTTAGTCTTTAATAACCTTTGAGCTCTTCTCAGTATCACAAGACAACCCGGTCAGTTGGTTTGTGGGCTGTCGAGATCAGAAAACATTCAACAAGCCATTCAGATGTGTCTCTCCTTCCTCATTAGAATACACCGCCCACAGGTTGAGAGCTACCTCTGCAAAGGTGAACCATACTTCTCTCACAAGCCAATCAGAGCAGACTGGGCTTTAGGGGAGGGGCTGTGAAAGAGACGGCACTAAAACGGACTGTCGGATATATTCTGTTTTATTTATAAAAAAATAATTAAACATGTTCTACTAGAAACCTAAAATACAAGTATGAGCAAGACATGTCTCCTTTATGTTTATGAAGTTATCAATTCCACAAACTTCCCTTTAAATAATACTTTTCAATTAATTGGAAACTTAATATTGTGCAGTTTATGTAAAAAATATTTTTAACAAATTTGCCAAAATGTCATTACTTTCTACATTAAAAAAACAGAAAAGAAAGAGAAAGGTATTGTTCTGGAAAAGAACGATACAAGTGAATAGTTCATTCTCTAAGTACTGCTGCTCCACTCACTTCCAAAAGACCTTGGACCCTCGCAGCAGAAAAGGAAAAACTTGAAGAAGGAAAATCTATTGCACCTCTGGCACCTCTGGCCAACCTGACGGGTTTTGGGTTGTTATGTGTACAGAATGAACAACAAAATAGAATTACAATATAGTCAATCCATATGGCATTCTGATGATCTGGTATTTAATTCTCCTATTTTGTTGCACTGTTGTGTTGGTGGTGTTCATGTTTATGAGGATATTTTGTATAACTCCTCTTCGGTTTACTGTTGATTTATTTAATTGAAGTGGCCGTGGGGCAGACACAGTCTCCATGTGGTTGTGGGTGGGTAACCGCTCTAATGGAAGCGCAGAGAAGTGTGTAAGTCTGCAGCTCTGCTTCCTGGTCTCAACTCTGATAAATGGTAATCTCTGAAGATTTACAGTTTACACATTAAACATATGTTCACTTTATGAATTGGGATGCAATCAAACGACATGGCTCCAATATTAAACTGCTGTTAACACCGTAATGCATTATAATATTACAACAGCCCAGATTTTACAGATAATACTTCAGTACTTCTACTTCGAACGGACAGACATCCTACAGTGTACTTCTTCCACCACTGATGAAGACACTTTGCATGACAGTTCACAGAACTAAAGTAATGTAGGGCCTGATATAAAAGGTTCATGTAGTCGATGCCTGTCGCACATGTTTCTACATTGTTTGGAGCTTGGCAGACTGTATGAAGAAGTTTAAATGGCATTGACAGAATTGCATAACTTAAACACCTTTTCATTGCCATTATGTTGCTAGTGCAACAGCTTTGATCGTTTTTTACTTCCTGGTAGCAAGCCTACTGCAGGAAATAAAAAGAGTTTGTGTTGCCACGTTTGAAAAGGAGTTAAGCACGAGGGAGCCATATCATCCATGAAATGTAATTGTATAAATAAACATGTGTTTTGTGGACTTGGAGAAGGCAGACGAACGTGTCCCCAGAGGAGTACTGTGGGAGTATGTGGCACCGGGGTTATTGTCATCCGGTCTTTAACCCAAGTGAGAGCTGTGTGCACATAAAGTAAACCATGTTTTCAGTGGGTGTAGACCTCAGTCAGGGTTGTCCCTCGTCACTGATTGTGGTTGTGATATTCATGGGGAGGATCTCAAGGTGCAGCCGGGGGTAGGTGACTGTCCGGTTTTGGGACATTAGAGTTGCATCTCTTCTCTTTGCAAATGATGTGGTTCTGTTGGCATACTGCATTTGATATTCTATGTGGACATACTAAATATGTTTCTTGCATACTAAATAGTATGGCAGTGTGGTTATTGGAACGCACCCCATTAGGTTTGGTCTGTGTAACGGGGGATGGGACCTTGTGATTTAATGTTGGGTTGAGTGCAGGTCAGCCTGCTTCACTCATACAGCCCCTGAAATGGGACATATAACCTGAGACTCTCTTGGTTGCTACATCACTGTAACCTCATAACTTGTGTTCTTTTCTCGATAGAACACAACTTTGAAAAGCAATGGGAAGAAGTGTCAGGACTCCCCTCATGGAGCCAACAACCAGCAGGTGAAAACTACATTAGTAAGTGCAGAACCTTGAGTTTCAGATAGCTGTTTTTAGTATAGAGACCACATGTGATTCTGACCTGAATAGTTTAAACCGTAACACCAGTCATCAGTCAAAAAGGGAAATTGACATACCTGAACTTTCTACAGACTTTTGGCCAGTGGACCAGTTTTAAAGCCACTGTATGTAGAATTAGAAAATGATCCACTCATGCACGGCGCTGCTCTGTAAGTGATGGTGTAATTACAAGCATTGCACTGTTGTACACTTTCTACAGAAAGAAGATAAAAGACTTCAACCCAGAAGACTGCAAGACAGTTTTGAGAGAGGTATGGTTTGTTCAGTTTTAACATCCGGAATACTGTCGAGTCAAGATGTTTGTAAATGACTAAATCATTTCTTAAACTATGACTATTTTCCTTCACATATGGTTTGTTGAGTTACCATGTGTAACCTGGAGACTGCACCCACTATGCTAAGCTAACTTGGCTTAATAAAATACTTCAACTGCTGCACTGTCTCTGCTAATGTGACGGCATTGAATGAGTTATTAGATGCCTTAAAAGAATCACAATGCAGAAATGGGATATTTTTAAGGTTTGCAATTACTCAATTTCTAATTTGGGGTGTGGCCCTTGAGGGGAGATTACTCTGTAATGAATGAGGAGCACCAGTTGTGGTCCAGAAAGGGAACATTTAGTTGAATTCCAGGTCAACAGCAAACTGAGTGGAGAATAAAAGAAAAATCTTTCTTTCAACATAGTTTCAGACCTTCCTAAGATTAACATCTCCCACAAACCAGACCTGTAAATGAACTGTTCTCTTCACAGATGTGGCTCCATGCAGCTCCAACGGTCACCAGACCGTCCACAGCAGAGACTCCGAGGAACTGCAGTCTGCCAAGGCTTTCCTCAGTTTCAAATTCGACAGAGACGCCATCATGAGATGCTGTGACTACTGACATGGCTGATGAGGAGCTGTGCCTCTCCTGTCAATGCATGGAACTATGGCCTCAGAGGCTTTTTACCTTATAGTCTAGGGGATGTTGCTGAACTTGTCCTTTTTCCTTCTTGGCCTGCTTGTCATGAGCACACATCTACAGTGGGGAGTTGCTCCTCTATCATTGAACACATCCAATAAGCAGTTTTGTCTTTTCAGACTATATAAAAGGCATGGTAACCTAACAGCACTGCTTTCCCTCTGAGGCAGAATCCTGTTAGTCGAAATTCAACAACACATAGACCACGAGGAGAGGACTGCTCAGGTTAACCATTCGTCTTTTAAAGGCAAGAGATCAACAGTTTTGAGAACATAATGGATTTTAAGCACATATGAGGTGACTGAAACATAAAAAAAACCAATCAGTTGGGGTATCTCAGTGAATTCCGCCAGTGAATCAAAGTTAAATTTAGTTTATTATGTACTGATTTTAAGATGTAATAACGTTAGGGTTAGTCATTTCCTCCATTTCTCCTCTTGAGTCCTAAAAAATGCTTTGGATGCTTAAAACAGGTGATTATTTATAGTGTTATTGGCTTTATTACCATTATTTCTTAAGATTTTATCCAGGAATGTAGTATGTAATGGAATATTGACTTGGGGAATGAAGAGCAGTCTTTGCAAGTTGAATGTCATTAAATTCATGTTGCTCTGCTGTATTGAGTTCTATGGAAATCAATCATAAAGGCCAGAAGGATTCCTGATCACTGATGTGACGTAATGATAATGACATGGTAATTGAATGAAACTTGTATTTGAATTTAAATGATGTCCAGGTGGTAGCTGAAAATGAACATTTCCATAATGTCAGGAGTCTTTCAAGTCAAGCATTATAAGATTGACTACTATGAAAATGAATGTTTCTTATTGTGGCAGGGTTGTGCTCAGGGTCACACAAACAATGGTCAGTGTGAGGTTTGGGAGTCATTGTGCATTATACACCATATGTGAAAATTGGATTTTAACATTTTAATTCTGTCATATATCACATGCACATAACCGGAAAATGACTTTTCAGTTTGATTAAATAGGCTCGTTGGAATGTTTTTGGCAACAGCCTTCCATCCGTTGTTATTTTCCAGCCGGCTTGTAATTCAAGGCTGTTCTATCCTGCAGCTTCCACACGTTCAAAATCCTGTCGAGATTTCGTGAAACAGAAGTTCTCAGTCATATCTTTTGGCTGGTATGAAAACCTGCACACTGTTCAGACTGTGAGGCATGATGGAGGACCATTCTGTTCAGGCTGTGAGGCATGATGGAGGACCATTCTGTTCAGACTGTGAGGCATGATGGAGGACCATTCTGTTCAGGCTGTGAGGCATGATGGAGGACCATTCTGTTCAGACTGTGAGGCATGATGGAGGACCATTCTGTTCAGACTGTGAGGCATGATGGAGGACCATTCTGTTCAGACTGTGAGGCATGATGGAGGACCATTCTGTTCAGACTGTGAGGCATGATGGAGGACCATTCTGTTCAGACTGTGAGGCATGATGGAGGACCATTCTGTTCAGGCTGTGAGGCATGATGGAGGACCATTCTGTTCAGACTGTGAGGCATGATGGAGGACCATTCTGTTCAGACTGTGAGGCATGATGGAGGACCATTCTGTTCAGGCTGTGAGGCATGATGGAGGACCATTCTGTTCAGACTGTGAGGCATGATGGAGGACCATTCTGTTCAGACTGTGAGGCATGATGGAGGACCATTCTGTTCAGGCTGTGAGGCATGATGGAGGACCATTCTGTTCAGACTGTGAGGCATGATGGAGGACCATTCTGTTCAGGCTGTGAGGCATGATGGAGGACCATTCTGTTCAGGCTGTGAGGCATGATGGAGGACCATTCTGTTCAGACTGTGAGGCATGATGGAGGACCATTCTGTTCAGGCTGTGAGGCATGATGGAGGACCATTCTGTTCAGACTGTGAGGCATGATGGAGGACCATTCTGTTCAGGCTGTGAGGCATGATGGAGGACCATTCTGTTCAGACTGTGAGGCATGATGGAGGACCATTCTGTTCAGACTGTGAGGCATGATGGAGGACCATTCTGTTCAGACTGTGAGGCATGATGGAGGACCATTCTGTTCAGGCTGTGAGGCATGATGGAGGACCATTCTGTTCAGACTGTGAGGCATGATGGAGGACCATTCTGTTCAGGCTGTGAGGCATGATGGAGGACCATTCTGTTCAGGCTGTGAGGCATGATGGAGGACCATTCTGTTCAGACTGTGAGGCATGATGGAGGACCATTCTGTTCAGGCTGTGAGGCATGATGGAGGACCATTCTGTTCAGGCTGTGAGGCATGATGGAGGACCATTCTGTTCAGGCTGTGAGGCATGATGGAGGACCATTCTGTTCAGGCTGTGAGGCATGATGGAGGACCATTCTGTTCAGGCTGTGAGGCATGATGGAGGACCATTGCACTAGACTACTGTGAACATAAGTTATTCTCTCAACCAATGACAAATACAAATGACTCTCAAAGGCCCACATTAAGGGATTTCTAGCCACTATAGATGATAAACAAGACTATTTTCATTAAAGTTTTAGAAGTCTTTAAAGTTCAACCCGCAGTCGTACAATTTATATTCTCTCAAGGTTATACGAACATGCGTACATGTGAGATGTCTTTGTGATTCTCACGGGTTTCTTTGTTATTAAGTGTACAGACGGTGATCTCAAGTGAGCTTTGGTGAGAGGTGTAAATATTGTGTATATGTTACTGGTTAATAGCAAATGAAGATGGAACACAGCTCCACTTTGAAAATGTCAAATTCGCATGGTGAAAAAGCATTATTATTCAGTGTGGCTTTGTGGCACAAAGGCAGTAAAACTGCCTGTGCCAAAGCACACTGACTGTAATCCTGCGGGACTAATACTATTATTATTATCCAGGAAGTTTGGCGCACTTCTCCTCACACAGCGATGCCAACAGCGGCGCGAAAAATACATCCAGACGTGCGGCCTGGTCGGGAATAGTGTGCTAAGTATTTTTCGGAGAGATTCGCCCAGCGGTTTTCCCGAAAATCCCCAAAAACGGAGCAAAATTTCTCCATTCACTTGAATGGGGTTTCGGCGTGAAGAGAGCAAAAAAACCTCTTAACTTTGGGTCCATATTGACTAGCCATACTTTAACGTAGAAAAATGATTCAAAGTTTAAAACGTAGACAAAACGCTGGACATTATTGAGCCAAATGGACATTTTGATAGCTAGCACAGTTTTCACGAACTCACAGATTAAGTTTCAGGAACATTTTGGGTCCATTTCAGATTTTATAATGGGTGTGTATTGCGCTGCTCGTTAAGGGCTAGAGTGAGAGCATAATTGTTAGAGTGGAGCAGAGCAGGAAAATATTCTGTGATTTTTACAAACAAATTGCTCAGAGTCCCACAATTTTCACTCTTCATGCATTATTTTTTGCTACAAAGTTAGCTAATCGTGTGCTGGTCTAGAGAAATGACTGTGGAATCCAACAGATTTACACATTTGGCACTACAGCCTTTAATTGAGAGGAAAACCAACTTTCTGCTCCATAGAGACCAATGTTAAATTTTACTTCAAGATCATCTTCCACAGAACACGGTACCACATTTCTAAATCGCCGGTTCAGCCACATTTTTTACACTACAGACA